>CALNHX010000193.1:0-438535 GCA_940337035.1 Agriotes lineatus | reverse complement strand
GGACATATACGACATCTAGGACGTCTGGGACGTCTGGGACCTTAAGGACATATGGGACATCTGGGACGCCTGGGACGTTAGGGGTATATCGGACACCTTAGACGTCTGGGACGTTATAGACATATGGGACAAATGGGACATTTTGAACGTATGGGACGTTAGGGACATATGGGAGATCTGGGACGTCTGGGATGTTAGGGACATATGGGACATCTAGGACGTCTGAAACTTTAGGGACATATGGGACTTCTAAGACGTCTGGAACGTTAGGGACATCTAGGACGTCTGGGACGTCAAGGACGTTAGGGACATATGGAACATCTAGGACGTCTGGGCCGTTAGGGACATATGGGACTTCTAGGACGTCTGGGACGTTAGGGACATATGGGACATCTAGGACGTCTGGAACGTTAGGGACAAATGGGACATTTGGGACGTCTGGGAAGTTACTGACATATGGGACATATGGGACATCTGGAACGTCTGGGACGTTAAGGACATATAGGAAATCTAGGACGTCTGGGACGTTAGGGACATATGGGACATATGGGACATTTGAGACGTCTGGGACGTTAGGGACACATGGGACATCTGGGACGTCTGGGACGTTAGGGACATAAGGGACATCCGGGACGTCTGAGACATTAGGGACATGTAGGACGTCTAAGACGTCTGGGACGTTAGGGATATATGGGACATCTAGGACGTCTGGGACGTCAAGGACGTTGTTACATATGGGATATCTAAAACGTCTGGGACGTCTGGGACGTTATGGACATGTGGGACATCTAGGACGCCTGGGACGTTAGGGACATATGGGACATCTGGGACACTTGGGACGTTAGGGACATATAGGACATCTAGGAGGTCTGGGACGTTAGGGCATATGGGACATTTGATACGTCTGGGACGTTAGGGACATAAGGGACATCCGGGACGTCTGAGACGTTAGGGACATATAGGATGTCTAAGACGTCTGGGACGTTAGGGACATATGAAACAACTCCGACGTCTGGGACGTTAGGGACATATGGGACATCTGGGACGTCTGGGACGTTAGAGACATATGGGACATCTAGGACATCTGAGACGTCTGCGACGTTTGGAAAGTCTGAGATACCTTGGACGTCTGGGACGTCTGGGACGTTAGAGACATATGGGACATCTAGGACGTCTGGGACGTTAAGGACATATTGGACATCTGGGACATCTGGGACGTTAGGAACATATGGTACATCTAGGACGTCTGGGACGTTAGGGACATATGAAACATCTGGGACGTCTGAGACGTTAGAGACATATGGGACATCTAGGACGTCTGGGACGTTAAGGAAATATAAGACAACTGGAACGTCTGGGACGTTAGGGACATATGAGACATCTGGGACGTCTGGGACGTTAGAGACATATGGTACATCTAGGACGTCTGGGACGTTAGAGACATATGGGACATCTAGGACGTCTGGGACGTTAAGGACATATGGGACATCTGGGACGTCTGAGACGTTAAGGACATATAAAAAATCTAGGACGTCTGGGACGTTAGGGACATATGGGACATATGGGACATTTGAGACGTCTGGGACGTTAGGGACACATGGGACATCTGGGACGTCTGGGACGTTAGGGACATAAGGGACATCCGGGACGTCTGAAACGTTAGGGACATGTAGGACGTCTAAGACGTCTGGGACGTTAGGGATATATGGGACATCTAGGACGTCTGGGACGTCAAGGACGTTAGTGACATATGGGATATCTAAAACGTCTGGGACGTCTGGGACATTATGGACATGTGGGACATCTAGGACGCCTGGGACGTTAGGGACATATGGGACACATGGGACGTCTGGGACGTCTGGGACGTTAGGGACAAATGGGACATCTGGGACGTATAGGACGTTAGGGACATATGGGACATCTGGAACGTCTGGGACGTTAGGGACATATAAAACATCTAGGACGTATGGGACGTTAAGGACATATGGGACATCTAGGACATCTGAGACGTTAGAGACATATGGGACATCTAGGACGTCTGCGACGTTAGGGACATATGGGACATCTGGGACGTCTGGGACGTTAGAGACATATGGGACATATAGGACGTCTGGGAAGTTAGGGACATATGGGACATCTGGGACGTCTCGGACGTTAGGGATATATAGGACATCTAGGACGTCTGGGACGTTAGGGACATATGGGACATCTGGGACGTCTGGGACGTTAGAGACATATGGGACATCTAGGACGTCTGGGACGTTAGGGACATATGGGACATCTGCGACGTCTGGGACGTTAGAGATATATGGGACATCTAGGACGTCTGGGACGTTAAGGACATATGGGACACCTGGGACGTCTGGGACGTTAAAGACATATGGGACATCTGGGACGTCTGGGACGTTAGGGACATATGAAACAACTCGGACGTTTGGGACGTTAGGGACATATGGGACATCTAGGACGTCTGGGACGTTAAGGACATATGGGACATCTGGGACGTCTGGGACGTTAGAGACATATGGGACATCTGGGACGTCTGGGACGTTAGGGACATATGAAACAACTCGGACGTCTGGGACGTTAGGGACATATGGGACATCTAGGACGTCTGGGACGTTAGGGACATATGGGACATCTGGGACGTCTGGGACGTTAGAGACATATGGGACATCTAGGACGTCTGGGACGTTAGGGACATATGGGACATCTGGGACGTCTGGGGCGTTAAGGACATATGAAACAACTCGGACGTCTGGGACGTTAGGGACATATGGGACATCTGGGACGTCTGGGACGTTAGAGACATATGGGACATCTAGGACGTCTGGGACGTTAGGGACATATGGGACATCTGGGACGTCTGGGACGTTAGAGACATATACGACATCTAGGACGTCTGGGACGTCTGGGACCTTAAGGACATATGGGACATCTGGGACGCCTGGGACGTTAGGGGTATATCGGACACCTTAGACGTCTGGGACGTTATAGACATATGGGACAAATGGGACATTTTGAACGTATGGGACGTTAGGGACATATGGGAGATCTGGGACGTCTGGGATGTTAGGGACATATGGGACATCTAGGACGTCTGAAACGTTAGGGACATATGGGACTTCTAAGACGTCTGGAACGTTAGGGATATATGGGACATCTAGGACGTCTGGGACGTCAAGGACGTTAGGGACATATGGAACATCTAGGACGTCTGGGCCGTTAGGGACATATGGGACTTCTAGGACGTCTGGGACGTTAGGGACATATGGGACATCTAGGACGTCTGGGACGTTAGGGACATATGGGACATTTGGGACGTCTGGGACGTTACTGACATATGGGACATATGGGACATCTGGAACGTCTGGGCCGTTAGGGACATATGGGACTTCTAGGACGTCTGGGACGTTAGGGACATATAGGAAATCTAGGACGTCTGGGACGTTAGGGACATATGGGACATATGGGACATTTGAGACGTCTGGGACGTTAGGGACACATGGGACATCTGGGACGTCTGGGACGTTAAGGACATAAGGGACATCCGGGACGTCTGAGACGTTAGGGACATGTAGGACGTCTAAGACGTCTGGGACGTTAGGGATATATGGGACATCTAGGACGTCTGGGACGTCAAGGACGTTAGTGACATATGGGATATCTAAAACGTCTGGGACGTCTGGGACGTTATGGACATGTGGGACATCTAGGACGCCTGGGACGTTAGGGACATATGGGACACGTGGGACGTCTGGGACGTCTGGGACGTTAGGGACAAATGGGACATCTGGGACGTATAGGACGTTAGGGACATATGGGACATCTGGAACGTCTGGGACGCTAGGGACATATAAAACATCTAGGACGTATGGGACGTTAAGGACATATGAGACATCTAGGACATCTGAGACGTTAGAGACATATGGGACATCTAGGACGTCTGGGACGTTAGGGACATATGGGACATCTGGGACGTCTGGGACGTTAGAGAAATATGGGACATCTAGGACGTCTGGGAAGTTTGGGACATATGGGACATCTGGGACGTCTCGGACGTTAGGGATATATAGGACATCTAGGACGTCTGGGACGTTAGGGACATATGGGACATCTGCGACGTCTGGGACGTTAGAGATATATGGGACATCTAGTACGTCTGGGACGTTAGGGACATATGGGACATCTGGGACGTCTGGGACGTTAAGGACATATGGGACATCTGGGACGTCTGAGACGTTAGGGACATATGAAACAACTCGGACTTCTGGGACGTTAGGGACATATGGGACATCTGGGACGTCTGGGACGTTAGAGACATATGGGACATCTAGGACGTCTGGGACGTTGGGGACATATGGGACATCTGGGACGTCTGGGACGTTAAGGACATATGGGACATCTGGGACGTCTGGGACGTTAGGGACATATGAAACAACACGGACGTCTGGGACGTTAGAGACATATGGGACATCTGGGACCTCTGGGACGTTAGAGACATATGGGACATCTAGGACATCTGAGACGTCTGCGACGTTTGGTAAGTCTGAGATACCTTGGACGTCTTGGACGTCTGGGACGTTAAGGACATATGAGACATCTGGGACGTCTGGGAAGTTAGGGACATATGGGACATCTGGGACACTTGGGACGTTAGGGACATATAGGACATCTAGGAGGTCTGGGACGTTAGGGACATATGGGACATTTGATACGTCTGGGACGTTAGGGACATAAGGGACATCCGGGACGTCTGAGACGTTAGGGACATATAGGATGTCTAAGACGTCTGGGACGTTAGGGACATATGAAACAACTCGGACGTCTGGGACGTTAGGGACATATGGGACTTCTAAGGCGTCTGGAACGTTAGGGATATATGGGACATCTAGGACGTCTGGGACGTCAAGGACGTTAGGGACATATGGAACATCTAGGACGTTTGGGCCGTTAGGGACATATGGGACTTCTAGGACGTCTGGGACGTTAGGGACATATGGGACATCTAGGACGTCTGGGACGTTAGGGACATATGGGACATTTGGGACGTCTGGGACGTTTCTGACATATGGGACATATGGGACATCTGGAACGTCTGGGACGTTAAGGACATATAGGAAATCTAGGACGTCTGGGACGTTAGGGACATATGGGACATATGGGACATTTGAGACGTCTGGGACGTTAGGGACATGTAGGACGTCTAAGACGTCTGGGACGTTAGGGATATATGGGACATATGGGACATTTGAGACGTCTGGGACGTTAGGGACACATGGGACATCTGGGACGTCTGGGACGTTAGGGACATAACGGACATCCGGGATGTCTGAGACGTTAGGGACATGTTGGACGTCTAAGACGTCTGGGACGTTAGGGATATACGGGACATCTAGGACGTCTGGGACGTCAAGGACGTTAGTGACATATGGGATATCTAAAACGTCTGGGACGTCTGGGACGTTATGGACATGTGGGACATCTAGGACGCCTGGGACGTTAGGGACATATGGGACACATGGAACGTCTGGGACGTCTGGGACGTTAGGGACAAATGGGACATCTGGGACGTATAAGACGTTAGGGACATATGGGACATCTGAAACGTCTGGGACGTTAGGGACATATAAAACATCTAGGACGTATGGGACGTTAAGGACATATGGGACATCTAGGACATCTGAGACGTTAGAGACATATGGGACATCTAGGACGTCTGGGAAGTTAGGGACATATGGGACATCTGGGACGTCTCGGACGTTAGGGATATATAGGACATCTAGGACGTCTGGGACGTTAGGGACATATGGGACATCTGGGACGTCTGGGACGTTAGAGACATATGGGACATCTAGGACGTCTGGGACGTTAGGGACATATGGGACATATGCCACGTCTGGGACGTTAGAGATATATGGGACATCTAGGACGTCTGGGACGTTAGGGACATATTGGACATCTGGGACGTCTGGGACGTTAAGGACATATGGGACATCTGGGACGTCTGGGATGTTAGTGACATATGAAACAACTCGGACGTCTGGGACGTTAGGGACATATGGGACATCTGGGACGTCTGGGACGTTAGAGACATATGGGACATCTAGGACGTCTGGGACGTTAGGGACATATGGGACATCTGGGACGTCTGGGACGTTAAGGACATATGGGACATCTGGGACGTCTGGGACGTTAGGGACATATGAAACAACTCGGACGTCTGGGACGTTAGGGACATATGGGACATCTGGGACGTTAGGGACATATGGGACATCTGGGACGTCTGGGACGTTAGAGACATATGGGACATCTAGGACATCTGAGACGTCTGCGACGTTTGGAAAGTCTGAGATACCTTGGACGTCTAGGACGTCTGGGACGTTAAGGACATATGAGACATCTGGGACGTCTAGGAAGTTAGGGACATATGGGACATCTGGGACACTTGGGACGTTAGGGACATATAGGACATCTAGGAGGTCTCGGACGTTAGGAACATATGGGACATTTGATACGTCTGGGACGTTAGGTACATAAGGGACATCCGGGACGTCTGAGACGTTAGGGACATATAGGACGTCTAAGACGTCTGGGACGTTAGGGACATATGAAACAACTCGGACGTCTGGGACGTAGGGACATATGGGACATTTGATACGTCTGGGACGTTAGGGACATAAAAGACATCCGGGACGTCTGAGACGTTAGGGACATATAAGACATCTATGACGTCTGGGACGTATGGGACATCCGGGACGTCTGGGACGTTAGGGACATATAAGATATCTAGGACGTCTGGGACGTTAAGGACATATGGGACATCTAGCACGTCTGCGACGTTAGGGACATATAGGACATCTGGGACGTCTGGGACGTTAAAGACATATGGGACATCTAGGACGTCTGGGACGTTAGGGACATATGGGACATCTGGGACGTCTGGGACGTTAGGATCATGTAGGACATCTTTGTCGTCTGAGACCTTAGTGACGTATGGAACATATGGGACATCTAGGACGTCTGGGACGTCAATGACGTTAGGGACATATGGGACATCTAGGACGTCTGAGACGTCTGGGACGTTAGGGACATATGAGACACATGGGACGTCTGGGACGTCTGGGACGTTAGGGACGTATGGGACATCTAGGACGTATGGAACGTTACAGACATATGAGACATCTGGGACGTCTGGGACGTTAGGGACATATACGACATCTAGGACGTCTGGGACGTCTGGGACCTTAAGGACATATGGGACATCTGGGACGCCTGGGACGTTAGGGGTATATCGGACACCTTAGACGTCTGGGACGTTATAGACATATGGGACAAATGGGACATTTTGAACGTTTGGGACGTTAGGGACATAAGGGAGATCTGGGACGTCTGGGATGTTAGGGACATATGGGACATCTAGGACGTCTGAAACGTTAGGGACATATGGGACTTCTAAGACGTCTGGAACGTTAGGGATATATGGAACATCTAGGACGTCTGGGCCGTTAGGGACATATGGGACTTCTAGGACGTCTGGGACGTTAGGGACATATGGGACATCTAGGACGTCTGGGACGTTAGGGACATATGGGACATTTGGGACGTCTGGGACGTTACTGACATATGGGACATATGGGACATTTGGAACGTCTGGGACGTTAAGGACATATAGGAAATCTAGGACGTCT
The DNA here is from genome assembly GCA_940337035.1 of Agriotes lineatus. Taxonomy (NCBI): domain Eukaryota; kingdom Metazoa; phylum Arthropoda; class Insecta; order Coleoptera; family Elateridae; genus Agriotes; species Agriotes lineatus. The sequence goes on along the minus strand of CALNHX010000193.1, from coordinate 430,844 downwards.
GGGACGTTAGGGACATATGGGACATATGGGACATTTGAGACGTCTGGGACGTTAGGGACACATGGGACATCTGGGACGTCTGGGACGTTAGGGACATAAGGGACATTCGGGACGTCTGAGACGTTAGGGACATGTAGGACGTCTAAGACGTCTGGGACTTTAGGGATATATGGGCCATCTAGGACGTCTGGGACGTCAAGGACGTTATGGACATGTGGGACATCTAGGACGCCTGGGACGTTAGGGACATATGGGACACATGGGACGTCTGGGACGTCTGGGACATTAGGGACAAATGGGACATCTGGGACGTATAGGACGTTAGGGACATATGGGACATCTGGAACGTCTGGGACGTTAGGGACATATAAAACATCTAGGACGTATGGGACGTTAAGGACATATGGGACATCTACGACATCTGAGACATTAGAGACATATGGGACATCTAGGACGTCTGGGACGTTAGGGACATATGGGACATCTGGGACGTCTGGGACGTTAGAGACATATGGGACATCTAGGACGTCTGGGAAGTTAGGGACATATGGGACATCTGGGACGTCTCGGACGTTAGGGATATATAGGACATCTAGGACGTCTGGGACGTTAGGGACATATGGGACATCTGGGACGTCTGGGACGTTAGAGACATATGGGACATCTAGGACGTCTGGGACGTTAGGGACATATGGGACATCTGCGACGTCTGGGACGTTAGAGATATATGGGACATCTAGGACGTCTGGGACGTTAGGGACATATGGGACATCTGGGACGTCTGGGACGTTAAGGACATATGGGACATCTGGGACGTCTGGGACGTTAGGGACATATGAAACAACTCGGACGTCTGGGACGTTAGGGACATATGGGACATCTGGGACGTCTGGGACGTTAGAGACATATGGGACATCTAGGACGTCTGGGACGTTATGGACATATGGGACATCTGGGACGTCTGGGACGTTAAGGACATATGAAACAACTCGGACGTCTGGGACGTTAGGGACATATGGGACATCTGGAACGTCTGGGACGTTAGAGACATATGGGACATCTAGGACGTCTGGGACGTTAGGGACATATGGGACATCTGGGACGTCTGGGACGTTAGAGACATATACGACATCTAGGACGTCTGGGACGTCTGGGACCTTAAGGACGTATGGGACATCTGGGACGCCTGGGACGTTAGGGGTACATCGGACACCTTAGACGTCTGGGACGTTATAGACATATGGGACAAATGGGACATTTTGAACGTATGGGACGTTAGGGACATATGGGAAATCTGGGACGTCTGGGATGTTATGGACATATGGGACATCTAGGACGTCTGAAACGTTAGGGACAGATGGGACTTCTAAGACGTCTGGAACGTTAGGGATATATAGGACATCTAGGACGTCTGGGACGTCAAGGACGTTAGGGACATATGGAACATCTAGGACGTCTGGGCCGTTAGGGACATATGGGACTTCTAGGACGTCTGGGACGTTAGGGACATATGGGACATCTAGGACGTCTGGGACGTTAGGGACATATAGGACATTTGGGACGTCTGGGACGTTACTGACATATGGGACATATGGGACATCTGGAACGTCTGGGACGTTAAGGACATATAGGAAATCTAGGACGTCTGGGACGTTAGGGACATATGGGACATATGGGACATTTGAGACGTCTGGGACGTTAGGGACATAAGGGACATCCGGGACGTCTGAGACGTTAGGGACATGTAGGACGTCTAAGACGTCTGGGACGTTAGGGATATATGGGACATCTAGGCCGTCTGGGACGTCAAGGACGTTAGTGACATATGGGATATCTAAAACGTCTGGGACGTCTGGGACGTTATGGACATGTGGGACATCTAGGATGCCTGGGACGTTAGGGACATATGGGACACATGGGACGTCTGGGACGTCTGGGACGTTAGGGACAAATGGGACATCTGGGACGTATAGGACGTTAGGGACATATGGGACATCTGGAACGTCTGGGACGTTAGGGACATATAAAACATCTAGGACGTATGGGACGTTAAGGACATATGAGACATCTAGGACATCTGAGACGTTAGAGACATATGGGACATCTAGGACGTCTGGGACGTTAGGGACATATGGGACATCTGGGACGTCTGGGACGTTAGAGACATATGGGACATCTAGGACGTCTGGGAAGTTAGGGACATATGGGACATCTGGGACGTCTCGGACGTTAGGGATATATAGCACATCTAGGACGTCTGGGACGTTAGGGACATATGGGACATCTGGGACGTCTGGGACGTTAGAGACATATGGGACATCTAGGACGTCTGGGACGTTAGGGACATATGGGACATCTGCGACGTCTGGGACGTTAGAGATATATGGGACATCTAGGACGTCTGGGACGTTAGGGACATATGAAACAACTCGGACGTCTGGGACGTTAGGGACATATGGGACATCTGGGACGTTAGGGACATATGGGACATCTGGGACGTCTGGGACGTTAGAGACATATGGGACATCTAGGACATCTGAGACGTCTGCGACGTTTGGAAAGTCTGAGATACCTTGGACGTCTAGGACGTCTGGGACGTTAAGGACATATGAGACATCTGGGACGTCTAGGAAGTTAGGGACATATGGGACATCTGGGACACTTGGGACGTTAGGGACATATAGGACATCTAGGAGGTCTCGGACGTTAGGAACATATGGGACATTTGATACGTCTGGGACGTTAGGTACATAAGGGACATCCGGGACGTCTGAGACGTTAGGGACATATAGGACGTCTAAGACGTCTGGGACGTTAGGGACATATGAAACAACTCGGACGTCTGGGACGTAGGGACATATGGGACATTTGATACGTCTGGGACGTTAGGGACATAAAAGACATCCGGGACGTCTGAGACGTTAGGGACATATAGGACATCTATGACGTCTGGGACGTATGGGACATCCGGGACGTCTGGGACGTTAGGGACATATAAGATATCTAGGACGTCTGGGACGTTAAGGACATATGGGACATCTAGCACGTCTGCGACGTTAGGGACATATAGGACATCTGGGACGTCTGGGACGTTAAAGACATATGGGACATCTAGGACGTCTGGGACGTTAGGGACATATGGGACATCTGGGACGTCTGGGACGTTAGGATCATGTAGGACATCTTTGTCGTCTGAGACGTTAGTGACGTATGGAACATATGGGACATCTGAGACGTCTGGGACGTTATGGATATATGGGACATCTAGGACGTCTGGGACGTCAATGTCGTTAGGGACATATGGGACATCTAGGACGTCTGAGACGTCTGGGACGTTAGGGACATATGAGACACATGGGACGTCTGGGACGTCTGGGACGTTAGGGACGTATGGGACATCTAGGACGTATGGAACGTTACAGACATATGAGACATCTGGGACGTCTGGGACGTTAGGGACATATACGACATCTAGGACGTCTGGGACGTCTGGGACCTTAAGGACATATGGGACATCTGGGACGCCTGGGACGTTAGGGGTATATCGGACACCTTAGACGTCTGGGACGTTATAGACATATGGGACAAATGGGACATTTTGAACGTTTGGGACGTTAGGGACATAAGGGAGATCTGGGACGTCTGGGATGTTAGGGACATATGGGACATCTAGGACGTCTGAAACGTTAGGGACATATGGGACTTCTAAGACGTCTGGAACGTTAGGGATATATGGGACATCTAGGACGTCTGGAACGTCAAGGACGTTAGGGACATATGGAACATCTAGGACGTCTGGGCCGTTAGGGACATATGGGACTTCTAGGACGTCTGGGACGTTAGGGACATATGGGACATCTAGGACGTCTGGGACGTTAGGGACATATGGGACATTTGGGACGTCTGGGACGTTACTGACATATGGGACATATGGGACATTTGGAACGTCTGGGACGTTAAGGACATATAGGAAATCTAGGACGTCTGGGACGTTAGGGACATATGGGACATATGGGACATTTGAGACGTCTGGGACGTTAGGGACACATGGGACATCTGGGACGTCTGGGACGTTAGGGACATAAGGGACATTCGGGACGTCTGAGACGTTAGGGACATGTAGGACGTCTAAGACGTCTGGGACTTTAGGGATATATGGGACATCTAGGACGTCTGGGACGTCAAGGACGTTATGGACATGTGGGACATCTAGGACGCCTGGGACGTTAGGGACATATGGGACACATGGGACGTCTGGGACGTCTGGGACATTAGGGACAAATGGGACATCTGGGACGTATAGGACGTTAGGGACATATGGGACATCTGGAACGTCTGGGACGTTAGGGACATATAAAACATCTAGGACGTATGGGACGTTAAGGACATATGGGACATCTACGACATCTGAGACATTAGAGACATATGGGACATCTAGGACGTCTGGGACGTTAGGGACATATGGGACATCTGGGACGTCTGGGACGTTAGAGACATATGGGACATCTAGGACGTCTGGGAAGTTAGGGACATATGGGACATCTGGGACGTCTCGGACGTTAGGGATATATAGGACATCTAGGACGTCTGGGACGTTAGGGACATATGGGACATCTGGGACGTCTGGGACGTTAGAGACATATGGGACATCTAGGACGTCTGGGACGTTAGGGACATATGGGACATCTGCGACGTCTGGGACGTTAGAGATATATGGGACATCTAGGACGTCTGGGACGTTAGGGACATATGGGACATCTGGGACGTCTGGGACGTTAAGGACATATGGGACATCTGGGACGTCTGGGACGTTAGAAACATATGAAACAACTCGGACGTCTGGGACGTTAGGGACATATGGGACATCTGGGACGTCTGGGACGTTAGAGACATATGGGACATCTAGGACGTCTGGGACGTTATGGACATATGGGACATCTGGGACGTCTGGGACGTTAAGGACATATGAAACAACTCGGACGTCTGGGACGTTAGGGACATATGGGACATCTGGAACGTCTGGGACGTTAGAGACATATGGGACATCTAGGACGTCTGGGACGTTAGGGACATATGGGACATCTGGGACGTCTGGGACGTTAGAGACATATACGACATCTAGGACGTCTGGGACGTCTGGGACCTTAAGGACGTATGGGACATCTGGGACGCCTGGGACGTTAGGGGTACATCGGACACCTTAGACGTCTGGGACGTTATAGACATATGGGACAAATGGGACATTTTGAACGTATGGGACGTTAGGGACATATGGGAGATCTGGGACGTCTGGGATGTTATGGACATATGGGACATCTAGGACGTCTGAAACGTTAGGGACAGATGGGACTTCTAAGACGTCTGGAACGTTAGGGATATATAGGACATCTAGGACGTCTGGGACGTCAAGGACGTTAGGGACATATGGAACATCTAGGACGTCTGGGCCGTTAGGGACATATGGGACTTCTAGGACGTCTGGGACGTTAGGGACATATGGGACATCTAGGACGTCTGGGACGTTAGGGACATATAGGACATTTGGGACGTCTGGGACGTTACTGACATATGGGACATATGGGACATCTGGAACGTCTGGGACGTTAAGGACATATAGGAAATCTAGGACGTCTGGGACGTTAGGGACATATGGGACATATGGGACATTTGAGACGTCTGGGACGTTAGGGACATAAGGGACATCCGGGACGTCTGAGACGTTAGGGACATGTAGGACGTCTAAGACGTCTGGGACGTTAGGGATATATGGGACATCTAGGCCGTCTGGGACGTCAAGGACGTTAGTGACATATGGGATATCTAAAACGTCTGGGACGTCTGGGACGTTATGGACATGTGGGACATCTAGGATGCCTGGGACGTTAGGGACATATGGGACACATGGGACGTCTGGGACGTCTGGGACGTTAGGGACAAATGGGACATCTGGGACGTATAGGACGTTAGGGACATATGGGACATCTGGAACGTCTGGGACGTTAGGCACATATAAAACATCTAGGACGTATGGGACGTTAAGGACATATGAGACATCTAGGACATCTGAGACGTTAGAGACATATGGGACATCTAGGACGTCTGGGACGTTAGGGACATATGGGACATCTGGGACGTCTGGGACGTTAGAGACATATGGGACATCTAGGACGTCTGGGAAGTTAGGGACATATGGGACATCTGGGACGTCTCGGACGTTAGGGATATATAGCACATCTAGGACGTCTGGGACGTTAGGGACATATGGGACATCTGGGACGTCTGGGACGTTAGAGACATATGGGACATCTAGGACGTCTGGGACGTTAGGGACATATGGGACATCTGCGACGTCTGGGACGTTAGAGATATACGGGACATCTAGGACGTCTGGGACGTTAGGGACATATGGGACATCTGGGACGTCTGGGACGTTAAGGACATATGGGACATCTGGGACGTCTGGGACGTTAGGGACATATGAAACAACTCGGACGTCTGGGACGTTAGGGACATATGGGACATCTGGGACGTCTGGGACGTTAGAGACATATGGGACATCTAGGACGTCTGGGACGTTAGGGACATATGGGACATCTAGGACGTCTGGGACGTTAAGGACATATGGGACATCTGGGACGTCTGGGACGTTAAGGACATATGAAACAACACGGACGTCTGGGACGTTAGAGACATATGGGACATCTGGGACGTCTGGGACGTTAGAGACATATGGGACATCTAGGACATCTGAGACGTCTGCGACGTTTGGAAAGTCTGAGATACCTTGGACGTCTAGGACGTCTGGGACGTCTGGGAAGTTAGGGACATATGGGACATCTGGGACACTTGGGACGTTAGGGACATATAGGACATCTAGGAGGTCTGGGACGTTAGGGCATATGGGACATTTGATACGTCTGGGACGTTAGGGACATAAGGGACATCCGGGACGTCTGAGACGTTAGGGACATATAGGATGTCTAAGACGTCTGGGACGTTAGAGACATATGGGACATAGGACATCTGAGACTTCTGCGACGTTTGGAAAGTCTGAGATACCTTGGACGTCTGGGACGTCTGGGACGTTAGAGACATATGGGACATCTAGGACGTCTGGGACGTTAAGGACATATTGGACATCTGGGACATCTGGGACGTTAGGGACATATGGTACATTTAGGACGTCTGGGACGTTAGGGACATATGAAACATCTGGGACGTCTGAGACGTTAGAGACATATGGGACATCTAGGACGTCTGGGACGTTAAGGAAATATAAGACATCTGGAACGTCTGGGACGTTAGGGACATATGAGACATCTGGGACGTCTGGGACGTTAGAGACATATGGGACATCTAGGACGTCTGGGACGTTAGAGACATATGGGACATCTAGGACGTCTGGGACGTTAAGGACATATGGGACATCTGGGACGTCTGAGACGTTAAGGACATATAAAAAATCTAGGACGTCTGGGACGTTAGGGACATATGGGACATATGGGACATTTGAGACGTCTGGGACGTTAGGGACACATGGGACATCTGGGACGTCTGGGACGTTAGGGACATAAGGGACATCCGGGACGTCTGAGACGTTAGGGACATGTAGGACGTCTAAGACGTCTGGGACGTTAGGGATATATGGCACATCTAGGACGTCTGGGACGTCAAGGACGTTAGTGACATATGGGATATCTAAAACGTCTGGGACGTCTGGGACGTTATGGACATGTGGGACATCTAGGACGCCTGGGACGTTAGGGACATATGGGACACATGGGACGTCTGGGACGTCTGGGACGTTAGGGACAAATGGTACATCTGGGACGTATAGGACGTTAGGGACATATGGGACATCTGGAACGTCTGGGACGTTAGGGACATATAAAACATCTAGGACGTATGGGACGTTAAGGACATATGGGACATCTAGGACATCTGAGACGTTAGAGACATATGGGACATCTAGGACGTCTGCGACGTTAGGGACATATGGGACATCTGGGACGTCTGGGACGTTAGAGACATATGGGACATCTAGGACGTCTGGGAAGTTAGGGACATATGGGACATCTGGGACGTCTCGGACGTTAGGGATATATAGGACATCTAGGACGTCTGGGACGTTAGAGACATATGGGACATCTGGGACGTCTGGGACGTTAGAGACATATGGGACATCTAGGACGTCTGGGACGTTAGGGACATATGGGACATCTGCGACGTCTGGGACGTTAGAGATATATGGGACATCTAGGACGTCTGGACGTTAGGGACATATGGGACATCTGGGACGTCTGGGACGTTAAGGACATATGGGACATCTGGGACGTCTGGGACGTTAGATACATATGAAACAACTCGGACGTCTGGGACGTTAGGGACATATGGGACATCTGGGACGTCTGGGACGTTAGAGACATATGGGACATCTAGGACGTCTGGGACGTTAGGGACATATGGGACATCTGGGACGTCTGGGGCGTTAAGGACATATGAAACAACTCGGACGTCTGGGACGTTGGGGACATATGGGACATCTGGGACGTCTGGGACGTTAGAGACATATGGGACATCTAGGACGTCTGGGACGTTAGGGACGTATGGGACATCTGGGACGTCTGGGACGTTAGAGACATATACGACATCTAGGACGTCTGGGACGTCTGGGACCTTAAGGACATATGGGACATCTGGGACGCCTGGGACGTTAGGGGTATATCGGACACCTTAGACGTCTGGGACGTTATAGACATATGGGACAAATGGGACATTTTGAACGTATGGGACGTTAGGGACATATGGGAGATCTGGGACGTCTGGGATGTGAGGGACATATGGGACATCTAGGACGTCTGAAACGTTAGGGACATATGGGACTTCTAAGACGTCTGGAACGTTAGGGATATATGGGACATCTAGGACGTCTGGGACGTCAAGGACGTTAGGGACATATGGAACATCTAGGACGTATGGGCCGTTAGGGACATATGGGACTTCTAGGACGTCTGGGACGTTAGGGACATATGGGACATCTAGGACGTCTGGGACGTTAGGGACATATGGGACATTTGGGACGTCTGGGACGTTACTGACATATGGGACATATGGGACATCTGGAACGTCATGGACGTTAAGGACATATAGGAAATCTAGGACGTCTGGGACGTTAGGGACATATGGGACATATGGGACATTTGAGACGTCTGGGACGTTAGGGACACATGGGACATCTGGGACGTCTGGGACGTTAGGGACATAAGGAACATCCGGGACGTCTGAGACGTTAGGGACATGTAGGACGTCTAAGACGTCTGGGACGTTAGGGATATATGGGACATCTAGGACGTCTGGGACGTCAAGGACGTTAGTGACATATGGGATATCTAAAACGTCTGGGACGTCTGGGACGTTATGGACATGTGGGACATCTAGGACGCCTGGGACGTTAGGGACATATGGGACACATGGGACGTCTGGGACGTCTGGGGCGTTAGGGACAAATGGGACATCTGGGACGTATAGGACGTTAGGGACATATGGGACATCTGGAACGTCTGGGACGCTAGGGACATATAAAACATCTAGGACGTATGGGACGTTAAGGACATATGAGACATCTAGGACATCTGAGACGTTAGAGACATATGGGACATCTAGGACGTCTGGGACGCTAGGGACATATAAAACATCTAGGACGTATGGGACGTTAAGGACATATGAGACATCTAGGACATCTGAGACGTTAGAGACATATGGGACATCTAGGACGTCTGGGACGTTAGGGACATATGGGACATCTGGGACGTCTGAGACGTTAGAGACATATGGGACATCTAGGACGTCTGGGAAGTTTGGGACATATGGGACATCTGGGACGTCTCGGACGTTAGGGATATATAGGACATCTAGGACGTCTGGGACGTTAGGGACATATGGGACATCTGGGACGTCTGGACGTTTGAGACATATGGGACATCTAGTACGTCTGGGACGTTAGGGACATATGGGACATCTGGGACGTCTGGGACGTTAGAGACATATGGGACATCTAGGACGTCTGGGAAGTTAGGGACATATGGGACATCTGGGACGTCTCGGACGTTAGGGATATATAGCACATCTAGGACGTCTGGGACGTTAGAGACATATGGGACATCTGGGACGTCTGGGACGTTAGAGACATATGGGACATCTAGGACATCTGAGACGTCTGCGACGTTTGGAAAGTCTGAGATACCTTGGACGTCTAGGACGTCTGGGACGTTAAGGACATATGAGACATCTGGGACGTCTGGGAAGTTAGGGACATATGGGACATCTGGGACACTTGGGACGTTAGGGACATATAGGACATCTAGGAGGTCTGGGACGTTAGGGACATATGGGACATTTGATACGTCTGGGACGTTAGGGACATAAGGGACATCCGGGACGTCTGAGACGTTAGGGACATATAGGATGTCTAAGACGTCTGGGACGTTAGGGACATATGAAACAACTCGGACGTCTGGGACGTTAGGGACATATGGGACATCTGGGACGTCTGGGACGTTAGAGACATATGGGACATCTAGGACGTCTGAGACGTCAAGGACGTTAGGGACATATGGGACATCTAGGACGTCTGGGACGTCTGGGACGTTAGGGATATATGGGACATCTAGGACGTCTGAGACGTCAAGGACGTTAGGGACATATTAGACATCTAGGACGTCTGGGACGTCTGGGACGTAAGGGACATATGTGACATCTAGGACGCCTGGGACGTCTGGGACATCTGGGACGTATGGGACGTTAAGGACAAATGGGACATCTGGGACGTCTGGGACGTTAAGGACATATAAGAAATCTAGGACGTCTGGGACGTTATGGACATATGGGACATCTGGGACATCTGAGACGTCTGCGACGTTTGGAAAGTCTAGGATATTTGGACGTCTGGGACGTTTGGGACGTTAGGGACATTTGGAACATCTGGGACGCTTGGGACGTTAGGGATATATAGGACATCTAGGACGTCTGGGAGGTTAGGGACATATGTGACAAATGTGACATCTGGGACGTATGGGACGTTAGGGACATATGGAACACCTAGGTCGTCTGGGACGTCTAGGACGTCTGAGACGTCTGGGACGTTAGAGACATATGCGACATCTAGGACGTCTGGGACGTTAGGGACATATGGGACATCTAGGACGTCTGGGACGTTAGGGACATATGGGACATCTAGTACGTCTGGGACGTTAGGGACATATGGGACATCTAGTACGTCTGGGACGTCTGGGACGTTTGAGACATATGGGACATCTCGGACGTCTGGGACGTTAGGGACATATGGGACATCTATGACGTCTGGGACGTATGGGACATCTGGGACGTCTGGGACGTTAGGGACATATAAGATATCTAGGACGTCTGGGACGTTAAGGACATATGTGACATCTAGCACGTCTGAGACGTTAGGGACATATAGGACATCTGGGACGTCTGGGACGTTAAAGACATATGGGACATCTAGGACGTCTGGGACGTTAGGGACATAATAATAATAATAATAATAATAATGTTTTTTTTACCACGTTATATACATACATATATTTGTAGCAAGTCGAAATAATTAACAAATTGAATATTTTATAAATATATGCAATTACATAAATGGTGTATCCATATACTCTTTAGTTGAATAAAAACATAACTGTAATAGATGCCGCTTTACATTAGTCTTAAAACTACTTAATGACATAGATTTTATACGCTGTGGAATATGATTGTACAGGTTCAAATTGTAAGAATTTTTAATAGATTTGGTCAGTCTAAATCGTGGATTGCGTAAAGCATTATTAGTTCTCGTGAAATAATTGTGATAATCACGATTAGTAGAGAACGTATCTATGTTTTTTTGTATTTCACACAGAGTGACATATATAAATAAACACGGTAGAGACATAATACCCAGGTTAATGAACAGTGGACGACAATGGTCCCTACTACCAACGTTAGCTAAAATTCTAACAGCTTGTTTCTGTTGACGAAAGAACATGGAACATCTAGGACGTCTGGGACTTTAAGGACATATGGGACATATGGAAATTCTGAGACGTCTGGGACGTTAGGGACATATGAAACAACTCGGACGTCTGGGACGTTAGGGACATATGGGACATCTGGGACGTCTGGGACGTTAGAGACATATGGGACATCTAGGACGTCTGGGACGTTAGGGACATATGGGACATCTGGGACGTCTGGGACGTTAAGGACATATGGGACATCTGGGACGTCTGGGACGTTAGGGACATATGAAACAACACGGACGTCTGGGACGTTAGAGACATATGGGACATCTGGGACGTCTGGGACGTTAGAGACATATGGGACATCTAGGACATCTGAGACGTCTGCGACGTTTGGAAAGTCTGAGATACCTTGGACGTCTAGGACGTCTGGGACGTTAAGGACATATGAGACATCTGGGACGTCTGGGAAGTTAGGGACATATGGGACATCTGGGACACTTGGGACGTTAGGGACATATAGGACATCTAGGAGGTCTGGGACGTTAGGGACATATGGGACATTTGATACGTCTGGGACGTTAGGGACATAAGGGACATCCGGGACGTCTGAGACGTTAGGGACATATAGGATGTCTAAGACGTCTGGGACGTTAGGGACATATGAAACAACTCGGACGTCTGGGACGTTAGGGACATATGGGACATCTGGGACGTCTGGGACGTCAAGGACGTTAGGGACATATGGAACATCTAGGACGTCTGGGCCATTAGGGACATATGGGAATTCTAGGACGTCTGGGACGTTAGGGACATATGGGACATCTAGGACGTCTGGGACGTTAGGGACATATGGGACATTTGGGACGTCTGGGACGTTACTGACATATGGGACATATGGGACATCTGGAACGTCTGGGCCGTTAGGGACATATGGGACTTCTAGGACGTCTGGGACGTTAGGGACATATAGGAAATCTAGGACGTCTGGGACGCTAGGGACATATAAAACATCTAGGACGTATGGGACGTTAAGGACATATGAGACATCTAGGACATCTGAGACGTTAGAGACATATGGGACATCTAGGACGTCTGGGACGTTAGGGACATATGGGACATCTGGGACGTCTGAGACGTTAGAGACATATGGGACATCTAGGACGTCTGGGAAGTTTGGGACATATGGGACATCTGGGACGTCTCGGACGTTAGGGATATATAGGACATCTAGGACGTCTGGGACGTTAGGGACATATGGGACATCTGGGACGTCTGGGACGTTTGAGACATATGGGACATCTAGTACGTCTGGGACGTTAGGGACATATGGGACATCTGGGACGTCTGGGACGTTAGAGACATATGGGACATCTAGGACGTCTGGGAAGTTAGGGACATATGGGACATCTGGGACGTCTCGGACGTTAGGGATATATAGCACATCTAGGACGTCTGGGACGTTAGAGACATATGGGACATCTGGGACGTCTGGGACGTTAGAGACATATGGGACATCTAGGACATCTGAAACGTCTGCGACGTTTGGAAAGTCTGAGATACCTTGGACGTCTAGGACGTCTGGGACGTTAAGGACATATGAGACATCTGGGACGTCTGGGAAGTTAGGGACATATGGGACATCTGGGACACTTGGGACGTTAGGGACATATAGGACATCTAGGAGGTCTGGGACGTTAGGGACATATGGGACATTTGATACGTCTGGGACGTTAGGGACATAAGGGACATCCGGGACGTCTGAGACGTTAGGGACATATAGGATGTCTAAGACGTCTGGGACGTTAGGGACATATGAAACAACTCGGACGTCTGGGACGTTAGGGACATCTGGGACGTCTGGGACGTTAGAGACATATGGGACATCTAGGACGTCTGAGACGTCAAGGACGTTAGGGACATATGGGACATCTAGGACGTCTGGGACGTCTGGGACGTTAGGGATATATGGGACATCTAGGACGTCTGAGACGTCAAGGACGTTAGGGACATATTAGACATCTAGGACGTCTGGGACGTCTGGGACGTTAGGGACATATGTGACATCTAGGACGCCTGGGACGTCTGGGACATCTGGGACGTATGGGACGTTAAGGACAAATGGGACATCTGGGACGTCTGGGACGTTAAGGACATATAAGAAATCTATTACGTCTGGGACGTTATGGACATATGGGACATCTGGGACATCTGAGACGTCTGCGACGTTTGGAAAGTCTAGGATATTTGGGACGTCTGGGACGTTTGGGACGTTAGGGACATTTGGAACATCTGGGACGCTTGGGACGTTAGGGATATATAGGACATCTAGGACGTCTGGGAGGTTAGGGACATATGTGACAAATGTGACATCTGGGACGTATGGGACGTTAGGGACATATGGAACACCTAGGTCGTCTGGGACGTCTAGGACGTCTGAGACGTCTGGGACGTTAGAGACATATGCGACATCTAGGACGTCTGGGACGTTAGGGACATATGGGACATCTAGGACGTCTGGGACGTTAGGGACATATGGGACATCTAGTAGGTCTGGGACGTTAGGGACATATGGGACATCTAGTACGTCTGGGACGTCTGGGACGTTTGAGACATATGGGACATCTCGGACGTCTGGGACGTTAGGGACATATGGGACATCTATGACGTCTGGGACGTATGGGACATCTGGGACGTCTGGGACGTTAGGGACATATAAGATATCTAGGACGTCTGGGACGTTAAGGACATATGTGACATCTAGCACGTCTGAGACGTTAGGGACATATAGGACATCTGGGACGTCTGGGACGTTAAAGACATATGGGACATCTAGGACGTCTGGGACGTTAGGGACATAATAATAATAATAATAATAATAATGTTTTTTTACCACGTTATATACATACATATATTTGTAGCAAGTCGAAATAATTAACAAATTGAATATTTTATAAATATATGCAATTACATAAATGGTGTATCCATATACTCTTTAGTTGAATAAAAACATAACTGTAATAGATGCCGCTTTACATTAGTCTTAAAACTACTTAATGACATAGATTTTATACGCTGTGGAATATGATTGTACAGGTTCAAATTGTAAGAATTTTTAATAGATTTGGTCAGTCTAAATCGTGGATTGCGTAAAGCATTATTAGTTCTCGTGAAATAATTGTGATAATCACGATTAGTAGAGAACGTATCTATGTTTTTTGTATTTCACACAGAGTGACATATATAAATAAACACGGTAGAGACATAATACCCAGGTTAATGAACAGTGGACGACAATGGTCCCTACTACCAACGTTAGCTAAAATTCTAACAGCTTGTTTCTGTTGACGAAAGAACATGGAACATCTAGGACGTCTGGGACTTTAAGGACATATGGGACATATGGAAATTCTGAGACGTCTGGGACGTTAGGGACATATGAAACAACTCGGACGTCTGGGACGTTAGGGACATATGGGACATCTGAGACGTCTGGGACGTTAGAGACATATGGGACATCTAGGACGTCTGGGACGTTAGGGACATATGGGACATCTGGGACGTCTGGGACGTTAAGGACATATGGGACATCTGGGACGTCTGGGACGTTAGGGACATATGAAACAACACGGACGTCTGGGACGTTAGAGACATATGGGACATCTGGGACGTCTGGGACGTTAGAGACATATGGGACATCTAGGACATCTGAGACGTCTGCGACGTTTGGAAAGTCTGAGATACCTTGGACGTCTAGGACGTCTGGGACGTTAAGGACATATGAGACATCTGGGACGTCTGGGAAGTTAGGGACATATGGGACATCTGGGACACTTGGGACGTTAGGGACATATAGGACATCTAGGAGGTCTGGGACGTTAGGGACATATGGGACATTTGATACGTCTGGGACGTTAGGGACATAAGGGACATCCGGGACGTCTGAGACGTTAGGGACATATAGGATGTCTAAGACGTCTGGGACGTTAGGGACATATGAAACAACTCGGACGTCTGGGACGTTAGGGACATATGGGACATCTGGGACGTCTGGGACGTCAAGGACGTTAGGGACATATGGAACATCTAGGACGTCTGGGCCGTTAGGGACATATGGGAATTCTAGGACGTCTGGGACGTTAGGGACAAATGGGACATCTAGGACGTCTGGGACGTTAGGGACATATGGGACATTTGGGACGTCTGGGACGTTACTGACATATGGGACATATGGGACATCTGGAACGTCTGGGCCGTTAGGGACATATGGGACTTCTAGGACGTCTGGGACGTTAGGGACATATAGGAAATCTAGGACGTCTGGGACGTTAGGGACATATGGGACATATGGGACATTTGAGACGTCTGGGACGTTAGGGACACATGGGACATCTGGGACGTCTGGGACGTTAGGGACATAAGGGACATCCGGGACGTCTGAGACGTTAGGGACATGTAGGACGTCTAAGACGTCTGGGACGTTAGGGATATATGGGACATCTAGGACGTCTGGGACGTCAAGGACGTTAGTGACATATGGGATATCTAAAACGTCTGGGACGTCTGGGACGTTATGGACATGTGGGACATCTAGGACGCCTGGGACGTTAGGGACATATGGGACACATGGGACGTCTGGGACGTCTGGGACGTTAGGGACAAATGGGACATCTGGGACGTATAGGACGTTAGGGACATATGGGACATCTGGAACGTCTGGGACGCTAGGGACATATAAAACATCTAGGACGTATGGGACGTTAAGGACATATGAGACATCTAGGACATCTGAGACGTTAGAGACATATGGGACATCTAGGACGTCTGGGACGTTAGGGACATCTTGGACATCTGGGACGTCTGGGACGTTAGAGACATATGGGACATCTAGGACGTCTGGGAAGTTTGGGACATATGGGACATCTGGGACGTCTCGGACGTTAGGGATATATAGGACATCTAGGACGTCTGGGACGTTAGGGACATATAGGACATCTGGGACGTCTGGGACGTTAGAGACATATGGGACATCAAGGACGTCTGGGACGTTAGGGACATATGGGACATCTGCGACGTCTGGGACGTTAGAGATATATGGGACATCTAGTACGTCTGGGACGTTAGGGACATATGGGACATCTGGGACGTCTGGGACGTTAAGGATATATGGGACATCTGGGACGTCTGAGACGTTAGGGACATATGAAACAACTCGGACGTCTGGGACGTTAGGGACATATGGGACATCTGGGACGTCTGGGACGTTAGAGACATATGGGACATCTAGGACGTCTGGGACGTTGGGGACATATGGGACATCTGGGACGTCTGGGACGTTAAGGACATATGGGACATCTGGGACGTCTGGGACGTTAGGGACATATGAAACAACACGGACGTCTGGGACGTTAGAGACATATGGGACATCTGGGACGTCTGGGACGTTAGAGACATATGGGACATCTAGGACATCTGAGACGTCTGCGACGTTTGGAAAGTCTGAGATACCTTGGACGTCTAGGACGTCTGGGACGTTAAGGACATATGAGACATCTAGGACGTCTGGGAAGTTAGGGACATATGGGACATCTGGGACACTTGGGACGTTAGGGACATATAGTACATCTAGGAGGTCTGGGACGTTAGGGACATATGGGACATTTGATACGTCTGGGACGTTAGGGACATAAGGGACATCCGGGACGTCTGAGACGTTAGGGACATATAGGATGTCTAAGACGTCTGGGACGTTAGGGACATATGAAACAACTCGGACGTCTGGGACGTTAGGGACATATGGGACTTCTAAGGCGTCTGGAACGTTAGGGATATATGGGACATCTAGGACGTCTGGGACGTCAAGGACGTTAGGGACATATGGAACATCTAGGACGTTTGGGCCGTTAGGGACATATGGGACTTCTAGGACGTCTGGGACGTTAGGGACATATGGGACATCTAGGACGTCTGGGACGTTAGGTACATATGGGACATTTGGGACGTCTGGGACGTTACTGACATATGGGACATATGGGACATCTGGAACGTCTGGGACGTTAAGGACATATAGGAAATCTAGGACGTCTGGGACGTTAGGGACATATGGGACATATGCGACATTTGAGACGTCTGGGACGTTAGGGACACATGGGACATCTGGGACGTCTGGGACGTTAGGGACATAACGGACATCCGGGACGTCTGAGACGTTAGGGACATGTAGGACGTCTAAGACGTCTGGGACGTTAGGGATATATGGGACATATGGGACATTTGAGACGTCTGGGACGTTAGGGACACATGGGACATCTGGGACGTCTGGGACGTTAGGGACATAACGGACATCCGGGATGTCTGAGACGTTAGGGACATGTAGGACGTCTAAGACGTCTGGGACGTTAGGGATATACGGGACATCTAGGACGTCTGGGACGTCAAGGACGTTAGTGACATATGGGATATCTAAAACGTCTGGGACGTCTGGGACGTTATGGACATGTGGGACATCTAGGACGCCTGGGACGTTAGGGACATATGGGACACATGGGACGTCTGGGACGTCTGGGACGTTAGGGACAAATGGGACATCTGGGACGTATAAGACGTTAGGGACATATGGGACATCTGAAACGTCTGGGACGTTAGGGACATATAAAACATCTAGGACGTATGGGACGTTAAGGACATATGGGACATCTAGGACATCTGAGACGTTAGAGACATATGGGACATCTAGGACGTCTGGGAAGTTAGGGACATATGGGACATCTGGGACGTCTCGGACGTTAGGGATATATAGGACATCTAGGACGTCTGGGACGTTAGGGACATATGGGACATCTGGGACGTCTGGGACGTTAGAGACATATTCGACATCTAGGACGTCTGGGACGTTAGGGACATATGGGACATATGCGACGTCTGGGACGTTAGAGATATATGGGACACCTAGGACGTCTGGGACGTTAGGGACATATTGGACATCTGGGACGTCTGGGACGTTAAGGACATATGGGACATCTGGGACGTCTGGGACGTTAGTGACATATGAAACAACTCGGACGTCTGGGACGTTAGGGACATATGGGACATCTGGGACGTATGGGACGTTAGGGACATATGAAACAACTCGGACGTCTGGGACGTTAGGGACATATGGGACATCTGGGACGTCTGGGACGTTAGAGACATATGGGACATCTGGGACGTCTGGGACGTTAGGGACATATGAAACAACTCGGACGTCTGGGACGTTAGGGACATATGGGACATCTGGGACGTCTGGGACGTTAGAGACATATGGGACATCTAGGACATCTGAGACGTCTGCGACGTTTGGAAATTCTGAGATACCTTGGACGTCTAGGACGTCTGGGACGTTAAGGACATATGAGACATCTGGGACGTCTAGGAAGTTAGGGACATATGGGATATCTGGGACACTTGGGACGTTAGGGACATATAGGACATCTAGGAGGTCTCGGACGTTAGGAACATATGGGACATTTGATACGTCTGGGACGTTAGGTACATAAGGGACATCCGGGACGTCTGAGACGTTAGGGACATATAGGACGGCTAAGACGTCTGGGACGTTAGGGACATATGAAACAACTCGGACGTCTGGGACGTAGGGACATATGGGACATTTGATTCGTCTGGGACGTTAGGGACATAAGGGACATCCGGGACGTCTGAGACGTTAGGGACATATAGGACATCTATGACGTCTGGGACGTATGGGACATCCGGGACGTCTGGGACGTTAGGGACATATAAGATATCTAGGACGTCTGGGACGTTAAGGACATATGGGACATCTAGCACGTCTGCGACGTTAGGGACATATAGGACATCTGGGACGTCTGGGACGTTAAAGACATATGGGACATCTAGGACGTCTGGGACGTTAGGGACATATGGAACATCTAGGACGTCTGGGACTTTAAGGACATATCTGACATATGGAAATTCTGAGACGTCTGGGACGTTAGGGACATATGGGACATCTGGGACGTCTGGGACGTTAGGATCATATAGGACATCTTTGTCGTCTGAGACGTTAGTGACGTATGGAACATATGGGACATCTGAGACGTCTGGGACGTTATGGATATATGGGACATCTAGGACGTCTGGGACGTCAAGGACGTTAGAGACATATGGGACATCTAGGACGTCTGAGACGTCTGGGACGTTAGGGACATATGAGACACATGGGACGTCTGGGACGTTAGGGACGTATAGGACATCTAGGACGTATGGAACGTTACAGACATATGAGACATCTGGGACGTCTGGGACGTTAGGGACATATACGACATCTAGGACGTCTGGGACGTCTGGGACCTTAAGGACATATGGGACATCTGGGACGCCTGGGACGTTAGGGGTATATCGGACACCTTAGACGTCTGGGACGTTATAGACATATGGGACAAATAGGACATTTTGAACGTTTGGGACGTTAGGGACATAAGGGAGATCTGGGACGTCTGGGATGTTAGGGACATATGGGACATCTAGGACGTCTGAAACGTTAGGGACATATGGGACTTCTAAGACGTCTGGAACGTTAGGGATATATGGGACATCTAGGACGTCTGGAACGTCAAGGACGTTAGGGCCATATGGAACATCTAGGACGTCTGGGCCGTTAGGGACATATGGGACTTCTAGGACGTCTGGGACGTTAGGGACATATGGGACATCTAGGACGTCTGGGACGTTAGGGACATATGGGACATTTGGGACGTCTGGGACGTTACTGACATATGGGACATATGGGACATTTGGAACGTCTGGGACGTTAAGGACATATAGGAAATCTAGGACGTCTGGGACGTTAGGGACATATGGGACATATGGGACATTTGAGACGTCTGGGACGTTAGGGACACATGGGACATCTGGGACGTCTGGGACGTTAGGGACATAAGGGACATCCGGGACGTCTGAGACGTTAGGGACATGTAGGACGTCTAAGACGTCTGGGACGTTAGGGATATATGGGACATCTAGGACGTCTGGGACGTCAAGGACGTTATGGACATGTGGGACATCTAGGACACCTGGGACGTTAGGGACATATGGGACACATGGGACGTCTGGGACGTCTGGGACATTAGGGACAAATGGGACATCTGGGACGTATAGGACGTTAGGGACATATGGGACATCTGGAACGTCTGGGACGTTAGGGACATATAAAACATCTAGGACGTATGGGACGTTAAGGACATATGGGACATCTACGACATCTGAGACATTAGAGACATATGGGACATCTAGGACGTCTGGGACGTTAGGGACATATGGGACATCTGGGACGTCTGGGACGTTAGAGACATATGGGACATCTAGGACGTCTGGGAAGTTAGGGACATATGGGACATCTGGGACGTCTCGGACGTTAGGGATATATAGGACATCTAGGACGTCTGTGACGTTAGGGACATATGGGACATCTGGGACGTCTGGGACGTTAGAGACATATGGGACATCTAGAACGTCTGGGACGTTAGGGACATATGGGACATCTGCGACGTCTGGGACGTTAGAGATATATGGGACATCTAGGACGTCTGGGACGTTAGGGACATATGGGACATCTGGGACGTCTGGGACGTTAAGGACATATGGGACATCTGGGACGTCTGGGACGTTAGGGACATATGAAACAACTCGGACGTCTGGGACGTTAGGGACATATGGGACATCTGGGACGTCTGGGACGTTAGAGACATATGGGACATCTAGGACGTCTGGGACGTTATGGACATATGGGACATCTGGGACGTCTGGGACGTTAAGGACATATGAAACAACTCGGACGTCTGGGACGTTAGGGACATATGGGACATCTGGAACGTCTGGGACGTTAGAGACATATGGGACATCTAGGACGTCTGGGACGTTAGGGACATATGGGACATCTGGGACGTCTGGGACGTTAGAGACATATACGACATCTAGGACGTCTGGGACGTCTGGGACCTTAAGGACATATGGGACATCTGGGACGCCTGGGACGTTACTGGTACATCGGACACCTTAGACGTCTGGGACGTTATAGACATATGGGACAAATGGGACATTTGAACGTATGGGACGTTAGGGACATATGGGACATCTAGGACGTCTGAAACGTTAGGGACAGATGGGACTTCTAAGACGTCCGGAACGTTAGGGATATATAGGACATCTAGGACGTCTGGGACGTCAAGGACGTTAGGGACATATGGAACATCTAGGACGTCTGGGCCGTTAGGGACATATGGGACTTCTAGGACGTCTGGGACGTTAGGGACATATGGGACATCTAGGACGTCTGGGACGTTAGGGACATATAGTACATTTGGGACGTCTGGGACGTTACTGACATATGGGACATATGGGACATCTGGAACGTCTGGGACGTTAAGGACATATAGGAAATCTAGGACGTCTGGGACGTTAGGGACATATGGGACATATGGGACATTTGAGACGTCTGGGACGTTAGGGACATAAGGGACATCCGGGACGTCTGAGACGTTAGGGACATGTAGGACGTCTAAGACGTCTGGGACGTTAGGGATATATGGGACACATGGGACGTCAAGGACGTTAGTGACATATGGGATATCTAAAACGTCTGGGACGTCTGGGACGTTATGGACATGTGGGACATCTAGGACGCCTGGGACGTTAGGGACATATGGGACACATGGGACGTCTGGGACGTCTGGGACGTTAGGGACAAATGGGACATCTGGGACGTATAGGACGTTAGGGACATATGGGACATCTGGAACGTCTGGGACGTTAGGGACATATAAAACATCTAGGACGTATGGGACGTTAAGGACATATGAGACATCTAGGACATCTGAGACGTTAGAGACATATGGGACATCTAGGACGTCTGGGACGTTAGGGACATATGGGACATCTGGGACGTCTGGGACGTTAGAGACATATGGGACATCTAGGACGTCTGGGAAGTTAGGGACATATGGGACATCTGGGACGTCTCGGACGTTAGGGATATATAGCACATCTAGGACGTCTGGGACGTTAGGGACATATGGGACAACTGGGACGTCTGGGACGTTAGAGACATATGGGACATCTAGGACGCCTGGGACGTTAGGGACATATGGGACATCTGCGACGTCTGGGACGTTAGAGATATATGGGACATCTAGGACGTCTGGGACGTTAGGGACATATGGGACATCTGGGACGTCTGGGACGTTAGGGACATATGAAACAACTCGGACGTCTGGGACGTTAGGGACATATGGGACATCTGGGATGTCTGGGACGTTAGAGACATATGGGACATCTAGGACGTCTGGGACGTTAGGGACATATGGGACATCTAGGACGTCTGGGACGTTAAGGACATATGGGACATCTGGGACGTCTGGGACGTTAGGGACATATGAAACAACACGGACGTCTGGGACGTTAGAGACATATGGGACATCTGGGACGTCTGGGACGTTAGAGACATATGGGACATCTAGGACATCTGAGACGTCTGCGACGTTTGGAAAGTCTGAGATACCTTGGACGTCTAGGACGTCTGGGACGTCTGGGAAGTTAGGGACATATGGGACATCTGGGACACTTGGGACGTTAGGGACATATAGGACATCTAGGAGGTCTGGGACGTTAGGGCATATGGGACATTTGATACGTCTGGGACGTTAGGGACATAAGGGACATCCGGGACGTCTGAGACGTTAGGGACATATAGGATGTCTAAGACGTCTGGGACGTTAGGGACATATGAAACAACTCCGACGTCTGGGACGTTAGGGACATATGGGACATCTGGGACGTCTGGGACGTTAGAGACATATGGGACATCTAGGACATCTGAGACGTCTGCGACGTTTGGAAAGTCTGAGATACCTTGGACGTCTGGGACGTCTGGGACGTTAGAGACATATGGGACATCTAGGACGTCTGGGACGTTAAGGACATATTGGACATCTGGGACATCTGGGACGTTAGGGACATATGGTACATCTAGGACGTCTGGGACGTTAGGGACATATGAAACATCTGGGACGTCTGAGACGTTAGAGACATATGGGACATCTAGGACGTCTGGGACGTTAAGGAAATATAAGACATCTGGAACGTCTGGGACGTTAGGGACATATGAGACATCTGGGACGTCTGGGACGTTAGAGACATATGGGACATCTAGGACGTCTGGGACGTTAGAGACATATGGGACATCTAGGACGTCTGGGACGTTAAGGACATATGGGACATCTGGGACGTCTGAGACGTTAAGGACATATAAAAAATCTAGGACGTCTGGGACGTTAGGGACATATGGGACATATGGGACATTTGAGACGTCTGGGACGTTAGGGACACATGGGACATCTGGGACGTCTGGGACGTTAGGGACATAAGGGACATCCGGGACGTCTGAGACGTTAGGGACATGTAGGACGTCTAAGACGTCTGGGACGTTAGGGATATATGGGACATCTAGGACGTCTGGGACGTCAAGGACGTTAGTGACATATGGGATATCTAAAACGTCTGGGACGTCTGGGACGTTATGGACATGTGGGACATCTAGGACGCCTGGGACGTTAGGGACATATGGGACACATGGGACGTCTGGGACGTCTGGGACGTTAGGGACAAATGGGACATCTGGGACGTATAGGACGTTAGGGACATATGGGACATCTGGAACGTCTGGGACGTTAGGGACATATAAAACATCTAGGACGTATGGGACGTTAAGGACATATGGGACATCTAGGACATCTGAGACGTTAGAGACATATGGGACATCTAGGACGTCTGCGACGTTAGGGACATATGGGACATCTGGGACGTCTGGGACGTTAGAGACATATGGGACATCTAGGACGTCTGGGAAGTTAGGGACATATGGGACATCTGGGACGTCTCGGACGTTAGGGATATATAGGACATCTAGGACGTCTGGGACGTTAGGGACATATGGGACATCTGGGACGTCTGGGACGTTAGAGACATATGGGACATCTAGGACGTCTGGGACGTTAGGGACATATGGGACATCTGCGACGTCTGGGACGTTAGAGATATATGGATGGGACATCTGCGACGTCTGGGACGTTAGAGATATATGGGACATCTAGGACGTCTGGGACGTTAAGGACATATGGGACATCTGGGACGTCTGGGACGTTAAGGACATATGGGACATCTGGGACGTCTGGGACGTTAGATACATATGAAACAACTCGGACGTCTGGGACGTTAGGGACATATGGGACATCTATGACGTCTGGGACGTTAGAGACATATGGGACATCTAGAACGTCTGGGACGTTAGGGACATATGGGACGTCTGGGGCGTTAAGGACATATGAAACAACTCGGACGTCTGGGACGTTAGGGACATATGGGACATCTGGGACGTCTGGGACGTTAGAGACATATGGGACATCTAGGACGTCTGGGACGTTAGGGACATATGGGACATCTGGGACGTCTGGGACGTTAGAGACATATACGACATCTAGGACGTCTGGGACGTCTGGGACCTTAAGGACATATGGGACAACTGGGACGCCTGGGACGTTAGGGGTATATCGGACACCTTAGACGTCTGGGACGTTATAGACATATGGGACAAATGGGACATTTTGAACGTATGGGACGTTAGGGACATATGGGAGATCTGGGACGTCTGGGATGTGAGGGACATATGGGACATCTAGGACGTCTGAAACGTTAGGGACATATGGGACTTCTAAGACGTCTGGAACGTTAGGGATATATGGGACATCTAGGACGTCTGGGACGTCAAGGACGTTAGGGACATATGGAACATCTAGGACGTCTGGGCCGTTAGGGACATATGGGACTTCTAGGACGTCTGGGACGTTAGGGACATATGGGACATCTAGGACGTCTGGGCCGTTAGGGACATATGGGACTTCTAGGACGTCTGGGACGTTAGGGACATATGGAACATCTAGGACGTCTGGGCCGTTAGGGACATATGGGACTTCTAGGACGTCTGGGACGTTAGGGTATATCGGACACCTTAGACGTCTGGGACGTTATAGACATATGGGACAAATGGGACATTTTGAACGTATGGGACGTTAGGGACATATGGGAGATCTGGGACGTCTGGGATGTGAGGGACATATGGGACATCTAGGACGTCTGAAACGTTAGGGACATATGGGACTTCTAAGACGTCTGGAACGTTAGGGATATATGGGACATCTAGGACGTCTGGGACGTCAAGGACGTTAGGGACATATGGAACATCTAGGACGTCTGGGCCGTTAGGGACATATGGGACTGATAGGACGTCTGGGACGTTAGGGACATATGGGACATCTAGGACGTCTGGGCCGTTAGGGACATATGGGACTTCTAGGACGTCTGGGACGTTAGGGACATATGGAACATCTAGGACGTCTGGGCCGTTAGGGACATATGGGACTTCTAGGACGTCTGGGACGTTACTGACATATGGGACATCTAGGACGTCTGGGACGTCAAGGACGTTAGGGACATATGGAACATCTAGGACGTCTGGGACGTTAGGGACATATGGGACATCTGGGACGTCTGAGACGTTAGAGACATATGGGACATCTAGGACGTCTGGGAAGTTTGGGACATATGGGACATCTGGGACGTCTCGGACGTTAGGAATATATAGGACATCTAGGACGTCTGGGACGTTAGGGACATATGGGACATCTGCGACGTCTGGGACGTTAGAGATATATGGGACATCTAGTACGTCTGGGACGTTAGGGACATATGGGACATCTGGGACGTCTGGGACGTTAAGGACATATGGGACATCTGGGACGTCTGAGACGTTAGGGGCATATGAAACAACTCGGACGTCTGGGACGTTAGGGACATATGGGACATCTGGGACGTCTGGGACGTTAGAGACATATGACACATCTAGGACGTCTGGGACGTTGGGGACATATGGGACATCTGGGACGTCTGGGACGTTAAGGACATATGGGACATCTGGGACGTCTGGGACGTTAGGGACATATGAAACAACACGGACGTCTGGGACGTTAGAGACATATGGGACATCTGGGACGTCTGGGACGTTAGAGACATATGGGACATCTAGGACATCTGAGACGTCTGCGACGTTTGGAAAGTCTGAGATACCTTGGACGTCTAGGACGTCTGGGACGTTAAGGACATATGAGACATCTGGGACGTCTGGGAAGTTAGGGACATATGGGACATCTGGGACACTTGGGACGTTAGGGACATATAGGACATCTAGGAGGTCTGGGACGTTAGAGACATATGGGACATTTGATACGTCTGGGACGTTAGGGACATAAGGGACATCCGGGACGTCTGAGACGTTAGGGACATATAGGATGTCTAAGACGTCTGGGACGTTAGGGACATAT
This sequence comes from Agriotes lineatus, assembly GCA_940337035.1. NCBI lineage: Eukaryota > Metazoa > Arthropoda > Insecta > Coleoptera > Elateridae > Agriotes > Agriotes lineatus. The sequence goes on along the minus strand of CALNHX010000193.1, from coordinate 403,393 downwards.
GAAACAACTCGGACGTCTGGGACGTTAGGGACATATGGGACATCTGGGACGTCTGGGACGTTAGAGACATATGGGACATCTAGGACGTCTGAGACGTCAAGGACGTTAGGGACATATGGGACATCTAGGACGTCTGGGACGTCTGGGACGTTAGGGATATATGGGACATCTAGGACGTCTGAGACGTCAAGGACGTTAGGGACATATTAGACATCTAGGACGTCTGGGACGTCTGGGACGTTAGGGACATATGTGACATCTAGGACGCCTGGGTCGTCTGGGACATCTGGGACGTATGGGACGTTAAGGACAAATGGGACATCTGGGACGTCTGGGACGTTAAGGACATATAAGAAATCTAGGACGTCTGGGACGTTAGGGACATATGGGACATCTGGGACTTCTGAGACGTCTGCGACGTTTGGAAAGTCTAGGATATTTGGGACGTCTGGGACGTTTGGGACGTTAGGGACATTTGGAACATCTGGGACGCTTGGGACGTTAGGGATATATAGGACATCTAGGACGTCTGGGAGGTTAGGGACATATGTGACAAATGTGACATCTGGGACGTATGGGACGTTAGGGACATATGGAACACCTAGGTCGTCTGGGACGTCTAGGACGTCTGAGACGTCTGGGACGTTAGAGACATATGCGACATCTAGGACGTCTGGGACGTTAGGGACATATGGGACATCTAGGACGTCTGGGACGTTAGGGACATATGGGACATCTAGTACGTCTGGGACGTTAGGGACATATGGGACATCTAGTACGTCTGGGACGTCTGGGACGTTTGAGACATATGGGACATCTCGGACGTCTGGGACGTTAGGGACATATGGGACATCTATGACGTCTGGAACGTATGGGACATCTGGGACGTCTGGGACGTTAGGGACATATAAGATATCTAGGACGTCTGGGACGTTAAGGACATATGTGACATCTAGCACGTCTGAGACGTTAGGGACATATAGGACATCTGGGACGTCTGGGACGTTAAAGACATATGGGACATCTAGGACGTCTGGGACGTTAGGGACATAATAATAATAATAATAATAATAATGTTTATTTTACCACGTTATATACATACATATATTTGTAGCAAGTCGAAATAATTAACAAATTGAATATTTTATAAATATATGCAATTACATAAATGGTGTATCCAAATACTCTTTAGTTGAATAAAAACATAACTGTAATAGATGCCGCTTTACATTAGTCTTAAAACTACTTAATGACATAGATTTTATACGCTGTGGAATATGATTGTACAGGTTCAAATTGTAAGAATTTTTAATAGATTTGGTCAGTCTAAATCGTGGATTGCGTAAAGCATTATTAGTTCTCGTGAAATAATTGTGATAATCACGATTAGTAGAGAACGTATCTATGTTTTTTTGTATTTCACACAGAGTGACATATATAAATAAACACGGTAGAGACATAATACCCAGGTTAATGAACAGTGGACGACAATGGTCCCTACTACCAACGTTAGCTAAAATTCTAACAGCTTGTTTCTGTTGACGAAAGAACATGGAACATCTAGGACGTCTGGGACTTTAAGGACATATGGGACATATGGAAATTCTGAGACGTCTGGGACGTTAGGGACATATGAAACAACTCGGACGTCTGGGACGTTAGGGACATATGGGACATCTGGGACGTCTGGGACGTTAGAGACATATGGGACATCTAGGACGTCTGGGACGTTAGGGACATATGGGACATCTGGGACGTCTGGGACGTTAAGGACATATGGGACATCTGGGACGTCTGGGACGTTAGGGACATATGAAACAACACGGACGTCTGGGACGTTAGAGACATATGGGACATCTGGGACGTCTGGGACGTTAGAGACATATGGGACATCTAGGACATCTGAGACGTCTGCGACGTTTGGAAAGTCTGAGATACCTTGGACGTCTAGGACGTCTGGGACGTTAAGGACATATGAGACATCTGGGACGTCTGGGAAGTTAGGGACATATGGGACATCTGGGACACTTGGGACGTTAGGGACATATAGGACATCTAGGAGGTCTGGGACGTTAGGGACATATGGGACATTTGATACGTCTGGGACGTTAGGGACATAAGGGACATCCGGGACGTCTGAGACGTTAGGGACATATAGGATGTCTAAGACGTCTGGGACGTTAGGGACATATGAAACAACTCGGACGTCTGGGACGTTAGGGACATATGGGACATCTGGGACGTCTGGGACGTTAGAGACATATGGGACATCTAGGACATCTGAGACGTCTGCGACGTTTGGAAAGTCTGAGATACCTTGGACGTCTGGGACGTCTGGGACGTTAGAGACATATGGGACATCTAGGACGTCTGGGACGTTAAGGACATATGGGACATCTGGGACATCTGGGACGTTAGGGACATATGGGACATCTAGGACGTCTGGGACGTTAGGGACATATGAAACATCTGGGACGTCTGAGACGTTAGAGACATATGGGGCATCTAACGACGTCTGGGACGTTAAGCACATATAAGACATCTGGAACGTCTGGGACGTTAGGGACATATGAGACATCTGGGACGTCTGGGACGTTAGAGACATATGGGACATCTAGGACGTCTGGGACGTTAGAGACATATGGGACATCTGGGACGTCTGAGACGTTAGGGACATATGGGACATCTAGGACGTCTGGGAGGTTTGGGACATATAAGACATCTGGGACGTCTCGGACGTTAGGGACACATAGGACATCTAGGACGTCTGGGATATTAGGGACATATGAAGCATCTAGGACGTCTGGGACGTCTGGGACGTTAGGGACATATGAGACATCCAAGACGCCTGGGACGTTAAAGACATATGGGACATCTGGGACGTCTGGGACGTTAGGGACATATGGGACATCTGGGACGTCTGGGACGTTAAGGACATATAGGACATTTAGGACGTCTGGGACGTTAAGGACATATGCAACATATAGGACGTCTGGGACGTTAGGGACATATAGGACATCTCGGACGTCTGGGACGTTAGGGACATATAGGACATCTTGGACGTCTGGGACGTTAGGGACATACGGGATATCTAGGACGTCTGGGACGTTAGGGACATATGGGGCATCTAGGACGTCTGGGAAGTGTGGGACATATGGGACATCTGGGACATTTGGGACGTTAGGGACATAAAGGACATCTAGGAGGTCTGGGACGTTAGGGACATATGTGACATTTGATACGTCTGGCACGTTAGGGACACATGGGACATCTGGGATGTCTGGGACGTTAGGGACATAAGGGACATCCGGGACGTCTAAGACGTTAGGGACATATAGGACGTCTAAGACGTCTGGGACGTTAGCGATATATGGGACATCTAGGACGTCTGAGACGTCAAGGACGTTAGGGACATATGGGACATCTAGGACGTCTGGGACGTCTGGGACGTTAGGGACATATGTGACATCTAGGACGCCTGGGACGTCTGGGACATCTGGGACGTATGGGACGTTAAGGACAAATGGGACATCTGGGACGTCTGGGACGTTAAGGACATATAAGAAATCTAGGACGTCTGGGACGTTAGGGACATATGGGACATCTGGGACATCTGAGACGTCTGCGACGTTTGGAAAGTCTAGGATATTTGGGACGTCTGGGACGTTAGGGACATATGGAACATCTGGGACGCTTGGGACGTTAGGGATATATAGGACATCTAGGACGTCTGGGAGGTTAGGGACATATGTGACAAATGTGACATCTGGGACGTATGGGACGTTAGGGACATATGGAACACCTAGGTCGTCTGGGACGTCTAGGACGTCTGAGACGTCTGGGACGTTAGAGACATATGTGACATCTAGGACGTCTGGGACGTTAGGGACATATGGGACATCTAGGACGTCTGGGACGTTAGGGACATATGGGACATCTAGTACGTCTGGGACGTTAGGGACATATAGGACATCTAGTACGTCTGGGACGTCTGGGACGTTTGAGACATATGGGACATCTCGGACGTCTGGGACGTTAAGGACATATGGGACATCTATGACGTCTGGGACGTATGGGACATCTGGGACGTCTGGGACGTTAGGGACATATAACATATCTAGGACGTCTGGACCGTTAAAGACATATGGGACATCTAGCACGTCTGAGACGTTAGGGACATATAGGACATCTGGGACGTCTGGGACGTTAAAGACATATGGGACATCTAGGACGTCTGGGACGTTAGGGACATATGGAACATCTAGGACGTCTGGGACTTTAAGGACATATGGGACATATGGAAATTCTGAGACTTCTGGGACGTTAGGGACATATGGGACATCTGGGACGTCTGGGACGTTAGGATCATATAGGACATCTTTGTCGTCTGAGACGTTAGTGACGTATGGAACATATGGGACATCTGAGACGTCTGGGACGTTATGGACGTTAGGGACATATGGGACATCTAGGACGTCTGAGACGTCTGGGACGTTAGGATCATATAGGACATCTTTGTCGTCTGAGACGTTAGTGACGTATGGAACATATGGGACATCTGAGACGTCTGGGACGTCAAGGACGTTAGGGACATATGGGACATCTAGGACGTCTGAGACGTCTGGGACGTTAGGGACATATGAGACACATGGGACGTCTGGGACGTCTGGGACGTTAGGGACGTATGGGACATCTAGGACGTATGGAACGTTACAGACATATGAGACATCTGGGACGTCTGGGACGTTAGAGACATATACGACATCTAGGACGTCTGGGACGTCTGGGACCTTAAGGACATATGGGACATCTGGGACGCCTGGGACGTTAGGGGTATATCGGACACCTTAGACGTCTGGAACGTTATAGACATATGGGACAAATGGGACATTTTGAACGTATGGGACGTTAGGGACATATGGGAGATCTGGGACGTCTGGGATGTTAGGGACATATGGGACATCTAGGGCGTCTGAAACGTTAGGAACATATAGGACTTCTAAGACGTCTGGAACGTTAGGGATATATGGGACATCTAGGACGTCTGGGACGTCAAGGACGTTAGGGACATATGGAACATCTAGGACGTCTGGGCCGTTAGGGACATATGGGATTTCTAGGACGTCTGGGACGTTAGGGACATATGGGACATCTAGGACGTCTGGGACGTTAGGGACATATGGGACATTTGGGACGTCTGGGATGTTACTGACATATGGGACATATGGGACATCTGGAACGTCTGGGACGTTAAGGACATATAGGAAATCTAGGACGTCTGGGACGTTAGGGACATATGGGACATATGGGACATTTGAGACGTTTGGGACGTTAGGGACACATGGGACATCTGGGACGTCTCGGACGTTAGGGACATAAGGGACATCCGGGACGTCTGAGACGTTAGGGACATGTAGGACGTCTAAGACGTCTGGGACGTTAGGGATATATGGGACATCTAGGACGTCTGGGACGTCAAGGACGTTAGTGACATATGGGATATCTAAAACGTCTGGGACGTCTGGGACGTTATGGACATGTGGGACATCTAGGACGCCTGGGACGTTAGGGACATATGGAACACATGGGACGTCTGGGACGTCTGGGACGTTAGGGACAAATGGGACATCTGGGACGTATAGGACGTTAGGGACATATGGGACATCTGGAACGTCTGGGACGTTAGGGACATATAAAACATCTAGGACGTATGGGACGTTAAGGACATATGGGACATCTAGGACATCTGAGACGTTAGAGACATATGGGACATCTAGGACGTCTGGGACGTTAGGGACATATGGGACATCTGGGACGTCTGGGACGTTAGAGACATATGGGACATCTAGGACGTCTGGGAAGTTGGGGACATATGGGACATCTGGGACGTCTCGGACGTTAGGAATATATAGGACATCTAGGACGTCTGGGACGTTAGGGACATATGAGACATCTGGGACGTCTGGGACGTTAGAGACATATGGGACATCTAGAACGTCTGGGACGTTAGGGACATATGGGACATCTGCGACGTCTGGGACGTTAGAGATATATGGGACATCTAGGACGTCTGGGACGTTAGGGACATATGGGACATCTGGGACGTCTGGGACGTTAAGGACATATGGGACATCTGGGACGTCTGGGACGTTAGGGACATATGAAACAACTCGGACGTCTGGGACGTTAGGGACATATGGGACATCTGGGACGTCTGGGACGTTAGAGACATATGGGACATCTGGGACGTCTTGGACGTTAGGGACATATGGGACATCTGGGACGTCTGGGACGTTAAGGACATATGGGACATCTGGGACGTCTGGGACGTTAGGGACATATGAAACAACTCGGACGTCTGGGACGTTAGGGACATATGGGACATCTGGGACGTTTGGGACGTTAGAGACATATGGGACATCTAGGACATCTGAGACGTCTGCGACGTTTGGAAAGTCTGAGATACCTTGGACGTCTAGGACGTCTGGGACGTTAAGGACATATGAGACATCTGGGACGTCTGGGAAGTTAGGGACATATGGGACATCTGGGACACTTGGGACGTTAGGGACACATAGGACATCTAGGAGGTCTGGGACGTTAGGGACATATGGGAGATTTGATACGTCTGGGACGTTAGGGACATAAGGGACATCCGGGACGTCTTAGACGTTAGGGACATATAGGACGTCTAAGACGTCTGGGACGTTAGGGACATATGAAACAACTCGGACGTCTGGGACGTTAGGGACATATGGGACATTTGATACGTCTGGGACGTTAGGGACATATGAGACACATGGGACGTCTGGGACGTCTGGGACGTTAAGGACATATGGGACATCTAGCACGTCTGCGACGTTAGGGACATATAGGACATCTGGGACGTCTGGGACGTTAAAGACATATGGGACATCTAGGACGTCTGGGACGTTAGGGACATATGGAACATCTAGGACGTCTGGGACTTTAAGGACATATGGGACATATGGAAATTCTGAGACGTCTGGGACGTTAGGGACATATGGGACATCTGGGACGTCTGGGACGTTAGGATCATATAGGACATCTTTTTCGTCTGAGACGTTAGTGACGTATGGAACATATGGGACATCTGAGACGTCTGGGACGTTATGGATATATGGGACATCTAGGACGTCTGGGACGTCAAAAACGTTAGGGACATATGGGACATCTAGGACGTCTGAGACGTCTGGGACGTTAGGGACATATGAGACACATGGGACGTCTGGGACGTCTGGGACGTTAGGGACGTATGGGACATCTAGGACGTATGGAACGTTACAGACATATGAGACATCTGGGACGTTAGGGACATATACGACATCTAGGACGTCTGGGACGTCTGGGACCTTAAGGACATATGGGACATCTGGGACGCCTGGGACGTTAGGGGTATATCGGACACCTTAGACGTCTGGGACGTTATAGACATATGGGACAAATGGGACATTTTGAACGTATGGGACGTTAGGGACATATGGGAGATCTAGGACGTCTGAAACTTTAGGGACATATGGGACTTCTAAGACGTCTGGAACGTTAGGGATATATGGGACATCTAGGACGTCTGGGACGTCAAGGACGTTAGGGACATATGGAACATCTAGGACGTCTGGGCCGTTAGGGACATATGGGACTTCTAGGACGTCTGGGACGTTAGGGACATATGGGACATCTAGGACGTCTGGAACGTTAGGGACATATGGGACATTTGGGACGTCTGGGAAGTTACTGACATATGGGACATATGGGACATCTGGAACGTCTGGGACGTTAAGGACATATAGGAAATCTAGGACGTCTGGGACGTTAGGGACATATGGGACATATGGGACATTTGAGACGTCTGGGACGTTAGGGACATATGGGACATCTGGGCCGTCTGGGACGTTAGGGACATAAGGGACATCCGGGACGTCTGAGACGTTAGGGACATGTAGGACGTCTAAGACGTCTGGGACGTTAGGGATATATGAGACATCTAGGACGTCTGGGACGTCAAGGACGTTAGTGACATATGGGATATCTAAAACGTCTGGGACGTCTGGGACGTTATGGACATGTGGGACATCTAGGACGCCTGGGACGTTAGGGACATATGGGACACATGGGACGTCTGGGACGTCTGGGACGTTAGGGACAAATGGAACATCTGGGACGTATAGGACGTTAGGGACATATGGGACATCTGGAACGTCTGGGACGTTAGGGACATATAAAACATCTAGGACGTATGGGACGTTAAGGACATATGGGACATCTAGGACATCTGAGACGTTAGAGACATATGGGACATCTAGGACGTCTGGGACGTTAGGGACATATGGGACATCTGGGACGTCTGGGACGTTAGAGACATATGGGACATCTAGGACGTCTGGGAAGTTAGGGACATATGGGACATCTGGGACGTCTCGGACGTTAAAGACATATGGGACATCTAGGACGTCTGGGACGTTAGGGACATATGGAACATCTAGGACGTCTGGGACGTTAGGGACATATGGGACATCTGGGACGTCTGGGACGTTAGAGACATATGGGACATCTAGGACGTCTGGGACGTTAGGGACATATGGGACATCTGGGACGTCTGGGACGTTAAAGACATATGGGACATCTAGGACGTCTGGGACGTTAGGGACATATGGAACATCTAGGACGTCTGGGACTTTAAGGACATATGGGACATATGGAAATTCTGAGACGTCTGGGACGTTAGGGACATATGGGACATCTGGGACGTCTGGGACGTTAGGATCATATAGGACATCTTTGTCGTCTGAGACGTTAGTGACGTATGGAACATATGGGACATCTGAGACGTCTGGGACGTTATGGATATATGGGACATCTAGGACGTCTGGGACGTCAAAAACGTTAGGGACATATGGGACATCTAGGACGTCTGAGACGTCTGGGACGTTAGGGACATATGAGACACATGGGACGTCTGGGACGTCTGGGACGTTAGGGACGTATGGGACATCTAGGACGTATGGAACGTTACAGACATATGAGACATCTGGGACGTCTGGGACGTTATGGACATATACGACATCTAGGACGTCTGGGACGTCTGGGACCTTAAGGACATATGGGACATCTGGGACGCCTGGGACGTTAGGGGTATATCGGACACCTTAGACGTCTGGGACGTTATAGACATATGGGACAAATGGGACATTTTGAACGTATGGGACGTTAGGGACATATGGGAGATCTAGGACGTCTGAAACTTAAGGACATATGGGACTTCTAAGACGTCTGGAACGTTAGGGATATATGGGACATCTAGGACGTCTGGGACGTCAAGGACGTTAGGGACATATGGAACATCTAGGACGTCTGGGCCGTTAGGGACATATGGGACTTCTAGGACGTCTGGGACGTTAGGGACATATGGGACATCTAGGACGTCTGGAACGTTAGGGACATATGGGACATTTGGGACGTCTGGGAAGTTACTGACATATGGGACATATGGGACATCTGGAACGTCTGGGACGTTAAGGACATATAGGAAATCTAGGACGTCTGGGACGTTAGGGACATATGGGACATATGGGACATTTGAGACGTCTGGGACGTTAGGGACATATGGGACATCTGGGACGTCTGGGACGTTAGGGACATAAGGGACATCCGGGACGTCTGAGACGTTAGGGACATGTAGGACGTCTAAGACGTCTGGGACGTTAGGGATATATGGGACATCTAGGACGTCTGGGACGTCAAGGACGTTAGTGACATATGGGATATCTAAAACGTCTGGGACGTCTGGGACGTTATGGACATGTGGGACATCTAGGACGCCTGGGACGTTAGGGACATATGGGACACATGGGACGTCTGGGACGTCTGGGACGTTAGGGATAAATGGAACATCTGGGACGTATAGGACGTTAGGGACATATGGGACATCTGGAACGTCTGGGACGTTAGGGACATATAAAACATCTAGGACGTATGGGACGTTAAGGACATATGGGACATCTAGGACATCTGAGACGTTAAAGACATATGGGACATCTAGGACGTCTGGGACGTTAGGGACATATGGGACATCTGGGACGTCTGGGACGTTAGAGACATATGGGACATCTAGGACGTCTGGGAAGTTAGGGACATATGGGACATCTGGGACGTCTCGGACGTTAGGGATATATAGGACATCTAGGACGTCTGGGACGTTAGGGACATATAAGACATCTGGGACGTCTGGGACGTTAGAGACATATGGGACATCTAGGACGTCTGGGACGTTAGGGACATATGGGACATCTGCGACGTCTGGGACGTTAGAGATATATGGGACATCTAGGACGTCTGGGACGTTAGAGACATATGGGACATCTGGGACGTCTGGGACGTTAAGGACATATGGGACATCTGGGACGTCTGGGACGTTAGGGACATATAAAACAACTGGGACGTCTGCGACGTTAGGGACATATGGGACGTCTGGGACGTTAGAGACATATGTGACATCTAGGACGTCTGGGACGTTAGGGACATATGGGACATCTGGGACGTCTGGGACGTTAAGGACATATGGGACATCTGGGACGTCTGGGACGTTAGGGACATATAAAACAACTCGGACGTCTGGGACGTTAGGGACATATGGGACATCTGGGACGTCTGGGACGTTAGAGACATATGGGACATCTAGGACATCTGAGACGTCTGCGACGTTTGGAAAGTCTGAGATACCTTGGACGTCTAGGACGTCTGGGACGTTAAGGACATATGAGACATCTTGGACGTCTGGGAAGTTAGGGACATTTGGGACATCTGGGACACTTGGGACGTTAGGGACATATAGGACATCTAGGAGGTCTGGGACGTTAGGGACATATGGGACATTTGATACGTCTGGGACGTTAGGGACATAAGGGACATCCGGGACGTCTGAGACGTTAGGGACATATAGGACGTCTAAGACGTCTGGGGACGTTAGGGACATATGAAACAACTCGGACGTCTGGGACGTTAGGGACATATGGGACATCTGGGACGTCTGGGACGTTAGAGACATATGGGACATCTAGGACATCTGAGACGTCTGCGACGTTTGGAAAGTCTGAGATACCTTGGACGTCTGGGACGTCTGGGACGTTAGAGACATATGGGACATCTAGGACGTCTGGGACGTTAAGGACATATGGGACATCTGGGACATCTGGGACGTTAGGGACATATGGGACATCTAGGACGTCTGGGACGTTAGGGACATATTAAACATCTGGGACGTCTGAGACGTTAGAGACATATGGGACATCTAGGACGTCTGGGACGTTAAGGACATATAAGACATCTGGAACGTCTGGGACGTTAGGGACATATGAGACATCTGGGACGTCTGGGACGTTAGAGACATATGGGACATCTAGGACGTCTGGGACGTTAGAGACATATGGGACATCTAGGACGTCTGGGACGTTAAGGACATATGGGACATCTGGGACGTCTGAGACGTTAGGGACATATGGGACATCTAGGACGTCTGGGAGGTTTGGGACATATAAGACATCTGGGACGTCTGGGACGTTAAGGACATATAGGACATTTAGGACGTCTGGGACGTTAAGGACATATGCAACATATAGGACGTCTGGGACGTTAGGGACATATAGGACATCTCGGACGTCTGGGACGTTAGGCACATATAGGACATCTTGGACGTGTGGGACGTTAGGGACATACGGGATATCTAGGACGTCTGGGACGTTAGGGACATATGGGGCATCTAGGACGTCTGGGAAGTGTGGGACGTTAGCAACATATGGGGCATCTAGAACGCCTGGGATTTTAAAGACATATGGGACATCTGGAACGTTAGGGACATATAGGACATCTAGGACGTCTGGGACGTTAGAGACATATGGGACATATAGGACGTCTAGGACGTCTGGGACGATAGGGACATATAGGACATCTAAGACGTCTGGGACGTTAGGGACATATGGGACTTCTAGGACGTCTGGGATGTTGCAGACATACGGAACATCTAGGACGTCTGGAACGTAAGGGACATCAAGGACGTCTGGGACGTCTGGGACGTCTGGGACGTTAGGGACATATGGGACATCTGGGACGTATGGGACGTTAAGGACATATAGGACATCTAGGACGTTTGATACGTTAGGGACATATGGGACATCTCGGAAGTCTGTGACGTTAGGAACATATAGGAAATCTAAGACGTCTGGGACGTTAGGGACATATGGGACATATGGGACATTTGAGACGTCTGGGACGTTAGGGACACATGACACATCTGGGACGTATGGGTCGTTAGGGACATAATGGACATCCGGGACGTCTGAGACGTTAGGGACATATAGGACGTCTAAGACGTCTGGGACTTTAGGGATATATGGGACATCTAGGACGTCTGGGACGTCAAGGACGTTAGTGTCATATGGGACATCTAAGACGTCTGGGACGTCTGGGACGTTATGGACATATGGGACACATAGGACGTCTGGGACGTCTGGGACGTTAGGGACATATGGGGCATCTGGAACGTCTGGGACGTTAGGGAAATATAAGACATCTAGGACGTCTGGGACGTTAGGGACATATGGGACATCTAGGACATCTGAGACGTCTGCGACGTTTGGAAAGTCTGGGATATCTGGGACGTCTGGGACGTTTGGGACGTTAGGTACATATGGAACATCTGGGACGCCTGGAACGTTAGGGATATATAAGACATCTAGGACGTCTGGGACGTTAGGGACATATGGGACATCTGGGACGTCTGCTACGTTAGAGACGTATGGGACATCTAGGACGTCTGGGACGTTAGGGACATATGGGACATCTGGGACGTCTGGGACGTTAGGGACATATGGGACATCTGGGACGTCTGGGACGTCAGGGACATATGAAACAACCCGGACGTCTGGGACGTTAGGGACATATGGGACATCTGGGACGTCTGGGACGTTAGAAACATATGGGACATCTAGGACATCTGAGACGTCTGCGACGTTTGGAAAGTCTGAGATACCTTGGACGTCTGGGACGTCTGGGACGTTAGGGACATAAAGGACATCCGGGGACGTCTGAGACGTTAGGGACATATAGGACGTCTAAGACGTCTGGGACGTTAGGGACATATGAAACAAACTCGGACGTCTGGGACGTTAGGGACATATGGGACATCTGGGACGTCTGGGACGTTAGAGACATATGGGACATCTAGGACATCTGAGACGTCTGCGACGTTTGGAAAGTCTGAGATACCTTGGACGTCTGGGACGTCTGGGACGTTAGAGACATATGGGACATCTAGGACGTCTGGGACGTTAAGGACATATGGGACATCTGGGACATCTGGGACGTTAGGGGACATATGGGACATCTAGGACGTCTGGGACGTTAGGGACATATTAAACATCTGGGACGTCTGAGACGTTAGAGACATATGGGACATCTAGGACGTCTGGGACGTTAAGGACATATAAGACATCTGGAACGTCTGGGACGTTAGGGACATATGAGACATCTGGGACGTCTGGGACGTTAGAGACATATGGGACATCTAGGACGTCTGGGACGTTAGAGACATATGGGACATCTAGGACGTCTGGGACGTTAAGGACATATGGGACATCTGGGACGTCTGAGACGTTAGGGACATATGGGACATCTAGGACGTCTGGGAGGTTTGGGACATATAAGACATCTGGGACGTCTGGGACGTTAAGGACATATAGGACATTTAGGACGTCTGGGACGTTAAGGACATATGCAACATATAGGACGTCTGGGACGTTAGGGACATATAGGACATCTCGGACGTCTGGGACGTTAGGCACATATAGGACATCTTGGACGTGTGGGACGTTAGGGACATACGGGATATCTAGGACGTCTGGGACGTTAGGGACATATGGGGCATCTAGGACGTCTGGGAAGTGTGGGACGTTAGCAACATATGGGGCATCTAGAACGCCTGGGATTTTAAAGACATATGGGACATCTGGAACGTTAGGGACATATAGGACATCTAGGACGTCTGGGACGTTAGAGACATATGGGACATATAGGACGTCTAGGACGTCTGGGACGATAGGGACATATAGGACATCTAAGACGTCTGGGACGTTAGGGACATATGGGACTTCTAGGACGTCTGGGATGTTGCAGACATACGGAACATCTAGGACGTCTGGAACGTAAGGGACATCAAGGACGTCTGGGACGTCTGGGACGTCTGGGACGTTAGGGACATATGGGACATCTGGGACGTATGGGACGTTAAGGACATATAGGACATCTAGGACGTTTGATACGTTAGGGACATATGGGACATCTCGGAAGTCTGTGACGTTAGGAACATATAGGAAATCTAAGACGTCTGGGACGTTAGGGACATATGGGACATATGGGACATTTGAGACGTCTGGGACGTTAGGGACACATGACACATCTGGGACGTATGGGTCGTTAGGGACATAATGGACATCCGGGACGTCTGAGACGTTAGGGACATATAGGACGTCTAAGACGTCTGGGACTTTAGGGATATATGGGACATCTAGGACGTCTGGGACGTCTGGGACGTTAGGGACATATGGGGCATCTGGAACGTCTGGGACGTTAGGGAAATATAAGACATCTAGGACGTCTGGGACGTTAGGGACATATGGGACATCTAGGACATCTGAGACGTCTGCGACGTTTGGAAAGTCTGGGATATCTGGGACGTCTGGGACGTTTGGGACGTTAGGTACATATGGAACATCTGGGACGCCTGGAACGTTAGGGATATATAAGACATCTAGGACGTCTGGGACGTTAGGGACATATGGGACATCTGGGACGTCTGCTACGTTAGAGACGTATGGGACATCTAGGACGTCTGGGACGTTAGGGACATATGGGACATCTGGGACGTCTGGGACGTTAGGGACATATGGGACATCTGGGACGTCTGGGACGTCAGGGACATATGAAACAACCCGGACGTCTGGGACGTTAGGGACATATGGGACATCTGGGACGTCTGGGACGTTAGAAACATATGGGACATCTAGGACATCTGAGACGTCTGCGACGTTTGGAAAGTCTGGGATATCTTGGACGTCTGGGACGTCTGGGACGTTAGGGACATGTGAGACATCTGGAACGTCTGGGACGTTAGAGACGTATGGGACTTCTAGGACGTCTGGGACGTTAGGGAGCTATGAAACAACTCGGACGTGTGGGACGTTACGGACATATGGGACATATGGGACATCTGGGACGTCTGGGAAGTTAGGGACATATGGGACATCTGGGACATTTGGGACGTTAGGGACATATAGGACATCTAGGAGGTCTGGGACGTTAGGGACATATGGGACATTTGATACGTCTGGGACGTTAGGGACACATGGGACATCTGGGATGTCTGGGACGTTAGGGACATAAGGGACATCCGGGACGTCTGAGACGTTAGGGACATATAGGATGTCTAAGACGTCTGGGACGTTAGGGATATATGGAACATCTAGGACGTCTGGGACGTCAAGGACGTTAGGGACATATGGGACATCTAGGACGTCTGGGACGTCTGGGACGTTAGGGACATATGGGACATCTAGGACGCCTGGGACGTCTGGGACATCTGGGACGTATGGGACGTTAAGGACAAATGGGACATCTGGGACGTCTGGGACGTTAAGGACATATAAGACATCTAGGACGTCTGGGACGTTAGGGACATATGGGACATCTGGGACATCTGAGACGTCTGCGACGTTTGGAAAGTCTAGGATATCTGGGACATCTGGGACGTTCGGGACGTTAGAGACATATGGAACATCTGGGACGCTTGGGACGTTAGGGATATATAGGACATCTAGGACGTCTGGGAGGTTAGGGACATATGGGACAAATGTGACATCTGGGACGTATGGGACGTTAGGGACATATGAGACATCTGGGACGTCTGGGACGTTAGAGACATATGGGACATCTAGGACGTCTGGGAGGTTTGGGACATATAAGACATCTGGGACGTCTCGGACGTTAGGGACATATAGGACATCTAGGACGTCTGGGACATTAGGGACATATGAAGCATCTAGGACGTCTGGGACGTCTGGGACGTTAGGGACATATGGGACATCCAGGACGCCTGGGACGTTAAAGACATATGGGAAATCTGGGACGCCTGGGACGTTAGGGACATATGGGACATCTGGGACGTTAGGGACATATAGGACATCTAGGACGTCTGGGACGTTAGGGACATACGGGACATAAAGGACGTCTGGGACGTCTGGACGTTAGCGATATATGGGACATCTAGGACGCCTGGGACGTAAGGGACATATGGAACACATGGTACGTCTGGGACGTCTGAAACGTTAGGGACAAATGGGACATCTGGGACGTATGGGACGTTAAGGACATATGGGACATCTGGGACGTCTGGGACGTTAGGGACATATAGGACATCTAGGACGTCTGGGAAGTTAGGGACATATGACACACATGGTACGTCTGGGATGTCTGAAACGTTAGGGATATAAGGGACATCTAGGACATCTCAGACGTCTGCGACGTTTGGGAAGTCTGGGATATCTGAGACGTCTGGGATGTTAGGGACATATGGGACATCTAGGACGTCTGAGACGTTAGGAACATATGGGACTTCTAAAACGTCTGAGGCGTTAGGGATATATGGGACATCTAGGACGTCTGGAACGTCAAGGACGTTAGGGACATATGGAACACATTGTACGTCTGGGACGTCTGGGACGTTAGGAATATATGGGACATTTGGGACGCCTGGGATGTTAGAAATATATAGGTCATCTTGGACGTCTGGGAAGTTAAAGACATATGGGACATCTGGGACGTATGGGACGTTAATGACATATGGGACATCTGGGACGTCTGGTACGTTAGGGACATATAGGACATCTAGGACGTATGGGACGTTAATGACATATGGGACATCTGGGACGTCTGGTACGTTAGGGACATATAGGACATCTAGGACGTCTGGGACGTTAGGGATATGTGGGACATCTAGGACATCTGAGACGTCTGCGACGTTTGGGAAGTCTGGGATATCTGGAACGTCTGGGACGTTAGGAACATATGGGACATTTGGGACGCCTGGGATGTTAGAAATATATAGGTCATCTTGGACGTCTGGGAAGTTAAAGGCATATGGGACATCTGGGACGTATGGGACGTTAATGACATATGGGACATCTAGGACGTCTGGTACGTTAGGGACATATAGGACATCTAGGACGTCTGGGACGTTAGGGATATGTGGGACATCTAGGACATCTGAGACGTCTGCGACGTTTGGGAAGTCTAAGATATCTGGGACGTCTGGGATGTTAGGGACATATGGGACATCTAGGACGTCTGAGACGTTAGGGACATATGGGACTTCTAAAACGTCTAAGGCGTTAGGGATATATGGGAAATCTAGGACGTCTGGAACGTCAAGAACGTAAGGGACATATGGGACATCTAGGACGTCTGGGACGTTACGGACATATGGGACTTCTAGGACGTTTGGAACGTTAGGGACATATGGGACATCTAGGACGTCTGGGACGTTAGGGACATATGGGACATCTGGGACGTCTGGGACGTTAGAGACATATGGGACATCTAGGACGTCTGGGACGTTAGGGACATATGAAACAACCTGGACTTCTGGGACGTATGGGACATCAAGGACGTCTGGGACGTCTGGCACGTTAAGGACATATGGGACATCTAGGACGTCCGGGACGTTAGGGACATATAGGACATCTAGGACGCTTGGAAAGTCTGGGACGTTAGGGACATAAGGGACATCTAGGACGTCTGGGACGATAGAGACATATTGGACTTTTAGGACGTCTGGGACGTTAAATACATATGAAACATCTAGGACTTCTGGGACGTATGGGACATCAAGGACGTCTGGGACGTCTGGGACGTTAAGGACATATGGGACATCTAGGACGTCTGGGACGTTAGGGACATATAGGGCATCTAGAACGCTTGGAAAGTCTGGGACGTTAGGGACATGTGGAACATCTGGGACGCCTGGGACGTTTGGGATATATAGGACATCTAGGACGTCTGGGACGTTAGGGACATATGGGAAAAATGCGACATCTTGGACGTATGGGACGTTAGGGACCTATGAGACATCTGGGACGTCTGGGACTTTAGAAACATATGGGACATCTAGGACGTCTGGAACGTTTGGGACATATGGGACATATGGCAGAACTGGGACGTCTGGGACGTTTGGGACATATGGGACATCTTGGACGACGTTAGGGACATATAAAGCATCTAGGACGTCCAGGACGTCTGGGACGTTAGGGACATATGGGACATCCAGGACGCCTGGGACGATAAAGACATATGGGACATCTGGAACGTCTGGGACGTTAGGGACATATGGGACATCTGGGACGTTAAGGACATATAGGACATCTAGGACGTCTGAGACGATAGAGACATATTTGATTTTTAGGACGTCTGGGACGTTAAATACATATGGAACATCTAGGACTTCTGGGACGTATGGGACATCAAGGACGTCTGGGACGTCTGGGACGTTAAGGACATATGGGACATCTAGGACGTCTGGGACGTTAGGGACATATAGGACATCTAGGACGCTTGGGAAGTCTGGGACGTTAGGGACATATAGGACATCTAGGACGCTTGGAAAGTCTGGGACGTTAAGGGCATATGGGACATCTAGGACGTCTGGGACGATAGGGACATATAGGACATCTAGGACGCTTGGAAAGTCTGGGACGTTAGGGACATATAGGACATCTAGGACGTCTGGGACATTAGGGACATATGAATCATCTAGGACGTCTGGGACGTCTGGGACGTTAGGAACGTATGGGACATCCAGGACGCCTGGGACGTTAAAGACATATGGGACATCTGGGACGTTATTGACATATAGAACATCTAGGACGTCTGGGACGTTAGGGACATATGGGACATCTAAGACGTCTGGGACGTCTGGGACGTTAGCAATATATGGGACATCTAAGACGCCTGGGACGTTAGGGACATATGAAACACATGGTTCGTCTGGCACGTCTGGGACGTTAGGGACATATGGGACATCTGGGATGTCGGCTACGTTAGAGACGTATGGGACATCTAAGACGTCTGGGACGTTAGGGACATATGGGACATCTGGGTCGTCTGGGACGTTAGGGAAATATGGGACGTCTGGGACGTCTGGGACGTTAGGGACATATGAAACAACTCGGACGTCTGGGACGTTAGGGACATATGGGACATCTGGGACGTCTGGGACGTTAGAGACATATGGGACATCTAGGACATCTGAGACGTCTGCGACGTTTGGAAAGTTTGGGATATCTGGGACGTCTGGGACGTCTGGGACGTTAGGGACATATCAAACATTTGGAACGTCTGGGACGTTAGGGACATATGGGACATATGGGACATCTGGGACGTCTGAGAAGTTAGGGACATATGGGACATCTGGGACATTTGAGACGTTAGGGACATATAGGACATCTAGGACGTCTGGGACGTTAGGGACATATGAGACATTTGAGACGTCTGGGACGTTAGGGACACATGGGACATCTGGGATGTCTGGGACGTTTGGAAAGTCTAGGATATCTGGGACGTCTGGGACGTTTGGGACGTTAAAGACATATGGAACATCTGGGACGTCTGGGACGTTAGGGATATATAGGACATCTAGGACGTCTGGAACGTAAGGGACATCAAGGACGTCTGGGACGTCTGGGACGTCTGGGACGTCTGGGACGTCTGGGACGTTAGGGACATATGGGACATCTGGGACGTATGGGACGTTAAGGACATATAAGACATCTAGGACGTTTGATACGTTAGGGACATATGGGACATCTCGGACGTCTGTGACGTTAGGAACATATAGGAAATCTAAGACGTCTGGGACGTTTAGGGACATATGGGACATATGGGACATTTGAAACGTCTGGGACGTTAGGGACACATGAGACATCTGGGACGTATGGGTCGTTAGGGACATAATGGACATCCGGGACGTCTGAGACGTTAGGGACATATAGGACGTCTAAGACGTCTGGGACTTTAGGGATATATGGGACATCTTGGACGTCTGGGACGTCAAGGACGTTAGTGTCATATGGGACATCTAAGACGTCTGGGACTTCTGGGACGTTATGGACATATGGGACACATAGGACATCTGGGACGTCTGGGACGTTAGGGACATATGGGGCATCTGGAACGTCTGGGACGTTAGGGAAATATAAGACATCTAGGACGTCTGGGACGTTAGGGACATATGGGACATCTAGGACATCTGAGACGTCTGCGACGTTTGGAAAGTCTGGGATATCTGGGACGTCTGGGACGTCTGGGACGTTAGGTACATATGGAACATCTGGGACGCCTGGAACGTTAGGGATATATAAGACATCTAGGGCGTCTGGGACGTTAGGGACATATGGGACATCTGGGACGTCTGCTACGTTAGAGACGTATGGGACATCTAGGACGTCTGGGACGTTAGGGACATATGGGACGTCTGGGACGTCTGGGACGTTAAGGACATATGGGACATCTGGGACGTCTGGGACGTCAGGGACATATGAAACAACTCGGACGTCTGGGACGTTAGGGACATATGGGACATCTGGGACGTCTGGGACGTTAGAAACATATGGGACATCTAGGACAGCTGAGACGTCTGCGACGTTTGGAAAGTCTGGGATATCTGGGACGTCTGGGACGTTAGGGACATGTGAGACATCTGGAACGTCTGGGACGTTAGAGACGTATGGGACATCTAGGACGTCTGGGACGTTAGGGACATATGAAACAACTCGGACGTGTGGGACGTTAGGGACATATGGGACATATGGGACATCTGGGACGTCTGGAAAGTTAGGGACATATGGGACATCAAGGACATTTGGGACGTTAGGGACATATAGGACATCTAGGAGGTCTGGGACGTTAGGGACGTATGGGACATTTGATACGTCTGGGACGTTAGGGACACATGGGACATCTGGGATGTCTGGGACGTTAGGGACATAAGGGACATCCGGGACGTCTGAGACGTTAGGGACATATAGGACGTCTAAGACGTCTGGGACGTTAGGGATATATGGGACATTTAGGACGTCTGGGACGTCAAGGACGTTAGGGACATATGGGACATCTAGGACGTCTGGGACGTCTGGGACGTTAGGGACATATGGGACATCTAGGACGCCTGGGACGTCTGGGACATCTGGGACGTATGGGACGTTAAGGACAAATGGGACATCTGGGACGTCTGGGACGATAAGGACATATAAGACATCTAGGACGTCTGGGACGTTAGGGACATATGGGACATCTGGGACATCTGAGACGTCTGCGACGTTTGGAAAGTCTAGGATATCTGGGACGTCTGGGACGTTTGGGACGTTAGGGACATATGGAACATCTGGGACGCTTGGGACGTTAGGGATATATAGGACATCTAGGACGTCTGGGAGGTTAGGGACATATGGGACAAATGTGACATCTGGGACGTATGGGACGTTAGGGACATATGAGACATCTGGGACGTCTGGGACGTTAGAGACATATAGGACATCTAGGACGTCTGGGAGGTTTGGGACATATAAGACATCTGGGACGCCTCGCACGTTAGGGACATATAGGACATCTAGGACGTCTGGGACATTAGGGACATATGAAGCATCTAGGACGTCTGGGACGTCTGGGACGTTAGGGACATATGGGACATCTGGGACGTTAGGGACATATAGGACATCTAGGACGTCTGGGACGTTAGGGACATATGGGACATCTAGGACGTCTGGGACGTCTGGACGTTAGCGATATATGGGACATCCAGGACGCCTGGGACGTTAGGGACATATGGAACACATGGTACGTCTGGGACGTCTGAAACGTTAGGGACATATGGGACATCTGGGACGTATGGGACGTTAAGGACATATGGGACATCTGGGACGTCTGGGACGTTAGGGACATATGGGACATCTAGGACGTCTGGGAAGTTAGGGACATATGGAACACATGGTACGTTTGGGATGTCTGAAACGTTAGGGATATATGGGACATCTAGGACATCTGAGACGTCTGCGACGTTTGGGAAGTCTGGGATATCTGGGAGGTCTGGGACGTTAGGAACATATGGGACATTTGGGACGCCTGGGATGTTAGAAATATATAGGACATCTAGGACATCTGAGACGTCTGCGACGTTTGGGAAGTCTGGGATATCTGGGACGTCTGGGATGTTAGGGACATATGGGACATCTAGGACGTCTGAGACGTTAGGAACATATGAGACTTCTAAAACGTCTGAGGCGTTAGGGATATATGAGACATCTAGGACGTCTGGAACGTCAAGGACGTTAGGGACATATGGAACACATTGTAAGTCTGGGACGTCTGGGACGTTAGGAATATATGGGACTACTAGGACATCTGCGACGTTTGCGACGTTTGGGAAGTCTGGGATATCTGGGACGTCTGGGACGTTAGGAACATATGGGACATTTGGGACGCCTGCGATGTTAGAAATATATAGATCATCTTGGACGTCTGGGAAGTTAAAGACATATGGGACATTTGGGACGTATGGGACGTTAAGGAAATATGGGACATCTGGGACGTCTGGTACGTTAGGGACATATAGGACATCTAGGACGTCTGGGACGTTAGGGATATGTGGGACATCTAGGACATCTGAGACGTCTGCGACGTTTGGGAAGTCTAAGATATCTGGGACGTCTGGGATGTTAGGGACATATGGGACATCTAGGACGTCTGAGACGTTAGGGACATATGGGACTTCTAAAACGTCTAAGGCGTTAGGGATATATGGGACATCTAGGACGTCTGGAACGTCAAGGACGTTAGGGACATATGGGACATCTAGGACGTCTGGGACGTTAGGGACATATGGGACTTTTAGGACGTCTGGGACGTTAGGGACATATGGGACATCTAGGACGTCTGGGACGTTAGGGATATATGGGACATCTGGGACGTCTGGGACGTTAGAGACATATGTGACATCTAGGACGTCTGGGACGTTAGGGACATATGAAACAACCTGGACGTCGGGGACTTTAGGAACATATGGGACATATGGGACATCTGGGACGTCTGGGACGTTAGGGACATATGGGACATCTGGGACCTCTGGGACGTCTGGGACGTTAGGAACAAATGGGACATCTGGGACGTCTGGGACGATAGGGACATAAGGGACATCCGGGACGTCTGAGACGTTAGGTACATATAGGACGTCTAAGCCGTCTGGGACGTTAGGGATATATGGGACATCTAGAACGTCTGGGACGTCTGGAACGTTAGGGACATATGGGACATATGGGACATCTGGGACGTCTGGGACGTTAGGGACATATGGGACATCTGGGACGTCTGGGACGTCTGGGACATCTGGGACGTATGGGACGTTAAGGACATATGGGACATCTGGGACGTCTGGGACGTTAGGGACATATAAAACATCTAGGACGTCTGGGACGTTATCTTCATATGGGACATCTAGGACATCTGAGACGTCTGCAACGTTTGGAAAGTCTGGGATATCTGGGACGTCTGGGACGTCTGGGACGTTAGGGACATGTGGAACATCTGGGACGCCTGGGACGTTAGGGATATGTAGGACGTCTAAGCCGTCTGAGACGTTAGGGATATATGGGACATCTAGAACGTCTGGGACGTCTGGAACGTTAGGGACATATGGGACATATAGGACGCCTGAGACGTTAGGGACATATGGGACACATGGGACGTCTGGGACGTCTGAAACGTCTGGGACATCTGGGACGTATGGGACGTTAAGGACCTATGAGACATCTGGGACGTCTGGGACTTTAAAAACATATGGGACATCTAGGACGTCTGGGACGTTTGGGACATATGGGACATATGGCAGAACTGGGACGTCTGGAACGCTTGGGACATATGGGACCTCTGGGACGTCTGGGACGTTAGGGACATATAAAGCATCTAGGACGTCCAGGACGTCTGGGACGTAAGGGACATATGGGACATCCAGGACGCCTGGGACGTTAAAGACATATGGGACATCTGGAACGTGTGGGACGTTAGGGACGTATGGGACATCTGGGACGTTAGGGACATATAGGACATCTAGGACGTCTGGGACGTCGGAGACATAAGGGACATCTAGGACGTCTGCGACGATAGAGACATATTGGACTTTTAGGACGTGACGTTAAATACATATGGAACATCTAGGACTTCTGGGACGTATGGGACATCAAAGAAGTCTGGGACGTCTAAGACGTTAAGGACATATGGGACATCTAGGACGTCTGGGACGTTAGGGACATATAGGACATCTAGGACGCTTGGGAAGTCTGGGACGTTAGGGACATATGGGACATCTGGGACGTTAGGGACATATAGGACATCTAGGACGTCTGGGACGTCGGGGACATAAGGGACATCTAGGACGTCTGAGACGATAGAGACATATTGGACTTTTAGAACGTCTGGGACGTTAAATACATATGGAACATCTAGGACTTTTGGGACGTATGGGACATCAAGGACGTCTGGGACGTCTGGGACGTTAAGGACATATGGGACATCTAGGACGTCCGGGACGTTAGGGACATATAGGACATCTAGGACGCTTGGGAAGTCTGGGACGTTAGGGACATAAGGGACATCTAGGACGTCTGGGACGATAGAGACATATTGGACTTTTAGGACGTCTGGGACGTTAAATACATATGAAACATCTAGGACTTCTGGGACGTATGGGACATCAAGGACGTCTGGGACGTCTGGGACGTCTGGGACGTTAAGGACATATGGGACATCTAGGACGTCTGGGACGTTAGGGACATATAGGACATCTAGAACGCTTGGAAAGTCTGGGACGTTAGGGACATGTGGAACATCTGGGACGCCTGGGACGTTGGGGATATATAGGACATCTAGGACGTCTGGGACGTTAGGGACATATGGGACAAATGCGACATCTGGGACGTATGGGACGTTAGGGACCTATGAGACATCTGAGACGTCTGGGACTTTAGAAACATATGGGACATCTAGGACGTCTGGAACGTTTGGGACATATGGGACATATGGCAGAACTGGGACGTCTGGGACGTTTGGGACATATGGGACATCTTGGACGACGTTAGGGACATATAAAGCATCTAGGACGTCCAGGACGTCTGGGACGTTAGGGACATATGGGACATCCAGGACGCCTAAGACGTTAAAGACATATGGGACATCTGGAACGTCTGGGACGTTAGGGACATATGGGACATCTGGGACGTTAGGGACATATAGGACATCTAGGACGTCTGGGACGTCGGGGACATAAGGGACATCTAGGACGTCTGGGACGATAGAGACATATTTGATTTTTAGGACGTCTGGGACGTTAAATACATATGGAACATCTAGGACTTCTGGGACGTATGGGACATCAAGGACATCTGGGAAGTCTGGGACGTTAAGGACATATGGGACATCTAGGACGTCTGGGACGTTAGGGACATATAGGACATCTAGGACGCTTGGGAAGTCTAGGACGTTAGGACCAAATAGGACATCTAGGACGCTTGGGAAGTCTGGGACGTTAAGGGCATATGGGACATCTATAGCGTCTGGGACGTTAGGGACATAAGGGACATCCGGGACGTCTGAGACGTTAGGGACATATAGGACGTTTAAGACGTCTGGAACGTTAGGGACATATGGGACATATAGGACGCCTGGGACGTTAGGGACATATGGGACACATGGAACGTCTGGGACGTCTGGGACGTCTGGGACATCTGGGACGTATGGGACGTTAAGGACATATGGGACATCTGGGACGTCTGGGACGTTAGGGACATATAAAACATCTAGGACGTCTGGGACGTTATCTTCATATGGGACATCTAGGACATCTGAGACGTCTGCAACGTTTGGAAAGTCTGGGATATCTGGGACGTCTGGGACGTCTGGGACGTTAGGGACATATGGGACACATGGAACGTCTGAAACGTCTGGGACGTCTGGGACATCTGGGACGTATGGGACGTTAAGGACATATGGGACATCTGGGACGTCTGGGACGTTAGGGACATATAAAACATCTAGGACGTCTGGGACGTTATCTTCATATGGGACATCTAGGACATCTGAGACGTCTGCAACGTTTGGAAAGTCTGGGATATCTGGGACGCCTGGGACGTCTGGGACGTTAGGGACATATGGGACATCTAGGACGTCTGGGACGTTAGGGATATATGGGACATCTGGGACGTCTGGGACGTTAGAGACATATGTGACATCTAGGACGTCTGGGACGTTAGGGACATATGAAACAACCTGGACGTCGGGGACGTTAGGAACATATGGGACATATGGGACATCTGGGACGTCTGGGACGTTAGGGACATATGGGACATCTGGGACCTCTGGGACGTCTGGGACGTTAGGGACAAATGGGACATCTGGGACGTCTGGGACGATAGGGACATAAGGAACATCCGGGACGTCTGAGACGTTAGGTACATATAGGACGTCTAAGCCGTCTGGGACGTTAGGGATATATGGGACATCTAGAACGTCTGGGACGTCTGGAACGTTAGGGACATATGGGACATATAGGACGCCTGGGACGTTAGGGACATATGGGACACATGGAACTTCTGGGACGTCTGGGACGTCTGGGACATCTGGGACGTATGGGACGTTAAGGACATATGGGACATCTGGGACGTCTGGGACGTTAGGGACATATAAAACATCTAGGAAGTCTGGGACGTTATCTTCATATGGGACATCTAGGACATCTGAGACGTCTGCAACGTTTGGAAAGTCTGGGATATCTGGGACGTCTGGGACGTCTGGGACGTTAGGGACATGTGGAACATCTGGGACGCCTG
Source organism: Agriotes lineatus (assembly GCA_940337035.1). Lineage (NCBI taxonomy): Eukaryota > Metazoa > Arthropoda > Insecta > Coleoptera > Elateridae > Agriotes > Agriotes lineatus. The sequence goes on along the minus strand of CALNHX010000193.1, from coordinate 376,400 downwards.
GGACGTTAGGGATATGTAGGACGTCTAAGCCGTCTGAGACGTTAGGGATATATGGGACATCTAGAACGTCTGGGACGTCTGGAACGTTAGGGACATATGGGACATATAGGACGCCTGAGACGTTAGGGACATATGGGACACATGGGACGCCTGGGACGTCTGAAACGTCTGGGACATCTGGGACGTATGGGACGTTAAGGACCTATGAGACATCTGGGACGTCTGGGACTTTAAAAACATATGGGACATCTAGGACGTCTGGGACGTTTGGGACATATGGGACATATGGCAGAACTGGGACGTCTGGAACGCTTGGGACATATGGGACCTCTGGGACGTCTGGGACGTTAGGGACATATAAAGCATCTAGGACGTCCAGGACGTCTGGGACGTAAGGGACATATGGGACATCCAGGACGCCTGGGACGTTAAAGACATATGGGACATCTGGAACGTGTGGGACGTTAGGGACGTATGGGACATCTGGGACGTTAGGGACATATAGGACATCTAGGACGTCTGGGACGTCGGGGACATAAGGGACATCTAGGACGTCTGCGACGATAGAGACATATTGGACTTTTAGGACGTGACGTTAAATACATATGGAACATCTAGGACTTCTGGGACGTATGGGACATCAAAGAAGTCTGGGACGTCTAAGACGTTAAGGACATATGGGACATCTAGGACGTCTGGGACGTTAGGGACATATAGGACATCTAGGACGCTTGGGAAGTCTGGGACGTTAGGGACATATGGGACATCTGGGACGTTAGGGACATATAGGACATCTAGGACGTCTGGGACGTCGGGGACATAAGGGACATCTAGGACGTCTGAGACGATAGAGACATATTGGACTTTTAGAACGTCTGGGACGTTAAATACATATGGAACATCTAGGACTTTTGGGACGTATGGGACATCAAGGACGTCTGGGACGTCTGGGACGTTAAGGACATATGGGACATCTAGGACGTCCGGGACGTTAGGTACATATAGGACATCTAGGACGCTTGGGAAGTCTGGGACGTTAGGGACATAAGGGACATCTAGGACGTCTGGGACGATAGAGACATATTGGACTTTTAGGACGTCTGGGACGTTAAATACATATGAAACATCTAGGACTTCTGGGACGTATGGGACATCAAGGACGTCTGGGACGTCTGGGACGTCTGGGACGTTAAGGACATATGGGACATCTAGGACGTCTGGGACGTTAAGGACATATAGGACATTTAGAACGCTTGGAAAGTCTGGGACGTTAGGGACATGTGGAACATCTGGGACGCCTGGGACGTTGGGGATATATAGGACATCTAGGACGTCTGGGACGTTAGGGACATATGGGACAAATGCGACATCTGGGACGTATGGGACGTTAGGGACCTATGAGACATCTGAGACGTCTGGGACTTTAGAAACATATGGGACATCTAGGACGTCTGGAACGTTTGGGACATATGGGACATATGGCAGAACTGGGACGTCTGGGACGTTTGGGACATATGGGACATCTTGGACGACGTTATGGACATATAAAGCATCTAGGACGTCCAGGACGTCTGGGACGTTAGGGACATATGGGACATCCAGGACGCCTGAGACGTTAAAGACATATGGGACATCTGGAACGTCTGGGACGTTAGGGACATATGGGACATCTGGGACGTTAGGGACATATAGGACATCTAGGACGTCTGGGACGTCGGGGACATAAGGGACATCTAGGACGTCTGGGACGATAGAGACATATTTGATTTTTAGGACGTCTGGGACGTTAAATACATATGGAACATCTAGGACTTCTGGGACGTATGGGACATCAAGGACGTCTGGGACGTCTGGGACGTTAAGGACATATGGGACATCTAGGACGTCTGGGACGTTAGGGACATATAGGACATCTAGGACGCTTGGGAAGTCTAGGACGTTAGGACCATATAGGACATCTAGGACGCTTGGGAAGTCTGGGACGTTAAGGGCATATGGGACATCTATAGCGTCTGGGACGTTAGGGACATAAGGGACATCCGGGACGTCTGAGACGTTAGGGACATATAGGACGTTTAAGACGTCTGGAACGTTAGGGACATATGGGACATATAGGACGCCTGGGACGTTAGGGACATATGGGACACATGGAACGTCTGGGACGTCTGGGACGTCTGGGACATCTGGGACGTATGGGACGTTAAGGACATATGGGACATCTGGGACGTCTGGGACGTTAGGGACATATAAAACATCTAGGACGTCTGGGACGTTATCTTCATATGGGACATCTAGGACATCTGAGACGTCTGCAACGTTTGGAAAGTCTGGGATATCTGGGACGTCTGGGACGTCTGGGACGTTAGGGACATGTGGAACATCTGGGACGCCTGGGACGTTAGGGTTATGTAGGACGTCTAAGCCGTCTGAGACGTTAGGGATATATGGGACATCTAGAACGTCTGGGACGTCTGGAACGTTAGGGACATATGGGACATATAGGACGCCTGAGACGTTAGGGACATATGGGACACATGGGACGTCTGGGACGTCTGGGACGTTTGGGACATCTGGGACGTATGGGACGTTAAGGACCTATGAGACATCTGGGACGTCTGGGACTTTAAAAACATATGGGACATCTAGGACGTCTGGGACGTTTGGGACATGTGGGACATATGGCAGAACTGGGACGTCTGGAACGCTTGGGACATATGGGACGTCTGGGACGTTAGGGACATATAAAGCATCTAGGACGTCCAGGACGTCTGGGACGTAAGGGACATATGGGACATCCAGGACGCCTGGGACGTTAAAGACATATGGGACATCTGGAACGTGTGGGACGTTAGGGACATATGGGACATCTGGGACGTTAGGGACATATAGGACATCTAGGACGTCTGGGACGTCGGGGACATAAGGGACATCTAGGACGTCTGCGACGATAGAGACATATTGGACTTTTAGGACGTGACGTTAAATACATATGGAACATCTAGGACTTCTGGGACGTATGGGACATCAAAGAAGTCTGGGACGTCTAAGACGTTAAGGACATATGGGACATCTAGGACGTCTGGGACGTTAGGGACATATAGGACATCTAGGACGCTTGGGAAGTCTGGGACGTTAGGGACATATGGGACATCTGGGACGTTAGGGACATATAGGATATCTAGGACGTCTGGGACGTCGGGGACATAATGGACATCTAGGACGTCTGAGACGATAGAGACATATTGGACTTTTAGAACGTCTGGGACGTTAAATACATATTGAACATCTAGGACTTTTGGGACGTATGGGACATCAAGGACGTCTGGGACGTCTGGGACGTTAAGGACATATGGGACATCTAGAACGTCCGGGACGTTAGGGACATATAGGACATCTAGGACGCTTGGGAAGTCTGGGACGTTAGGGACATAAGGGACATCTAGGACGTCTGGGACGATAGAGACATATTGGACTTTTAGGACGTCTGGGACGTTAAATACATATGAAACATCTAGGACTTCTGGGACGTATGGGACATCAAGGACGTCTGGGACGTCTGGGACGTTAAGGACATATGGGACATCTAGGACGTCTGGGACGTTAGGGACATATAGGACATCTAGAACGCTTGGAAAGTCTGGGACGTTAGGGACATGTGGAACATCTGGGACGCCTGGGACGTTAGGGATATATAGGACATCTAGGACGTCTGGGACGTTAGGGACATATGGGACAAATGCGACATCTGGGACGTATGGGACGTTAGGGACCTATGAGACATCTGAGACGTCTGGGCCTTTAGAAACATATGGGACATCTAGGACGTCTGGAACGTTTGGGACATATGGGACATATGGCAGAACTGGGACGTCTGGGACGTTTGGGACATATGGGACATCTTGGACGACGTTAGGGACATATAAAGCATCTAGGACGTCCAGGACGTCTGGGACGTTAGGGACATATGGGACATCCAGGACGCCTGGGACGTTAAAGACATATGGGACATCTGGAACGTCTGGGACGTTAGGGACATATGGGACATCTGGGACGTTAGGGACATATAGGACATCTAGGACGTCTGGGACGTCGGGGACATAAGGGACATCTAGGACGTCTGGGACGATAGAGACATATTTGATTTTTAGGACGTCTGGGACGTTAAATACATATGGAACATCTAGGACTTCTGGGACGTATGGGACATCAAGGACGTCTGGGACGTCTGGAACGTTAAGGACATATGGGACATCTAGGACGTCTGGGACGTTAGGGACATATAGGACATCTAGGACGCTTGGGAAGTCTAGGACGTTAGGACCATATAGGACATCTAGGACGCTTGGGAAGTCTGGGACGTTAAGGGCATATGGGACATCTAGGGCGTCTGGGACGTTAGGGACATATAGGACATCTAGGGCGTCTGGGACGTTAGGGACATATAGGACATCTAGGACGCTTGGGAAGTCTGGGACATATAGGACATCTAGGACGTCTGGGACGTTAGGGATATATGAGACATTTGAGACGTCTGGGACGTTAGGGACACATGGGACATCTGGGATGTCTGGGACGTTAGGGACATAAGAAACATCCGGGACGTCTGAGACGTTAGGGACATATAGGACGTCTAAGACGTCTGGAACGTTAGGGACATATGGGACATATAGGACGCCTAGGACGTTAGGGACATATGGGACACATGGAACGTCTGGGACGTCTGGGACGTCTGGGACATCTGGGACGTATGGGACGTTAAGGACATATCGGACATCTGGGACGTCTGGGACGTTAGGGACATATAAAACATCTAGGACGTCTGGGACGTTATCTTCATATGGGACATCTAGGACATCTGAGACGTCTGCAACGTTTGGAAAGTCTGGGATATCTGGGACGTCTGGGACGTCTGGGACGTTAGGGACATGTGGAACATCTGGGACGCCTGGGACGTTAGGGATATGTAGGACGTCTAAGCCGTCTGAGACGTTAGGGATATATGGGACATCTAGAACGTCTGGGACGTCTGGAACGTTAGGGACATATGGGACATATGGCAGAACTGGGACGTCTGGAACGCTTGGGACATATGGGACCTCTGGGACGTCTGGGACGTCTGGGACATCTGGGACGTATGGGACGTTAAGGACCTATGAGACATCTGGGACGTCTGGGACTTTAAAAACATATGGGACATCTAGGACGTCTGGGACGTTTGGGACATATGGGACATATGGCAGAACTGGGACGTCTGGAACGCTTGGGACATATGGGACCTCTGGGACGTCTGGGACGTCTGGGACATCTGGGACGTATGGGACGTTAAGGACCTATGAGACATCTGGGACGTCTGGGACTTTAAAAACATATGGGACATCTAGGACGTCTGGGACGTTTGGGACATATGGGACATATGGCAGAACTGGGACGTCTGGAACGCTTGGGACATATGGGACCTCTGGGACGTCTGGGACGTTAGGGACATATAAAGCATCTAGGACGTCCAGGACGTCTGGGACGTAAGGGACATATGGGACATCCAGGACGCCTGGGACGTTAAAGACATATGGGACATCTGGAACGTGTGGGACGTTAGGGACATATGGGACATCTGGGACGTTAGGGACATATAGGACATCTAGGACGTCTGGGACGTCGGGGACATAAGGGACATCTAGGACGTCTGCGACGATAGAGACATATTGGACTTTTAGGACGTGACGTTAAATACATATGGAACATCTAGGACTTCTGGGACGTATGGGATATCAAAGAAGTCTGGGACGCGTAAGACGTTAAGGACATATGGGACATCTAGGACGTCTGGGACGTTAGGGACATATAGGACATCTAGGACGCTTGGGAAGTCTGGGACGTTAGGGACATATGGGACATCTGGGACGTTAGGGACATATAGGACATCTAGGACGTCTGGGACGTCGGGGACATAAGGGACATCTAGGACGTCTGAGACGATAGAGACATATTGGACTTTTAGAACGTCTGGGACGTTAAATACATATGGAACATCTAGGACTTTTGGGACGTATGGGACATCAAGGACGTCTGGGACGTCTGGGACGTTAAGGACATATAGGACATCTATGACGTCCGGGACGTTAGGGACATATAGGACATCTAGGACGCTTGGGAAGTCTGGGACGTTAGGGACATAAGGGACATCTAGGACGTCTGGGACGATAGAGACATATTGGACTTTTAGGACGTCTGGGACGTTAAATACATATGAAACATCTAGGACTTCTGGGACGTATGGGACATCAAGGACGTCTGGGACGTCTGGGACGTTAAGGACATATGGGACATCTAGGACGTCTGGGACGTTAGGGACATATAGGACATCTAGAACGCTTGGAAAGTCTGTGACGTTAGGGACATGTGGAACATCTGGGACGCCAGGGACGTTAGGGATATATAGGACATCTAGGACGTCTGGGACGTTAGGGACATATGGGACAAATGCGACATCTGGGACGTATGGGACGTTAGGGACCTATGAGGCATCTGAGACGTCTGGGACTTTAGAAACATATGGGACATCTAGGACGTCTGGAACGTTTGGGACATATGGGACATATGGCAGAACTGGGACGTCTGGGACGTTTGGGACATATGGGACATCTTGGACGACGTTAGGGACATATAAAGCATCTAGGACGTCCAGGACGTCTGGGACGTTAAGGACATATGGGACATACAGGACGCCTGGGACGTTAAAGACATATGGGACATCTGGAACGTCTGGGACGTTAGGGACATATGGGACATCTGGGACGTTAGGGACATATAGGACATCTAGGACGTCTGGGACGTCGGGGACATAAGGGACATCTAGGACGTCTGGGACGATAGAGACATATTTGATTTTTAGGACGTCTGGGACGTTAAATACATATGGAACATCTAGGACTTCTGGGACGTATGGGACATCAAGGACGTCTGGGACGTCTGGGACGTTAAGGACATATGGGACATCTAGGACGTCTGGGACGTTAGGGACATATAGGACATCTAGGACGCTTGGGAAGTCTAGGACGTTAGGACCATATAGGACATCTAAGACGCTTGGGAAGTCTGGGACGTTAAGGGCATATGGGACATCTAGGGCGTCTGGGACGTTAGGGACATATAGGACATCTAGGACGCTTGGGAAGTCTGGGACATATAGGACATCTAGGACGTCTGGGACGTTAGGGACATATGAGACATTTGAGACGTCTGGGACGTTAGGGACACATGGGACATCTGGGATGTCTGGGACGTTAGGTACATAAGGGACATCCGGGACGTCTGAGACGTTAGGGACATATAGGACGTCTAAGACGTCGGGACGTTAGGGATATATGGGACATCTAGTACATCTGGGACGTCAAAAATGTTAAGGACATATGGGACATCTAGGACGTCTGGGACGTCTGGGACGTTAGGGACATATGTGACATCTAGGACGCCTGGTACGTTAATGACATATGGGACACATGGGACGTCTGGGACGTCTGGGACATCTGGGACGTATAGGACGTTAAGGACAAATGGGACATCTCGGACGTCTGGGACGTTAAGGACATATAAGTCATCTAGGACGTCTGGGACGTTAGGGACATATGGGACATCTGGGACATCTGAGACGTCTGCGACGTTTGGAAAGTCTAGGATATCTGGGACGTCTGGAACGTTTGGGACGTTAAAGACATATGGAACATCTGGGACGTTAGGGATATATAGGACATCTAGGACGTCTGGAACGTAAGGGACATCAAGGACGTCTGGGACGTCTGGGACGTCTGGGACGTTAGGGACATATGGGACATCTGGGACGTATGGTACGTTAAGGACATATAGGACATCTCGGACGTTTGATACGTTAGGGACATATGGGACATCTCGGACGTCTGTGACGTTAGGAACATATAGGAAATCTAAGACGTCTGGGACGTTAGGGACATATGGGACATATGGAACATTTGAGACGTCTGGGACGTTAGGGACACATGAGACATCTGGGACGTATGGGTCGTTAGGGACATAATGGACATCCGGGACGTCTGAGACGTTAGGGACATATAGGACGTTTAAGACGTCTGGGACTTTAGGGATATATGGGACATCTAGGACGTCTGGGACGTCAAGGACGTTAGTGTCATATGGGACATCTAAGACGTATGGGACGTCTGGGACGTTATGGACATATGGGACACATAGGACGTCTGGGACGTCTGGGACGTTAGGGACATATGGGGCATCTGGAACGTCTGGGACGTTAGGGAAATATAAGACATCTAGGACGTCTGGGACGTTAGGGACATATGGGACATCTAGGACATCTGAGACGTCTGCGACGTTTGGAAAGTCTGGGATATCTGGGACGTCTGCTACGTCTGGGACGTTAGGTACATATGGAACATCTGGGACGCCTGGAACGTTAGGGATATATAAGACATCTAGGACGTCTGGGACGTTAGGGACATATGGGACATCTGGGACGTCTGCTACGTTAGAGACGTATGGGACATCTAGGACGTCTGGGACGTTAGGGACATATGGGACATCTGGGACGTCTGGGACGTTAGGGACATATGGGACATCTGGGACGTCAGGGACATATGAAACAACTCGGACGTCTGGGACGTTAGGGACATATGGGACATCTGGGACGTCTGGGACGTTAGAAACATATGGGACATCTAGGACATCTGAGACGTTAGGGACATATGAAACAACTCGGACGTGTGGGACGTTAGGGACATATGGGACATATGGGACATCTGGGACGTCTGGGAAGTTAGGGATATCTGGGACGTCTGGGACGTCTGGGAAGTTAGGGACATATGGGACATCTGGGACATTTGGGACTTTAGGGACATATAGGACATCTAGGAGGTCTGGGACGTTAGAGACATATGGGACATTTGATACGTCTGGGACGTTAGGGACACATGGGACATCTGGGATGTCTGGGACGTTAGGGACATAAGGGACATCCGGGACGTCTGAGACGTTAGGGACATATAGGACGTCTAAGACGTCTGGGACGTTAGGGATATATGGGACATCTAGGACGTCTGGGACGTCAAGGACGTTAGGGACATATGGGACATCTAGGACGTCTGGGACGTCTGGGACGTTAGGGACATATGGGACATCTAGGACGCCTGGGACGTCTGGGACATCTGGGAGGTATAAGACGTTAAGGACAAATGGGACATCTGGGACGTCTGAGACGTTAAGGACATATAAGACATATAGGACGTCTGGGACGTTAGGGACATATGGGACATCTGGGACATCTGAGACGTCTGCGACGTTTGGAAAGTCTAGGATATCTGGGACGCCTGGGACGTTTGGGACGTTAGGCACATATGGAACATCTGGGACGCTTGGGACGTTAGGGATATATAGGACATCTAGGACGTCTGGGAGGTTAGGGACATATGGGACAAATGTGACATCTGGGACGTATGGGACGTTAGGGACATATGAGACATCTGGGACGTCTGGGACGTTAGAGACATATGGGACATCTAGGACGTCTGGGAGGTTTGGGACATATAAGACATCTGGGACGTCTCGGACGTTAGGGACATATAGGACATCTAGGACGTCTGGGACATTAGGGACATATGAAGCATCTAGGACGTCTGGGACGTCTGGGACGTTAGGGACATATGGGACATCCAGGACGCCTGGAACGTTAAAGACATATGGGACATCTGGGACGTCTGGGATTTAGGGACATATGGGACATCTGGGACGTTAGGGACATATAGGACATCTAGGACGTCTGGGACGTTAGGGACATATGGGACATCTAGGACGTCTGGGACGTCTGGACGTTAGCGATATATGGGACATCCAGGACGCCTGGGGCGTTAGGGACATATGGAACACATGGTACGTCTGGGACGTCTGAAACGTTAGGGACATATGGGACATCTGGGACGTATGGGACGTTAAGGACATATGGAACATCTGGGACGTCTGGGACGTTAGGGACATATAGGACATCTAGGACGTCTGGGAAGTTAGGGACATATGGCACACATGGTACGTCTGGGATGTCTGAAACGTTAGGGATATATGGGACATCTAGGACATCTGAGACGTCTGCGACGTTTGGGAAGTCTGGGATATCTGGGACGTCTGGGACGTTAGGAACATATGGGACATTTGGGACGCCTGGGATGTTAGAAATATATAGGACATCTTGGACGTCTGGGACCTTAAAGACATATGGGACATCTGGGACTTATGGGACGTTAAGGACATATGGGACATCTGGGACGTCTGGGACGTTAGGGACATATAGGACATCTAGGACGTCTGGGACGTTAGGTATATATGGGACATCTAGGACATCTGAGACGTTTGCGACGTTTGGGAGGTCTGGGATATCTGGGATGTCTGGGATGTTAGGGACATATGGGACATCTAGGACGTCTGAGATGTTAGGAACATATGGGACTTTTAAAACGTCTGAGGCGTTAGGGATATATGGGACATCTAGGTCGTCTGGAACGTCAAGGACGTTAGGGACATATGGAACACATTGTACGTCTGGGACGTCTGGGACGTTAGGAATATATGGGACTTCTAGGACATCTGCGACGTCTGCGACGTTTGGGAAGTTTGGGATATCTGGGACGTCTGGGACGTTAGGAACATATGGGACATTTGGGACGCCTGGGATGTTAGAAATATATAGGACATCTTAGACGTCTGGGAAGTTAAAGACATATGGGACATCTGGGACGTATGGGACGTTAAGGACATATGGGACATTTGGGACGTCTGGTACGTTAGGGACATATAGGACATCTAGGACGTCTGGGACGTTAGGGATATGTGGGACATCTAGGACATTTGAGACGTCTGCGACGTTTGGGAAGTCTAAGATATCTGGGACGTCTGGGATGTTAGGGACATATGGGACATCTAGGACGTCTGAGACGTTAGGGACATATGGGACTTTTAAAACGTCTAAGGCGTTAAGGATATATAGGACATCTAGGACGTCTGGGACGTTACGGACATATGGGACTTCTAGGACGTCTGGGACGTTAGCGACATATGTGACATCTAGGACGTCTGGGACGTTAGGGACATATGGGACATCTGGGAGGTCTGGGACGTTAGAGACATATGGGACATCTAGGACGTCTGGGACGTTAGGGACATATGAAACAACCTGGACGTCGGGGACGTTAGGAACATATGGGACATATGGGACATCTGGGACGTCTGGGACGTTAGGGACATATGGGACATCTGGGACATCTGGGACGTCTGGGACGTTAGGGACAAATGGGACATCAGGGACGTCTGGGACGATAGGGACATAAGTGACATCCGGGACGTCTGAGACGTTAGGTACATATAGGACGTCTAAGCCGTCTGGGACGTTAGGGATATATGGGACATCTAGAACGTCTGGGACGTCTGGAACGTTAGGGACATATGGGACATATAGGACGCCTAGGACGTTAGGGACATATGGGACACATGGGACGTCTGGGACGTCTGGGACGTCTGGGACATCTGGGACGTATGGGACGTTAAGGACATATGGGACATCTAGGACATCTGAGACGTCTGCAGCGTTTGGAAAGTCTGAGATACCTTGGACGTCTAGGACGTCTGGGACGTTAGGGACATATGAGACATCTGGGACGTCTGGGAAGTTAGGGACATATGGGACATCTGGGACATTTGGGACGTTAGGGACATATAGGACATCTAGGAGGTCTGGGACGTTAAGGACATATGGGACATTTGATACGTCTGGGACGATAGGGACATAAGGGACATCCGGGACGTCTGAGACGTTAGGGACATATAGGACGTTTAAGACGTCTGGGACGTTAGGGACATATGAAACAACTCGGACGTCTGGGACGTTAGGGACATATGGGACGTCTGGGACGTCTGGGACGTTAGAGACGTATGGGACATCTAGGACATCTGAGACGTCTGCGACGTTTGGAAAGTCTGAAATACCTTGGACGTCTGGGACGTCTGGGACGTTAGAGACATATGGGACATCTAGGACGTCTGGGACGTTAAGGACATATGGGACATCTGGGACATCTGGAACGTTAGAGACATATGGGACATCTAGGACGTCTGGGACGTTAGGGACATATGAAACATCTGGGACGTCTGAGACGTTAGAGACATATGGGACATCTAGGACGTCTGGGACGTTAAGGACATATAAGACATCTGGAACGTCTGGGACGTTAGGAACATATGAGACATCTGGGACGTCTGGGACGTTAGAGACATATGGGACATCTAAGACGTCTGTAACGTTAGAGACATATGGGACATCTAGGACGTCTGGGACGTTAAGGACATATGGGACATCTGGGACGTCTGGGACGTTAGGGACATATGGGACATCTAGGACGTCTGGGAGGTTTGGGACATATAAGACATCTGGGACGTCTCGGACGTTAGGGACATATAGGACATCTAGGACGTCTGGGACATTAGGAACATATGAAGCATCTAGGACGTCTGGGACGTCTGGGACGTTAGGGACATATGGGACATCCAAGACGCCTGGGACGTTAAAGACATATGGGACATTTGGGACGTCTGGGACGTTAGAGACATATGGGACATCTGGGACGTCTGCGACGTTAAGGACATATGCAACATATAGGACGTCTGGGACGTTAGGGACATATAGGACATCTCGGACGTCTAGGACGTTAGGGACATATAGGACATCTTGGACGTCTCGGACGTTAGGGACATATAGGACATCTAGGACGTCTGGGACATTAGGAACATATGAAGCATCTAGGACGTCTGGGACGTCTGGGACGTTAGGGACATATGGGACATCCAAGACGCCTGGGACGTTAAAGACATATGGGACATTTGGGACGTCTGGGACGTTAGGGACATATAGGACATTTAGGACGTCTGGGACCTTAAGGACATATGCAACATATAGGACGTCTGGGACGTTAGGGACATATAGGACATCTCGGACGTCTGGGACGTTAGGGACATATAGGACATCTTGGACGTCTGGGACGTTAGGGACATACGGGATATCTAGGACGTCTGTTACGTTAGGGACATATGGGGCATCTAGGACGTCTGGGAAGTGTGGGACGTTAGCAACATATGGGGCATCTAGAACGCCTAGGATTTTAAGGACATATGGGACATCTGGGACGGCTGGGACGTTAAAGACATATGGGACATCTGGAACGTTAGGGACATATAGGACATCTAGGACGTCTGGGACGTTAGAGACATGTGGGACTTATAGGACGTCTAGGACGTCTGGGACGATAGGGACATATAGGACATCTAAGACGTCTGGGACGTTAGGGACATATGGGACTTCTAGGACGTCTGGGATGTTGAAGACATACGGAACATCTAGGACGTCTGGAACGTAAGGGACATCAAGGACGTCTATGACGTCTGGGACGTCTGGGACGTTAGACACATATGGGACATCTGGGACGTATGGGACGTTAAGGACATATAGGACATCTAGGACGTTTGATACGCTAGGGACATATGGAACATATGGGACATTTGAGACGTCTGGGACGTTAGGGACACATGAGACATCTGGGACGTATGGGTCGTTAGGGACATAATGGACATCCGGGACGTCTGAGACGTTAGGGACATATAGGACGTCGAAGACGTCTGGGACTTTAGGGATATATGGGACATCTAGGACGTCTGGGACGTCAAGGACGTTAGTGTCATATGGGACATCTAAGACGTCTGGGACGTCTGGGACGTTATGGACATATGGGACACATAGGATGTCTGGGACGTCTGGGACGTAGGGACATATGGGGCATCTGGAACGTCTGGGACGTTAGGGAAATATAAGACATCTAGGACGTCTGGGACGTTAGGGACATATGGGACATCTACGACATCTGAGACGTCTGCGACGTTTGGAAAGTCTGGGATATCTGGGACGTCTGGGACGTCTGGGACGTTAGGTACATATGGAACATCTGGGACGCCTGGAACGTTAGGGATATATAAGCCATCTAGGACGTCTGGGAATTTAGGGACATATGGGACATCTGGGACGTCTGCTACGTTAGAGACGTATGGGACATCTAGGACGTCTGGGACGTTAGGGACATATGGGACATTTGGGACGTCTGGGACGTTAGGGACATATGGGACATCTGGGACGTCTGGGACGTTAGAGACATATGGGACATCTAGGACGTCTTTGACGTTAGGGACATATGGGACATCTGGGACGTCTGGGACGTTAGGGATATATAGGACATCTAGGACGTCTGGGACGTTAGGGACATATGGGACATCTGGGACGTCTGGGACGTTAGAGACATATGGGACATCTAGGACGTCTGGGACGTTAGGGACATATGGGACATCTGGGACGTCTGGGACGTTAGAGATATATGGGACATCTAGGACGTCTGGGACGTTAGGGACATATGGGACATCTGGGACGTCTGGGACGTTAAGGACATATGGGACATCTGGGACGTCTGGGACGTTAGGGACATATGAAACAACTCGGACGTCTGGGACGTTAGAAAGATATGGGACATCTGGGACGTCTGGGACGTTAGAGACATATGGGACATCTAGGACGTCTGGGACGTTAGGGACATATGGGACATCTGGGACGTCTGGGACGTTAAGGACATATGGGACATCTGGGACGTATGGGACGTTAAGGACATATGGGACATCTGGGACGTCTGGGACGTTAGGGACATATAGGACATCTAGGACGTCTGGGAAGTTAGGGACATATGGAACACATGGTACGTCTGGGATATCTGAAACGTTAGGGATATATGGGACATCTGAGACGTCTGCGACGTTTGGAAAGTCTAGGATATCTGGGACGTCTGGGACGTTTGGGACGTTAGGGACATATGAAACATCTGGGACGCTTGGGACGTTAGTAATATATAGGACATCTAGGACGTCTGGGAGGTTAGGAACATATGGGACAAATGTGACATCTGGGACGTATGGGACGTTAGGGACATATGGAACATCTAGGTCGTCTGGGACGTCTAGGACGTCTGAGACGTCTGGGACGTTAGAGACATATGCGACATCTAGGACGTCTGGGACGTTAGGGACATATGGGACATCTAGGACGTCTGGGACGTTAGGGACATATGGGACATCTAGTACGTCTGGGACGTTAGGGACATATGGGACATCTAGTACGTCTGGGACGTCTGGGACGTTTGAGACATATGGGACATCTCGGACGGCTGGGACGTTAGGGACATATGGGACATCTATGACGTCTGGGACGTATGGGACATCTGGGACGTCTGGGACGTTAGGGACATATAAGATATCTACGACGTCTGGGACGTTAAGGACATATGGGACATCTAGCACGTCTGCGACGTTAGGGACATATAGGACATCTGGGACGTCTGGGACGTTAAAGACATATGGGACATCTAGGACGTCTGGGGCGTTAGGGACATATGGAACATCTAGGACGTCTGGGACTTTAAGGACATATGGGACATATGGAAATTCTGGGACGTCTTGGACGTTAGGGACATATGGGACATCTGGGACGTCTGGGACGTTAGGAACATATAGGACATCTTTGTCGTCTGAGACGTTAGTGACGTATGGAACATATGGGACATCTGAGACGTCTGGGACGTTAGGGATATATGGGACATCTAGGACGTCTGGGACGTCAAGGACGTTAGGGACATATGGGACATCTAGGCCGTCTGAGACGTCTGGGACGTTAGGGACATATGAGACACATGGGACGTCTGGGACGTCTGGGACGTTAGGGACGTATGGGACATCTAGGACGTATGGAACGTTACAGACATATGGGACATCTGGGACGTCTGGGACGTTAGGGACATATACGACATCTAGGACGTCTGGGACGCCTGGGACGTTAGGGGTATATCGGACACCTTAGACGTCTGGGACGTTAAAGATATATGGGACAAATGGGACATTTTGAACATATGGGACGTTAGGGACATATGGGAGATCTGGGACGTCTGGGATGTTAGGGACATATGGGACATCTAGGACGTATGAGACGTTAGGGACATATGGGACTTCTAAGACGTCTGGAACGTTAAGGATATATGGGACATCTAGGACGTCTGGGACGTCAAGGACGTTAGGGACATATGGAACATCTAGGACGTCTGGGCCGTTAGGGACATATGGGACTTCTAGGACGTCTGGGACGTTAGGGACATATGGGACATCTAGGACGTCTGGGACGTTAGGGTCATATGGGACATTTGAGACGTCTGGGACGTTAGGGACACATGGGACATCTGGGACGTCTGGGACGTTAGGGACATAAGGGACATCCGGGACGTCTGAGACGTTTGGGACATATAGGACGTCTAAGACATCTGGGACGTTAAGGATATATGGGACATCTAGGACGTCTGGGACGTCAAGGACGTTAGGGACGTATGGGACATCTAGGACGTATGGAACGTTACAGACATATGGGACATCTGAGACGTCTGGGACGTTAGGGACATATACGACATCTAGGACGTCTGGGACGTCTGGGACCTTAGGGACATATGGGACATCTGGGACGCCTGGGACGTTAGGGGTATATCGGATACCTTAGACGTCTGGGACGTTAAAGACATATGGGACAAATGGGACATTTTGAACGTATGGGACGTTAGGGACATATGGGAGATCTGGGACGTCTGGGATGTTAGGGACATATGGGACATCTAGGACGTCTGAGACGTTAGGGACATATGGGACTTCTAAGATGTATGGAACGTTAGGGATATATGGGACATCTAGGACGTCTGGGACGTCAAGGACGTTAGGGAAATATGGAACATCTAGGACGTCTGGGCCGTTAGGGACATATGGGACTTCTAGGACGTCTGGGACGTTAGGTACATATGGGACATCTAGGACGTCTGGGACGTTAGGGACATATGGGACATTTGGGACGTCTGGGACGTTACTGACATATGGGACATATGGGACATCTGGGACGTCTGGGACGTTAAGGACATATAGGAAATCTAAGACGTCTGGGACGTTAGGGACATATGGGACATTTGAGACGTCTGGGACGTTAGGGACACATGGGACATCTGGGACGTCTGGGACGTTAGGGACATAAGGGACATCCGGGACGTCTGAGACGTTAGGGACATATAGGACGTCTAAGACATCTGGGACGTTAGGGCTATATGGGACATCTAGGACGTCTGGGACGTCATGGACGTTAGTGACATATGGGATATCTAAGACGTCTGGGACGTCTGGGACGTTATGGACATATGGGACATCTGGGACGTCTGGGACGTTAGAGATATATGGGACATCTAGGACGTCTGGGACGTTAGGGACATATGGAACATCTGGGACGTCTGGGACGTTATGGACATATGGGACATCTGGGACGTCTGGGACGTTAGAGATATATGGGACATCTAGGACGTCTGGGACGTTAGGGACATATGGGACATCTGGGACGTCTGGGACGTTAGAGATATATGGGACATCTAGGACGTTTGGGACGTTAGGGACATATGGAACATCTGGGACGTCTGGGACGTTAAGGACATATGGGACATCTGGGACGTCTGGGACGTTAGGGACATATGAAACAACTCGGACGTCTGGGACGTTAGAAACATATGGGACATCTGGGACGTCTGGGACGTTATAGACATATGGGACATCTAGGACGTCTGGGACGTTTGGGACATATGGGACATCTGGGACGTCTGGGCCGTTAAGGACATATGGGACATCTGGGACGTCTGGGACGTTAGGGACATATGAAACAACTCGGACGTCTGGGACGTTAGGGACATATGGGACATCTGGGACGTCTGGGACGTTAGAGACATATGGGACATCTAGGACATCTGAGACATCTGCGACGTTTGGAAAGTCTGAGATACCTTGGACGTCTAGGACGTCTGGGACGTTAGGGACATATGAGACATCTGGGACGTCTGGGAAGTTAGGGACATATGGGACATTTGATACGTCTGGGACGTTAGGGACATATAGGACGTCTAAGACATCTGGGACGTTAGGGATATATGGGACATCTAGGACGTCTGGGACGTCAAGGACGTTAGTGACATATGGGATATCTAAGACGTCTGGGACGTCTGGGACGTTATGGACATGTGGGACATCTGGACGCCTGGGACGTTAGGGACATATGGGACACATGGGACGTTTGGGACGTCTGGGACGTTAGGGACATATGGGACATCTGGGACGTATAGGACGTTAGGGACATATGGGACATCTGGAACGTCTGGGACGTTAGGGACATATAAAACATCTAGAACGTCTGGGACGTTAAGGACATATGGGACATCTAGGACATCTGAGACGTTAGAGACATATGGGACATCTAGGACGTCTGGGACGTTAGGGACATATGGGACATCTGGGACGTCTGGGACGTTAGAGACATATGGGACATCTAGGACGTCTTTGACGTTAGGGACATATGGGACATCTGGGACTTCTGGGACGTTAGGGATATATAGGACATCTAGGACGTCTGGGACGTTAGGGACATATGGGACATCTGGGACGTCTGGGACGTTAGAGACATATGGGACATCTAGGACGTCTGGGACGTTAGGGACATATGGGACATCTGGGACTTCTGGACGTTAGAGATATATGGGACATCTAGGACGTCTGGGACGTTAGGGACATATGGGACATCTTGGACGTCTGGGACGTTAAGGACATATGGGACATCTGGGACGTCTGGGACGTTAGGGACATATGAAACAACTCGGACGTCTGGGACGTTAGAAACATATGGGACATCTGGGACGTCTGGGACGTTAGAGACATATGGGACATCTAGGACGTCTGGGACGTTAGGGACATATGGGACATCTGGGACGTCTGGGCCGTTAACAACATATGGGACATCTGGGACGTCTGGGACGTTAGGGACATATGAAACAACTCGGACGTCTGGGACGTTAGGGACATATGGGACATCAGGGACGTCTGGGACGTTAGAGACATATGGGACATCTGGGACGTCTGGGCCGTTAACAACATATGGGACATCTGGGACGTCTGGGACGTTAGGGACATATGAAACAACTCGGACGTCTGGGACGTTAGGGACATATGGGACATCAGGGACGTCTGGGACGTTAGAGACATATGGGACATCTAGTACATCTGAGACGTCTGCGACGTTTGGAAAGTCTGAGATACCTTGGACGTCTAGGACGTCTGGGACGTTAGGGACATATGAGACATCTGGGACGTCTGGGAAGTTAGGGACATATGGGACATCTGGGACATTTGGGACGTTAGGGACATATAGGACATCTAGGAGGTCTGGGACGTTAGGGACATATGGGACATTTGATACGTCTGGGACGTTAGGGACATAAGGGACATCCGGGACGTCTGAGACGTTAGGGACATATAGGACATCTAAGACGTCTGGGACGTTAGGGACATATGAAACAACTCGGACGTCTGGGACGTTAGGGACATATGGGACATCTGGGACATCTGAGACGTCTGCGACGTTTGGAAAGTCTGAAATACCTTGGACGTCTGGGACGTCTGGGACGTTAGAGACATATGGGACATCTAGGACGTCTGGGACGTTAAGGACATATGGGACATCTGGGACATCTGGGACGTTAGAGACATATGGGACATCTAGGACGTCTGGGACGTTAGGGACATATGAAACATCTGGGACGTCTGAGACGTTAGAGACATATTGGACATCTAAGACGTCTGGGACGTTAAGGACATATGGGACATCTGGGACATCTGGGACGTTAGAAACATATGGGACATCTAGGACGTCTGGGACGTTAGGGACATATGAAACATCTGGGACGTCTGAGACGTTAGAGACATATTGGACATCTAAGACGTCTGGGACGTTAAGGACATATAAGACATCTGGAACGTCTGGGACGTTAGGAACATATGAGACATCTGGGACGTCTGGGACGTTAGAGACATATGGGACATCTAAGACGTCTGTAACGTTAGAGACATATGGGACATCTAGGACGTCTGGGACGTTAAGGACATATGGGACATCTGGGACGTCTGGGACGTTAGGGACATATGGGACATCTAGGACGTCTGGGAGGTTTGGGACATATAAGACATCTGGGACGTCTCGGACGTTAGGGACATATAGGACATCTAGGACGTCTGGGACATTAGGAACATATGAAGCATCTAGGACGTCTGGGACGTCTGGGACGTTAGGGACATATGGGACATCCAAGACGCCTGGGACGTTAAAGACATATGGGACATTTGGGACGTCTGGGACGTTAGGGACATATGGGACATCTGGGACGTCTGCGACGTTAAGGACATATGCAACATATAGGACGTCTGGGACGTTAGGGACATATAGGACATCTCGGACGTCTGGGACGTTAGGGACATATAGGACATCTTGGACGTCTCGGACGTTAGGGACATATAGGACATCTAGGACGTCTGGGACATTAGGAACATATGAAGCATCTAGGACGTCTGGGACGTCTGGGACGTTAGGGACATATGGGACATCCAAGACGCCTGGGACGTTAAAGACATATGGGACATTTAGGACGTCTGGGACGTTAGGGACATATAGGACATTTAGGACGTCTGGGACGTTAAGGACATATGCAACATATAGGACGTCTGGGACGTTAGGGACATATAGGACATCTCGGACGTCTGGGACGTTAGGGACATATAGGACATCTTGGACGTCTGGGACGTTAGGGACATACGAGATATCTAGGACGTCTGTTACGTTAGGGACATATGGGGCATCTAGGACGTCTGGGAAGTGTGGGACGTTAGCAACATATGGGGCATCTAGAACGCCTAGGATTTTAAGGACATATGGGACATCTGAGACGGTTGGGACGTTAAGGACATATGGGACATCTGGAACGTTAGGGACATATAGGACATCTAGGACGTCTGGGACGTTAGAGACATATGGGACTTATAGGACGTCTAGGACGTCTGGGACGATAGGGACATATAGGACATCTAAGACGTCTGGGACGTTAGGGACATATGGGACTTCTAGGACGTCTGGGATGTTGAAGACATACGGAACATCTAGGACGTCTGGAACGTAAGGGACATCAAGGACGTCTGGGACGTCTGGGACGTCTGGGACGTTAGAGACATATGGGACATCTGGGACGTATGGGACGTTAAGGACAAATAGGACATCTAGGACGTTTGATACGCTAGGGACATATGGGACATATGGGACATTTGAGACGTCTGGGACGTTAGGGACACATGAGACATCTGGGACGTATGGGTCGTTAGGGACATAATGGACATCCGGGACGTCTGAGACGTTAGGGACATATAGGACGTCGAAGACGTCTGGGACTTTAGGGATATATGGGACATCTAGGACGTCTGGGACGTCAAGGACGTTAGTGTCATATGGGACATCTAAGACGTCTGGGACGTCTGGGACGTTATGGACATATGGGACACATAGGACGTCTGGGACGTCTGGGACGTAGGGACATATGGGGCATCTGGAACGTCTGGGACGTTAGGGAAATATAAGACATCTAGGACGTCTGGGACGTTAGGGACATATGTGACATCTGGGACGTCTGGGACGTCAGGGACATATGAAACAACTCGGACGTCTGGGACGTTAGGGACATATGGGACATCTGGGACGTCTGGGACGT
This sequence comes from Agriotes lineatus, assembly GCA_940337035.1. NCBI lineage: Eukaryota > Metazoa > Arthropoda > Insecta > Coleoptera > Elateridae > Agriotes > Agriotes lineatus. The sequence goes on along the minus strand of CALNHX010000193.1, from coordinate 354,642 downwards.
TAGAGACATGTGGGACATCTAGAACGCCTGGGACGTTAGGGACATATGGGACACATGGGACGTTTGGGACGTCTGGGACGTTAGGGACATATGGGACATCTGGGACGTATAGGACGTTAGGGACATATGGGACATCTGGAACTTCTGGACGTTAGGGACATATAAAACATCTAGAACGTCTGGGACGTTAAGGACATATGGGACATCTAGGACATCTGAGACGTTAGAGACATATGGGACATCTAGGACGTCTGGGACGTTAGGGACATATGGGACATCTGGGACGTCTGGGACGTTAGAGACATATGGGACATCTAGGACGTCTTTGACGTTAGGGACATATGGGACATCTGGGACGTCTGCGACGTTAAGGACATATGCAACATATAGGACGTCTGGGACGTTAGGGACATATAGGACATCTCGGACGTCTGGGACGTTAGGGACATATAGGACATCTTGGACGTCTCGGACGTTAGGGACATATAGGACATCTAGGACGTCTGGGACATTAGGAACATATGAAGCATCTAGGACGTCTGGGACGTCTGGGACGTTAGGGACATATGGGACATCCAAGACGCCTGGGACGTTAAAGACATATGGGACATTTAGGACGTCTGGGACGTTAGGGACATATAGGACATTTAGGACGTCTGGGACGTTAAGGACATATGCAACATATAGGACGTCTGGGACGTTAGGGACATATAGGACATCTCGGACGTCTGGGACGTTAGGGACATATAGGACATCTTGGACGTCTGGGACGTTAGGGACATACGAGATATCTAGGACGTCTGTTACGTTAGGGACATATGGGGCATCTAGGACGTCTGGGAAGTGTGGGACGTTAGCAACATATGGGGCATCTAGAACGCCTAGGATTTTAAGGACATATGGGACATCTGAGACGGTTGGGACGTTAAGGACATATGGGACATCTGGAACGTTAGGGACATATAGGACATCTAGGACGTCTGGGACGTTAGAGACATATGGGACTTATAGGACGTCTAGGACGTCTGGGACGATAGGGACATATAGGACATCTAAGACGTCTGGGACGTTAGGGACATATGGGACTTCTAGGACGTCTGGGATGTTGAAGACATACGGAACATCTAGGACGTCTGGAACGTAAGGACATCAAGGACGTCTGGGACGTCTGGGACGTCTGGGACGTTAGAGACATATGGGACATCTGGGACGTATGGGACGTTAAGGACAAATAGGACATCTAGGACGTTTGATACGCTAGGGACATATGGGACATATGGGACATTTGAGACGTCTGGGACGTTAGGGACACATGAGACATCTGGGACGTATGGGTCGTTAGGGACATAATGGACATCCGGGACGTCTGAGACGTTAGGGACATATAGGACGTCAAAGACGTCTGGGACTTTAGGGATATATGGGACATCTAGGACGTCTGGGACGTCAAGGACGTTAGTGTCATATGGGACATCTAAGACGTCTGGGACGTTATGGACATATGGGACACATAGGACGTCTGGGACGTCTGGGACGTAGGGACATATGGGGCATCTGGAATGTCTGGGACGTTAGGGAAATATAAGACATCTAGGACGCCTGGGACGTTAGGGACATATGGGACATCTGGGACGTCTGGGACGTCAGGGACATATGAAACAACTCGGACGTCTGGGACGTTAGGGACATATGGGACATCTGGGACGTCTGGGACGTTAGAGACATGTGGGACATCTAGGACGCCTGGGACGTTAGGGACATATGGGACACATGGGACGTTTGGGACGTCTGGGACGTTAGGGACATATGGGACATCTGGGACGTATAGGACGTTAGGGACATATGGGACATCTGGAACTTCTGGGACGTTAGGGACATATAAAACATCTAGAACGTCTGGGACGTTAAGGACATATGGGACATCTAGGACATCTGAGACGTTAGAGACATATGGGACATCTAGGACGTCTGGGACGTTAGGGACATATGGGACATCTGGGACGTCTGGGACGTTAGAGACATATGGGACATCTAGGACGTCTTTGACGTTAGGGACATATGGGACATCTGGGACTTCTGGGACGTTAGTTATATATAGGACATCTAGGACGTCTGGGACGTTAGGGACATATGGGACATCTGGGACGTCTGGGACGTTAGAGACATATGGGACATCTAGGACGTCTGGGACGTTAGGGACATATGGGACATCTGGGACGTCTGGGACGTTAGAGATATATGGGACATCTAGGACGTCTGGGACGTTAGGGACATATGGGACATCTGGGACGTCTGGGACGTTAAGGACATATGGGACATCTGGGACGTCTGGGACGTTAGGGACATATGAAACAACTCGGACGTCTGGGACGTTAGAAACATATGGGACATCTGGGACGTCTGGGACGTTAGAGACATATGGGACATCTAGGACGTCTGGGACGTTAGGGACATATGGGACATCTGGGACGTCTAGGCCGTTAACGACATATGGGACATCTGGGACGTCTGGGACGTTAGGGACATATGAAACAACTCGGACGTCTGGGACGTTAGGCACATATGGGACATCTGGGACGTCTGGGACGTTAGAGACATATGGGACATCTAGTACATCTGAGACGTCTGCGACGTTTGGAAAGTCTGAGATACCTTGGACGTCTAGGACGTCTGGGACGTTAGGGACATATGAGACATCTGGGACGTCTGGGAAGTTAGGGACATATGGGACATCTGGGACATTTGGGACGTTAGGGACATATAGGACATCTAGGAGGTCTGGGACGTTAGGGACATATGGGACATTTGATACGTCTGGGACGTTAGGGACATAAGGGACATCTGGGACGTCTGGGACGTTAGAGACGTATGGGACATCTAGGACATCTGAGACGTCTGCGACGTTTGGAAAGTCTGAAATACCTTGGACGTCTGGGACGTCTGGAACGTTAGAGACATATGGGACATCTAGGACGTCTGGGACGTTAAGGACATATGGGACATCTGGGACATCTGGGACGTTAGAGACATATGGGACATCTAGGACGTCTGGGACGTTAGGGACATATGAAACATCTGGGACGTCTGAGACGTTAGAGACATATGGGACATCTAGGACGTCTGGGACGTTAAGGACATATAAGACATCTGGAACGTCTGGGACGTTAGGAACATATGAGACATCTGGGACGTCTGGGACGTTGGAGACATATGGGACATCTAAGACGTCTGTAACGTTAGAGACATATAGGACATCTAGGACGTCTGGGACGTTAAGGACATATGGGACATCTGGGACGTCTGGGACGTTAGGGACATATGGGACATCTAGGACGTCTGGGAGGTTTGGGACATATAAAACATCTGGGACGTCTCGGACGTTAGGGACATATAGGACATCTAGGACGTCTGGGACATTAGGAACATATGAAGCATCTAGGACGTCTGGGACGTCTGGGACGTTAGGGACATATGGGACATCCAAGACGCCTGGGACGTTAAAGACATATGGGACATTTGGGACGTCTGGGACGTTAGGGACATATGGGACATCTGGGACGTCTGCGACGTTAAGGACATATGCAACATATAGGACGTCTGGGACGTTAGGGACATATAGGACATCTCGGACGTCTGGGACGTTAGGGACATATAGGACATCTTGGACGTCTCGGACGTTAGGGACATATAGGACATCTAGGACGTCTGGGACATTAGGAACATATGAAGCATCTAGGACGTCTGGGACGTCTGGGACGTTAGGGACATATGGGACATCCAAGACGCCTGGGACGTTAAAGACATATGGGACATTTGGGACGTCTGGGACGTTAGGGACATATAGGACATTTAGGACGTCTGGGACGTTAAGGAAATATGCAACATATAGGACGTCTGGGACGTTAGAGACATATAGGACATCTCGGACGTCTGGGACGTTAGGGACATATAGGACATCTTGGACGTCTGGGACGTTAGGGACATACGAGATATCTAGGACGTCTGTTACGTTAGGGACATATGGGGCATCTAGGACGTCTGGGAAGTGTGGGACGTTAGCAACATATGGGGCATCTAGAACGCCTAGGATTTTAAGGACATATGGGACATCTGGGACGGTTGGGACGTTAAGGACATATGGGACATCTGGAACGTTAGGGACATATAGGACATCTAGGACGTCTGGGACGTTAGAGACATATGGGACTTATAGGACGTCTAGGACGTCTGGGACGATAGGGACATATAGGACATCTAAGACGTCTGGGACGTTAGGGACATATGGGACTTCTAGGACGTCTGGGATGTTGAAGACATACGGAACATCTAGGACGTCTGGAACGTAAGGGACATCAAGGACGTCTGGGACGTCTGGGACGTCTGGGACGTTAGAGACATATGGGACATCTGGGACGTATGGGACGTTAAGGACAAATAGAACATCTAGGACGTTTGATACGCTAGGGACATATGGGACATATGGGACATTTGAGACGTCTGGGACGTTAGGGACACATGAGACATCTGGGACGTATGGGTCGTTAGGGACATAATGGACATCCGGGACGTCTGAGACGTTAGGGACATATAGGACGTCGAAGACGTCTGGGACTTTAGGGATATATGGGACATCTAGGACGTCTGGGACGTCAAGGACGTTAGTGTCATATGGGACATCTAAGACGTCTGGGACGTCTGGGACGTTATGGACATATGGGACACATAGGACGTCTGGGACGTCTGGGACGTAGGGACATATGGGGCATCTGGAACGTCTGGGACGTTAGGGAAATATAAGACATCTAGGACGTCTGGGACGTTAGGGACATATGGGACATCTACGACATCTGAGACGTCTGCGACGTTTGGAAAGTCTGGGATATCTGGGACGTCTGGGACGTCTGGGACGTTAGGTACATATGGAACATCTGGGACGCCTGGAACGTTAGGGATATATAAGACATCTAGGACGTCTGGGACGTTAGGGACATATGGGACATCTGGGACGTCTGCTACGTTAGAGACGTATGGGACATCTAGGACGTCTGGGACGTTAGGGACATATGGGACATTTGGGACGTCTGGGACGTTAGGGACATATGGGACATCTGGGACGTCTGGGACGTCAGGGACATATGAAACAACTCGGACGTCTGGGACGTTAGGGACATATGGGACATCTGGGACGTCTGGGACGTTAGAGACATATGGGACATCTAGGACATCTGAGACGTCTGCGACGTTTGGAAAGTCTGGGATATCTGGGACGTCTGGGACGTCTGGGACGTTAGGGACATATGAGACATCTGGAACGTCTGGGACGTTAGAGACGTATGGGACATCTAGGACGTCTGGGACGTTAGGGACATATGAAACAACTCGGACGTGTGGGACGTTAGGGACTTATGGGACATATGGGACATCTGGGACGTCTGGGAAGTTAGGGACATATGGGACATCTGGGACATTTGGGACGTTAGGGATATATAGGACATCTAGAAGGTCTGGGACGTTAGGGACATATGGGACATTTGATACGTCTGGGACGTTAGGGACACATGGGACATCTGGGATGTCTGGGACGTTAGGAACATAAGGGACATCCGGGACGTCTGAGACGTTAGGGACATATAGGATGTCTAAGACGAGTGGGACGTTAGGGATATATGGGACATCTAGGACGTCTGGGACGTCAAGGACGTTAGGGACATATGGGACATCTAGGACGCCTGGGACGTCTGGGACATCTGGGACGTATGGGACGTTAAGGACAAATGGGACATCTGGGACATCTGAGACGTCTGCGACGTTTGGAAAGTCTAGGATATCTGGGACGTCTGGGACGTTTGGGACGTTAGGGACATATGGAACATCTGGGACGCTTGGGACGTTAGGGTTATATAGGACATCTAGGACGTCTGGGAGGTTAGGAACATATGGGACAAATGTGACATCTGGGACGTATGGGACGTTAGGGACATATGAGACATCTGGGACGACTGGGACGTTAGGGACATATGGGACATCTAGGACGTCTGGGAGGTTTGGGACATATAAGACATCTGGGACGTCTGGGACGTTAGGGACATATAGGACATCTAGGACGTCTGGAACATTAGGGACATGTGAAGCATCTAGGACGTCTGGGACGTCTGGGACGTTAGGGACATATGGGACATCCAGGACGCCTGGGACGTTAAAGACATAAGGGACATCTGGGACGTCTGGGACGTTAGGGACATATGGTACATCTGGGACGATAGGGACATATAGGACATCTAGGACGTCTGGGACGTTAGGGACATATGGGACATCTAGGACGTCTGGGACGTCTGGACGTTAGCGATATATGGGACATCCAGGACGCCTGGGACGTTAGGGACATATGGAACACATGGTACGTCTGGGACGTCTGAAACGTTAGGGACATATGGGACATCTGGGACGTATGGGACGTTAAGGACATATGGGACATCTGGGACGTCTGGGACGTTAGGGACATATAGGACATCTAGGACGTCTGGGAAGTTAGGGACATATGGAACACATGGTACGTCTGGGATGTCTGAAACGTTAGGGATATATGGGACATCTAGGACATCTGAGACGTCTGCGACGTTTGGGAAGTCTCGGATATCTGGGACGTCTGGGACGTTAGGAACATATGGGACATTTGGGACGCCTGGGATGTTAGAAATATATAGGACATCTTGGACGTCTGGGACGTTAAAGACATATGGGACATCTGGGACTTATGGGACGTTAAGGACATATAGGACATCTGGGACGTCTGGGACGTTAGGGACATATAGGACATCTAGGACGTCTGTGACGTTAGGGATATATGGGACATCTAGGACATCTGAGACGTCTGCGACGTTTGGGAAGTCTGCGATATCTGGGACGTCTGGGATGTTAGGGACATATGGGACATCCAGGACGTCTGAGACGTTAGGAACATATGGGACTTTTAAAACGTCTGAGGCGTTAGGGATATATGGGACATCTAGGTCGTCTGGAACGTCAAGGACGTTAGGGACATATGGAACACATTGTACGTCTGGGACGTCTGGGACGTTAGGAATATATGGGACTTCTAAGACATCTGCGACGTCTGCGACGTTTGGGAAGTTTGGGATATCTGGGACGTCTTGGACGTTAGGAACATATGGGACATTTGGGACGCCTGGGATGTTAGAAATATATAGGACATCTTAGACGTCTGGGAAGTTAAAGACATATGGGACATCTGGGACGTATGGGACGTTAAGGACATATGGGACATTTGGGACGTCTGGTACGTTAGGGACATATAGGACATCTAGGACGTCTGGGACGTTAGGGATATGTGGGACATCTAGGACATTTGAGACGTCTGCGACGTTTGGGAAGTCTAAGATATCTGGGACGTCTGGGATGTTAGGGACATATGGGACATCTAGGACGTCTGAGACGTTAGGGACATATGGGACTTTTAAAACGTCTAAGGCGTTAAGGATATATGGGACATCTAGGACGTCTGGGACGTTACGGACATATGGGACTTCTAGGACGTCTGGGACGTTAGCGACATATGTGACATCTAGGACGTCTGGGACGTTAGGGACATATGGGACATCTGGGAGGTCTGGGACGTTAGAGACATATGGGACATCTAGGACGTCTGGGACGTTAGGGACATATGAAACAACCTGGACGTCGGGGACGTTAGGAACATATGGGACATATGGGACATCTGGGACGTCTGGGACGTTAGGAACATATGGGACATCTGGGACATCTGGGACGTCTGGGACGTTAGGGACAAATGGGACATCTGGGACGTCTGGGACGATAGGGACATAAGGGACATCCGGGACGTCTGAGACGTTAGGTACATATAGGACGTCTAAGCCGTCTGGGACGTTAGGGATATATGGGACATCTAGAACGTCTGGGACGTCTGGAACGTTAGGGACATATGGGACATATAGGACGCCTAGGACGTTAGGGACATATGGGACACATGGGACGTCTGGGACGTCTGGGACGTCTGGGACATATGGGACGTATGGGACGTTAAGGACATATGGGACATCTAAGACGTCTGGGACGTTAGGGACATATAAGACATCTAGGACGTCTGGGAAGTTATCGTCATATGGGACATCTAGGACATCTGAGACGTCTGCAACGTTTGGAAAGTCTGGGATATCTGGGACGTCTGGGACGTCTGGGACGTTAGGGACATGTGGAACATCTGGTACGCCTGGGACGTTAGGGATATGTAGGACAACTAGGACGTCTGGCACGTTAGGGACATATGGGACAAATGCGACATCTGGGACGTCTGGGACTTTAGAAACATATGGGACATCTAGGACGTCTGGGACGTTTGGGACATATGGGACATATGGCAGAACTGGGACGTCTGGAACGTTGGGGACATATGGGACATCTGGGACGTCTGGGACGTTAGGGACATATAAAGCATCTAGGACGTCCACGACGTCTGGGACGTTAGGGACATATGGGACATCCAGGACGCCTGGGACGTTAAAGACATATGGGACATCTGGAACGTGTGGGACGTTAGGGACATATGGGACATCTGGGACGTTAGGGACATATAGGACATCTAGGACGTCTGGGACGTCGGGGACATAAGGGACATCTAGGACGTCTGCGACGATAGAGACATATTGGACTTTTAGGACGTGACGGTAAATACATATGGAACATCTAGGACTTCTGGGACGTTTGGGACATCAAGGAAGTCTATGACGTCTAAGACTTTAAGGACATATGAGACATCTAGGACGTCTGGGACGTTAGGGACATATAGGATATCTAGGACGCTTGGGAAGTCTGGGACGTTAGGGACATATGGGACATCTGGGACGTTAGGGACATATAGGACATCTAGGACGTCTGGGACGTCGGGGACATAAGAGACATCTAGGACGTCTGAGTCGATAGAGACATATTGGACTTTTAGGACGTCTGGGACGTTAAATACATATGGAACATCTAGGACTTCTGGGACGTATAAGACATCAAGGACGTCTGGGACGTCTGGGACGCAAAGGACATATGGGACATCTAGGACGTCCGGGACGTTAGGGACATATAGGACATCTAGGACGCTTGGGAAGTCTGGGACGTTAGGGACATAAGGGACATCTAGGACGTCTGGGACGTATGGGACATCAAGGACGTCTGGGACGATAGGGACATATAGGACATCTAGAACGCTTGGAAAGTCTGGGACGTTAGGGACATGTGGAACATCTGGGACGCCTCGGACGTTAGGGATATATAGGACATCTAGGACGTCTGGGACGTTAGGGACATATGGGACAAATGCGACATCTGGGACGTATGGGACGTTAGGAACCTATGAGACATCTGGGACGTCTGGGACTTTAGAAACATATGGGACATCTAGGACGTCTGGAACGTTTGGGACATATGGGACATATGGCAGAACTGGGACGTCTGGGACGTTTGGGACATATGGGACATCTTGGACGACGTTAGGGACATATAAAGCATCTAGGACGTCCAGGACGTCTGGGACGTTAGGGACATATGGGACATCCAGGACGCCTGGGACGTTAAAGACATATGGGACATCTGGAACGTCTGGGATGTTAGGGACATATGGGACATCTGGGACATTAGGGACATATAGGACATCTAGGACGTCTGGGACGTCGGGGACATAAGGGACATCTAGGACGTCTGGGACGATAGAGACATATTGGACTTTTAGGACGTCTGGGACGTTAAATACATATGTAACATCTAGGACTACTGGGACGTATGGGACATCAAGGACGTCTGGGACGTCTGGGACGTTAAGGACATATGGGACATCTAGGACGTCTGGGACGTTAGGGACATATGAAACAACCTGGACGTCGGGGACGTTAGGAACATATGGGACATATGGGACATCTGGGACGTCTGGGACGTTAGGGACATATGGGACATCTGGGACATCTGGGACGTCTGGGACGTTAGGGACAAGTGGGACATCTGGGACGTCTGGGACGATAGGGACATAAAAGACATCCGGGACGTCTGAGACGTTAGGTACATATAGGACGTCTAAGCCGTCTGGGACGGTAGGGATATATGGGACATCTAGAACGTCTGGGACGTCTGGAACGTTAGGGACATATGGGACATATAGGACGCCTGGGACGTTAGGGACATATGGGACACATGGGACGTCTGGGACGTCTGGGACGTCTGGGACATCTGCGACGTATGAGACGTAAAGGACATATGGGACATCTGGGACGTCTGGGACGTTATCGTCATATGGGACATCTAGGACATCTGAGACGTCTGCAACGTTTGGAAAGTCTGGGATATTTGGGACGTCTGGGACGTCTGGGACGTTAGGGACATGTGGAACATCTGGTACGCCTGGGACGTTAGGGATATGTAGGACAACTAGGACGTCTGGGACGTTAGGGACATATGGGACAAATGCGACATCTGGGACGTATGGCACGTTAAGGACCTATGAGACATCTGGGACGTCTGGGACTTTAGAAACATATGGGACATCTAGGACGTCTGGGACGTTTGGGACATATGGGACATATGGCAGAACTGGGACGTCTGGAACGTTTGGGACATATGGGACATCTGGGACGGCTGGGACGTTAAGGACATATGGGACATCTGGAACGTTAGGGATATATAGGACCTTTGATACGTCTGGGACGTTAGGGACACATGGGACATCTGGGATGTCTGGGACGTTAGAAACATAAGGGACATCCGGGACGTCTGAGACGTTAGGGACATATAGGATGTCTAAGACGACTGGGACGTTAGGGATATATGGGACATCTAGGACGTCTGGGACGTCAAGGACGTTAGGGACATATGGGACATCTAGGACGTCTGGGACGTCTGGGACGTTAGGGACATATGGGACATCTAGGACGCCTGGGACGTCTGGGACATCTGGGACGTATGGGACGTTAAGGACAAATGGGACATCTGCGACGTCTGGGACGTTAAGGACATATAAGACATCTAAGACGTCTGGGACGTTAGGGACATATGGGACATCTGGGACATCTGAGACGTCTGCGACGTTTGGAAAGTCTAGGATATCTGGGACGTCTGGGACGTTTGGGACGTTAGGGACATATGGAACATCTGGGACGCTTGGGACGTTAGGGTTATATAGGACATCTAGGACGTCTGGGAGGTTAGGAACATATGGGACAAATGTGACATCTGGGACGTATGGGACGTTAGGGACATATGAGACATCTGGGACGACTGGGACGTTAGGGACATATGGGACATCTAGGACGTCTGGGAGGTTTGGGACATATAAGACATCTGGGACGTCTGGGACGTTAGGGACATATAGGACATCTAGGACGTCTGGAACATTAGGGACATGTGAAGCATCTAGGACGTCTGGGACGTCTGGGACGTCTGGGACGTTAGGGACATATGGGACATCCAGGACGCCTGGGACGTTAAAGACATATGGGACATCTGGGACGTCTGGGACGTTAGGGACATATGGTACATCTGGGACGTTAGGGACATATAGGACATCTAGGACGTCTGGGACGTTAGGGACATATGGGACATCTAGGACGTCTGGGACGTCTGGACGTTAGCGATATATGGGACATCCAGGACGCCTGGGACGTTAGGGACATATGGAACACATGGTACGTCTGGGACGTCTGAAACGTTAGGGACATATGGGACATCTGGGACGTATGGGACGTTAAGGACATATGGGACATCTGGGACGTCTGGGACGTTAGGGACATATAGGACATCTAGGACGTCTGGGAAGTTAGGGACATATGGAACACATGGTACGTCTGGGATGTCTGAAACGTTAGGGATATATGGGACATCTAGGACATCTGAGACGTCTGCGACGTTTGGGAAGTCTGGGATATCTGGGACGTCTGGGACGTTAGGAACATATGGGACATTTGGGACGCCTGGGATGTTAGAAATATATAGGACATCTTGGACGTCTGGGACGTTAAAGACATATGGGACATCTGGGACTTAAGGGACGTTAAGGACATATAGGACATCTGGGACGTCTGGGACGTTAGGGACATATAGGACATCTAAGACGTCTGGGACGTTAGGGATATATGGGACATCTAGGACATCTGAGACGTCTGCGACGTTTGGGAAGTCTGGGATATCTGGGACGTCTGGGATGTTAGGGACATATGGGACATCCAGGACGTCTGAGACGTTAGGAACATATGGGACTTTTAAAACGTCTGAGGCGTTAGGGATATATGGGACATCTAGGACGTCTGGAACGTCAAGGACGTTAGGGACATATGGAACACATTGTACGTCTGGGACGTCTGGGACGTTAGGAATATATGGGACTTCTAGGACATCTGCGACGTCTGCGACGTTTGGGAAGTTTGGGATATCTGGGACGTCTGGGACGTTAGGAACATATGGGACATTTGGGACGCCTGGGATGTTAGAAATATATAGGACATCTTAGACGTCTGGGAAGTTAAAGACATATGGGACATCTGGGACGTATGGGACGTTAAGGACATATGGGACATTTGGGACGTCTGGTACGTTAGGGACATATAGGACATCTAGGACGTCTGGGACGTTTGGGATATGTGGGACATCTAGGACATTTGAGACGTCTGCGACGTTTGGGAAGTCTAAGATATCTGGGAAGTCTGGGATGTTAGGGACATATGGGACATCTAGGACGTCTGAGACGTTAGGGACATATGGGACTTTTAAAACGTCTACGGCGTTAAGGATATATGGGGCATCTAGGACGTCTGGGACGTTACGGACATATGGGACTTCTAGGACGTCTGGGACGTTAGCGACATATGTGACATCTAGGACGTCTGGGACGTTAGGGACATATGGGACATCTGGGAAGTCTGGAACGTTAGAGACATATGGGACATCTAGGACGTCTGGGACGTTAGGGACATATGAAACAACCAGGACGTCGGGGACGTTAGGAACATATGGGACATATGGGACATCTGGGACGTCTGGGACGTTAGGGACATATGGGACATCTGGGACATCTGGGACGTCTGGGACGTTAGGGACAAATGGGACATCTGGGACGTCTGGGACGATAGGGACATAAGGGACATCCGGGACGTCTGAGACGTTAGGTACATATAGGACGTCTAAGCCGTCTGGGACGTTAGGGATATATGGGACATCTAGAACGTCTGGGACGTCTGGAACGTTAGGGACATATGGGACATATAGGACGCCTAGGACGTTAGGGACATATGGGACACATGGGACGTCTGGGACGTCTGGGACGTCTGGGACATCTGGGACGTATGGGACGTTAAGGACATATGGGACATCTAAGACGTCTGGGACGTTAGGGACATATAAGACATCTAGGACGTCTGGGAAGTTATCGTCATATGGGTCATCTAGGACATCTGAGACGTCTGCAACGTTTGGAAAGTCTGGGATATCTGGGACGTCTGGGACGTCTGGGACGTTAGGGACATGTGGAACATCTGGTACGCCTGGGACGTTAGGGATATGTAGGACAACTAGGACGTCTGGGACGTTAGGGACATATGGGACAAATGCGACATCTGGGACGTCTGGGACTTTAGAAACATATGGGACATCTAGGACGTCTGGGACGTTTGGGACATATGGGACATATGGCAGAACTGGGACGTCTGGAACGTTGGGGACATATGGGACATCTGGGACGTCTGGGACGTTAGGGACATATAAAGCATTTAGGACGTCCACGACGTCTGGGACGTTAGGGACATATGGGACATCCAGGACGCCTGGGACGTTAAAGACATATGGGACATCTGGAACGTGTGGGACGTTAGGGACATATGGGACATCTGGGACGTTAGGGACATATAGGACATCTAGGACGTCTGGGACGTCGGGGACATAAGGGACATCTAGGACGTCTGCGACGATAGAGACATATTGGACTTTTAGGACGTGACGTTAAATACATATGGAACATCTAGGACTTCTGGGACGTATGGGACATCAAGGAAGTCTGGGACGTCTAAGACGTTAAGGACATATGAGACATCTAGGACGTCTGGGACGTTAGGGACATATAGGACATCTAGGACGCTTGGGAAGTCTGGGACGTTAGGGACATATGGGACATCTGGGGCGTTAGGGACATATAGGACATCTAGGACGTCTGGGACGTCGGGGACATAAGGGACATCTAGGACGTCTGAGTCGATAGAGACATATTGGACTTTTAGGACGTCTGGGACGTTAAATACATATGGAACATCTAGGACTTCTGGGACGTATGGGACATCAAGGACGTCTGGGACGTCTGGGACGCAAAGGACATATGGGACATCTAGGACGTCCGGGACGTTAGGGACATATAGGACATCTAGGACGCTTGGGAAGTCTGGGACGTTAGGGACATAAGGGACATCTAGGACGTCTGGGACGATAGAGATATATTGGACTTTTAGGACGTCTGGGACGTTAAATACATATGAAACATCTAGGACTTCTGGGACGTATGGGACATCAAGGACGTCTAGGACGATAGGGACATATAGGACATCTAGAACGCTTGGAAAGTCTGGGACGTTAGGGACATGTGGAACATCTGGGACGCCTCGGACGTTAGGGATATATAGGACATCTAGGACGTCTGGGACGTTAGGGACATATGGGACAAATGCGACATCTGGGACGTCTGGGACTTTAGAAACATATGGGACATCTAGGACGTCTGGAACGTTTGGGACATATGGGACATATGGCAGAACTATGACGTCTGGGACGTTTGGGACATATGGGACATCTTGGACGACGTTATCGACATATAAAGCATCTAGGACGTCCAGGACGTCTGGGACGTTAGGGACATATGGGACATCCAGGACGCCTGGGACGTTAAAGACATATGGGACATCTGGAACGTCTGGGATGTTAGGGACATATGGGACATCTGGGACGTTAGGGACATATAGGACATCTAGGACGTCTGGGACGTCGGGGACATATTGGACTTTTAGGACGTCTGAAACGTTAAATACATATGGAACATCTAGGACTTCTGGGACGTATGGGACATCAAGGACGTCTGGGACGTCTGGGACGTTAAGGACATATGGGACATCTAGGACGTCTGGGACGTTAGGGACATATGAAACAACCTGGACGTCGGGGACGTTAGGAACATATGGGACATATGGGACATCTGGGACGTCTGGGACGTTAGGGACATATGGGACATCTGGGACATCTGGGACGTCTGGGACGTTAGGGACAAATGGGACATCTGGGACGTCTGGGACGATAGGGACATAAGGGACATCCGGGACGTCTGAGACGTTTGGTACATATAGGACGTCTAAGCCGTCTGGGACGTTAGGGATATATGGGACATCTAGAACGTCTGGGACGTCTGGAACGTTAGGGACATATGGGACATATAGGACGCCTGGGACGTTAGGGACATATGGGACACATGGGACGTCTGGGACGTCTGGGACGTCTGGGACATCTAGGACGTCTGGAACATTAGGGACATGTGAAGCATCTAGGACGTCTGGGACGTCTGGGACGTCTGGGACGTTAGGGACATATGGGACATCCAGGACGCCTGGGACGTTAAAGACATATGGGACATCTGGGACGTCTGGGACGTTAGGGACATATGGTACATCTGGGACGTTAGGGACATATAGGACATCTAGGACGTCTGGGACGTTAGGGACATATGGGACATCTAGGACGTCTGGGACGTCTGGACGTTAGCGATATATGGGACATCCAGGACGCCTGGGACGTTAGGGACATATGGAACACATGGTACGTCTGGGACGTCTGAAACGTTAGGGACATATGGGACATCTGGGACGTATGGGACGTTAAGGACATATGGGACATCTGGGACGTCTGGGACGTTAGGGACATATAGGACATCTAGGACGTCTGGGAAGTTAGGGACATATGGAACACATGGTACGTCTGGGATGTCTGAAACGTTAGGGATATATGGGACATCTAGGACATCTGAGACGTCTGCGACGTTTGGGAAGTCTGGGATATCTGGGACGTCTGGGACGTTAGGAACATATGGGACATTTGGGACGCCTGGGATGTTAGAAATATATAGGACATCTTGGACGTCTGGGACGTTAAAGACATATGGGACATCTGGGACTTAAGGGACGTTAAGGACATATAGGACATCTGGGACGTCTGGGACGTTAGGGACATATAGGACATCTAAGACGTCTGGGACGTTAGGGATATATGGGACATCTAGGACATCTGAGACGTCTGCGACGTTTGGGAAGTCTGGGATATCTGGGACGTCTGGGATGTTAGGGACATATGGGACATCCAGGACGTCTGAGACGTTAGGAACATATGGGACTTTTAAAACGTCTGAGGCGTTAGGGATATATGGGACATCTAGGACGTCTGGAACGTCAAGGACGTTAGGGACATATGGAACACATTGTACGTCTGGGACGTCTGGGACGTTAGGAATATATGGGACTTCTAGGACATCTGCGACGTCTGCGACGTTTGGGAAGTTTGGGATATCTGGGACGTCTGGGACGTTAGGAACATATGGGACATTTGGGACGCCTGGGATGTTAGAAATATATAGGACATCTTAGACGTCTGGGAAGTTAAAGACATATGGGACATCTGGGACGTATGGGACGTTAAGGACATATGGGACATTTGGGACGTCTGGTACGTTAGGGACATATAGGACATCTAGGACGTCTGGGACGTTTGGGATATGTGGGACATCTAGGACATTTGAGACGTCTGCGACGTTTGGGAAGTCTAAGATATCTGGGAAGTCTGGGATGTTAGGGACATATGGGACATCTAGGACGTCTGAGACGTTAGGGACATATGGGACTTTTAAAACGTCTACGGCGTTAAGGATATATGGGGCATCTAGGACGTCTGGGACGTTACGGACATATGGGACTTCTAGGACGTCTGGGACGTTAGCGACATATGTGACATCTAGGACGTCTGGGACGTTAGGGACATATGGGACATCTGGGAAGTCTGGAACGTTAGAGACATATGGGACATCTAGGACGTCTGGGACGTTAGGGACATATGAAACAACCAGGACGTCGGAGACGTTAGGAACATATGGGACATATGGGACATCTGGGACGTCTGGGACGTTAGGGACATATGGGACATCTGGGACATCTGGGACGTCTGGGACGTTAGGGACAAATGGGACATCTGGGACGTCTGGGACGATAGGGACATAAGGGACATCCGGGACGTCTGAGACGTTAGGTACATATAGGACGTCTAAGCCGTCTGGGACGTTAGGGATATATGGGACATCTAGAACGTCTGGGACGTCTGGAACGTTAGGGACATATGGGACATATAGGACGCCTAGGACGTTAGGGACATATGGGACACATGGGACGTCTGGGACGTCTGGGACGTCTGGGACATCTGGGACGTATGGGACGTTAAGGACATATGGGACATCTAAGACGTCTGGGACGTTAGGGACATATAAGACATCTAGGACGTCTGGGAAGTTATCGTCATATGGGTCATCTAGGACATCTGAGACGTCTGCAACGTTTGGAAAGTCTGGGATATCTGGGACGTCTGGGACGTCTGGGACGTTAGGGACATGTGGAACATCTGGTACGCCTGGGACGTTAGGGATATGTAGGACAACTAGGACGTCTGGGACGTTAGGGACATATGGGACAAATGCGACATCTGGGACGTCTGGGACTTTAGAAACATATGGGACATCTAGGACGTCTGGGACGTTTGGGACATATGGGACATATGGCAGAACTGGGACGTCTGGAACGTTGGGGACATATGGGACATCTGGGACGTCTGGGACGTTAGGGACATATAAAGCATTTAGGACGTCCACGACGTCTGGGACGTTAGGGACATATGGGACATCCAGGACGCCTGGGACGTTAAAGACATATGGGACATCTGGAACGTGTGGGACGTTAGGGACATATGGGACATCTGGGACGTTAGGGACATATAGGACATCTAGGACGTCTGGGACGTCGGGGACATAAGGGACATCTAGGACGTCTGCGACGATAGAGACATATTGGACTTTTAGGACGTGACGTTAAATACATATGGAACATCTAGGACTTCTGGGACGTATGGGACATCAAGGAAGTCTGGGACGTCTAAGACGTTAAGGACATATGAGACATCTAGGACGTCTGGGACGTTAGGGACATATAGGACATCTAGGACGCTTGGGAAGTCTGGGACGTTAGGGACATATGGGACATCTGGGGCGTTAGGGACATATAGGACATCTAGGACGTCTGGGACGTCGGGGACATAAGGGACATCTAGGACGTCTGAGTCGATAGAGACATATTGGACTTTTAGGACGTCTGGGACGTTAAATACATATGGAACATCTAGGACTTCTGGGACGTATGGGACATCAAGGACGTCTGGGACGTCTGGGACGCAAAGGACATATGGGACATCTAGGACGTCCGGGACGTTAGGGACATATAGGACATCTAGGACGCTTGGGAAGTCTGGGACGTTAGGGACATAAGGGACATCTAGGACGTCTGGGACGATAGAGATATATTGGACTTTTAGGACGTCTGGGACGTTAAATACATATGAAACATCTAGGACTTCTGGGACGTATGGGACATCAAGGACGTCTAGGACGATAGGGACATATAGGACATCTAGAACGCTTGGAAAGTCTGGGACGTTAGGGACATGTGGAACATCTGGGACGCCTCGGACGTTAGGGATATATAGGACATCTAGGACGTCTGGGACGTTAGGGACATATGGGACAAATGCGACATCTGGGACGTCTGGGACTTTAGAAACATATGGGACATCTAGGACGTCTGGAACGTTTGGGACATATGGGACATATGGCAGAACTATGACGTCTGGGACGTTTGGGACATATGGGACATCTTGGACGACGTTAGGGACATATAAAGCATCTAGGACGTCCAGGACGTCTGGGACGTTAGGGACATATGGGACATCCAGGACGCCTGGGACGTTAAAGACATATGGGACATCTGGAACGTCTGGGATGTTAGGGACATATGGGACATCTGGGACGTTAGGGACATATAGGACATCTAGGACGTCTGGGACGTCGGGGACATATTGGACTTTTAGGACGTCTGGGACGTTAAATACATATGGAACATCTAGGACTTCTGGGACGTATGGGACATCAAGGACGTCTGGGACGTCTGGGACGTTAAGGACATATGGGACATCTAGGACGTCTGGGACGTTAGGGACATATGAAACAACCTGGACGTCGGGGACGTTAGGAACATATGGGACATATGGGACATCTGGGACGTCTGGGACGTTAGGGACATATGGGACATCTGGGACATCTGGGACGTCTGGGACGTTAGGGACAAATGGGACATCTGGGACGTCTGGGACGATAGGGACATAAGGGACATCCGGGACGTCTGAGACGTTTGGTACATATAGGACGTCTAAGCCGTCTGGAACGTTAGGGATATATGGGACATCTAGAACGTCTGGGACGTCTGGAACGTTAGGGACATATGGGACATATAGGACGCCTGGGACGTTAGGGACATATGGGACACATGGGACGTCTGGGACGTCTGGGACGTCTGGGACATCTGCGACGTATGAGACGTAAAGGACATATGGGACATCTGGGACGTCTGGGACGTTATCGTCATATGGGACATCTAAGACATCTGAGACGTCTGCAACGTTTGGAAAGTCTGGGATATTTGGGACGTCTGGGACGTCTGGGACGTTAGGGACATGTGGAACATCTGGTACGCCTGGGACGTTAGGGATATGTAGGACAACTATGACGTCTGGGACGTTAGGGACATATGGGACAAATGCGACATCTGGGACGTATGGGACGTTAAGGACCTATGAGGCATCTGGGACGTCTGGGACTTTAGAAACATATGGGACATCTAGGACGTCTGGGACGTTTGGGACATATGGGACATATGGCAGAACTGGGACGTCTGGAACGTTTGGGACATATGGGACATCTGGGACGTCTGGGACGTTAAAGACATATGGGACATCTGGAACGTGTGGCACGTTAGGGACATATGGGACATCCAGGACGCCTGGGACGTTAAATACATATGGGACATCTGGAACGTGTGGCACGTTAGGGACATATGGGACATCTGGGACGTTAGGGACATATAGAACATCTAGGACGTCTGGGACGTCGGGGACATAAGGGACATCTAGGACGTCTGCGACGATAGAGACATATTGGACCTTTAGGACGTGACGTTAAATACATATGGAACATCTAAGACTTCTGGGACGTATGGGACATCAAGGAAGTCTGGGACGTCTAAGACGTTAAGGACATATGGGACATCTAGGACGTCTGGGACGTTAGGGACATATAGGACATCTAGGACGCTTGGGAAGTCTGGGACGTTAGGGACATATGGGACATCTGGGACGTTAGGGACATATAGGACATCTAGGACGTCTGGGACGTCGGGGACATACGGGACATCTAGGACGTCTGAGACGATAGAGACATATTGGACTTTTAGGACGTCTGGGACGTTAAATACATATGGAACATCTAGGACTTCTGGGACGTATGGGACATCAAGGACGTCTGGGACGTCTGGGACGTTAAGGACATATGGGACATCTAGGACGTCCGGGACGTTAGGGACATATAGAACATCTAGGACGCTTGGGAAGTCTGGGACGTTAGGGACATAAGGGACATTTGGGACGCCTGGGATGTTAGAAATATATAGGACATCTTGGACGTCTGGGACGTTAAAGACATATGGGACATCTGGGACTTATGGGACGTTAAGGACATATAGGACATCTGGGACGTCTGGGACGTTAGGGATATATGGGACATCTAGGACATCTGAGACGTCTGCGGCGTTTGGGAAGTCTGGGATATCTGGGACGTCTGGGACGTTAGGAACATATGGGACATTTGGGACGCCTGGGATGTTAGAAATATATAGGACATCTTGGACGTCTGGGACGTTAAAGACATATGGGACATCTGGGACTTATGGGACGTTAAGGACATATAGGACATCTGGGACGTCTGGGACGTTAGGGACATATAGGACATCTAGGACGTCTGGGACGTTAGGGATATATGGGACATCTAGGACATCTGAGACGTCTGCGACGTTTGGGAAGTCTGCGATATCTGGGACGTCTGGGATGTTAGGGACATATGGGACATCCAGGACGTCTGAGACGTTAGGAACATATGGGACTTTTAAAACGTCTGAGGCGTTAGGGATATATGGGACATCTAGGTCGTCTGGAACGTCAAGGACGTTAGGGACATATGGAACACATTGTACGTCTGGGACGTCTGGGACGTTAGGAATATATGGGACTTCTAAGACATCTGCGACGTCTGCGACGTTTGGGAAGTTTGGGATATCTGGGACGTCTTGGACGTTAGGAACATATGGGACATTTGGGACGCCTGGGATGTTAGAAATATATAGGACATCTTAGACGTCTGGGAAGTTAAAGACATATGGGACATCTGGGACGTATGGGACGTTAAGGACATATGGGACATTTGGGACGTCTGGTACGTTAGGGACATATAGGACATCTAGGACGTCTGGGACGTTAGGGATATGTGGGACATCTAGGACATTTGAGACGTCTGCGACGTTTGGGAAGTCTAAGATATCTGGGACGTCTGGGATGTTAGGGACATATGGGACATCTAGGACGTCTGAGACGTTAGGGACATATGGGACTTTTAAAACGTCTAAGGCGTTAAGGATATATGGGACATCTAGGACGTCTGGGACGTTACGGACATATGGGACTTCTAGGACGTCTGGGACGTTAGCGACATATGTGACATCTAGGACGTCTGGGACGTTAGGGACATATGGGACATCTGGGAGGTCTGGGACGTTAGAGACATATGGGACATCTAGGACGTCTGGGACGTTAGGGACATATAAAACAACCTGGACGTCGGGGACGTTAGGAACATATGGGACATATGGGACATCTGGGACGTCTGGGACGTTAGGAACATATGGGACATCTGGGACATCTGGGACGTCTGGGACGTTAGGGACAAATGGGACATCTGGGACGTCTGGGACGATAGGGACATAAGGGACATCCGGGACGTCTGAGACGTTAGGTACATATAGGACGTCTAAGCCGTCTGGGACGTTAGGGATATATGGGACATCTAGAACGTCTGGGACGTCTGGAACGTTAGGGACATATGGGACATATAGGACGCCTAGGACGTTAGGGACATATGGGACACATGGGACGTCTGGGACGTCTGGGACGTCTGGGACATCTGGGACGTATGGGACGTTAAGGACATATGGGACATCTAAGACGTCTGGGACGTTAGGGACATATAAGACATCTAGGACGTCTGGGAAGTTATCGTCATATGGGACATCTAGGACATCTGAGACGTCTGCAACGTTTGGAAAGTCTGGGATATCTGGGACGTCTGGGACGTCTGGGACGTTAGGGACATGTGGAACATCTGGTACGCCTGGGACGTTAGGGATATGTAGGACAACTAGGACGTCTGGCACGTTAGGGACATATGGGACAAATGCGACATCTGGGACGTCTGGGACTTTAGAAACATATGGGACATCTAGGACGTCTGGGACGTTTGGGACATATGGGACATATGGCAGAACTGGGACGTCTGGAACGTTGGGGACATATGGGACATCTGGGACGTCTGGGACGTTAGGGACATATAAAGCATCTAGGACGTCCAGGACGTCTGGGACGTTAGGGACATATGGGACATCCAGGACGCCTGGGACGTTAAAGACATATGGGACATCTGGAACGTGTGGGACGTTAGGGACATATGGGACATCTGGGACGTTAGGGACATATAGGACATCTAGGACGTCTGGGACGTCGGGGACATAAGGGACATCTAGGACGTCTGCGACGATAGAGACATATTGGACTTTTAGGACGTGACGTTAAATACATATGGAACATCTAGGACTTCTGGGACGTATGGGACATCAAGGAAGTCTGGGACGTCTAAGACTTTAAGGACATATGAGACATCTAGGACGTCTGGGACGTTAGGGACATATAGGATATCTAGGACGCTTGGGAAGTCTGGGACGTTAGGGACATATGGGACATCTGGGACGTTAGGGACATATAGGACATCTAGGACGTCTGGGACGTCGGGGACATAAGAGACATCTAGGACGTCTGAGTCGATAGAGACATATTGGACTTTTAGGACGTCTGGGACGTTAAATACATATGGAACATCTAGGACTTCTGGGACGTATAAGACATCAAGGACGTCTGGGACGTCTGGGACGCAAAGGACATATGGGACATCTAGGACGTCCGGGACGTTAGGGACATATAGGACATCTAGGACGCTTGGGAAGTCTGGGACGTTAGGGACATAAGGGACATCTAGGACGTCTGGGACGTATGGGACATCAAGGACGTCTGGGACGATAGGGACATATAGGACATCTAGAACGCTTGGAAAGTCTGGGACGTTAGGGACATGTGGAACATCTGGGACGCCTCGGACGTTAGGGATATATAGGACATCTAGGACGTCTGGGACGTTAGGGACATATGGGACAAATGCGACATCTGGGACGTATGGGACGTTAGGAACCTATGAGACATCTGGGACGTCTGGGACTTTAGAAACATATGGGACATCTAGGACGTCTGGAACGTTTGGGACATATGGGACATATGGCAGAACTGGGACGTCTGGGACGTTTGGGACATATGGGACATCTTGGACGACGTTAGGGACATATAAAGCATCTAGGACGTCCAGGACGTCTGGGACGTTAGGGACATATGGGACATCCAGGACGCCTGGGACGTTAAAGACATATGGGACATCTGGAACGTCTGGGATGTTAGGGACATATGGGACATCTGGGACATTAGGGACATATAGGACATCTAGGACGTCTGGGACGTCGGGGACATAAGGGACATCTAGGACGTCTGGGACGATAGAGACATATTGGACTTTTAGGACGTCTGGGACGTTAAATACATATGTAACATCTAGGACTACTGGGACGTATGGGACATCAAGGACGTCTGGGACGTCTGGGACGTTAAGGACATATGGGACATCTAGGACGTCTGGGACGTTAGGGACATATGAAACAACCTGGACGTCGGGGACGTTAGGAACATATGGGACATATGGGACATCTGGGACGTCTGGGACGTTAGGGACATATGGGACATCTGGGACATCTGGGACGTCTGGGACGTTAGGGACAAGTGGGACATCTGGGACGTCTGGGACGATAGGGACATAAGGGACATCCGGGACGTCTGAGACGTTAGGTACATATAGAACGTCTAAGCCGTCTGGGACGGTAGGGATATATGGGACATCTAGAACGTCTGGGACGTCTGGAACGTTAGGGACATATGGGACATATAGGACGCCTGGGACGTTAGGGACATATGGGACACATGGGACGTCTGGGACGTCTGGGACGTCTGGGACATCTGCGACGTATGAGACGTAAAGGACATATGGGACATCTGGGACGTCTGGGACGTTATCGTCATATGGGACATCTAGGACATCTGAGACGTCTGCAACGTTTGGAAAGTCTGGGATATTTGGGACGTCTGGGACGTCTGGGACGTTAGGGACATGTGGAACATCTGGTACGCCTGGGACGTTAGGGATATGTAGGACAACTAGGACGTCTGGGACGTTAGGGACATATGGGACAAATGCGACATCTGGGACGTATGGCACGTTAAGGACCTATGAGACATCTGGGACGTCTGGGACTTTAGAAACATATGGGACATCTAGGACGTCTGGGACGTTTGGGACATATGGGACATATGGCAGAACTGGGACGTCTGGAACGTTTGGGACATATGGGACATCTGGGACGGCTGGGACGTTAAGGACATATGGGACATCTGGAACGTTAGGGACATATAGGACCTTTGATACGTCTGGGACGTTAGGGACACATGGGACATCTGGGATGTCTGGGACGTTAGAAACATAAGGGACATCCGGGACGTCTGAGACGTTAGGGACATATAGGATGTCTAAGACGACTGGGACGTTAGGGATATATGGGACATCTAGGACGTCTGGGACGTCAAGGACGTTAGGGACATATGGGACATCTAGGACGTCTGGGACGTCTGGGACGTTAGGGACATATGGGACATCTAGGACGCCTGGGACGTCTGGGACATCTGGGACGTATGGGACGTTAAGGACAAATGGGACATCTGCGACGTCTGGGACGTTAAGGACATATAAGACATCTAAGACGTCTGGGACGTTAGGGACATATGGAACATCTGGGACATCTGAGACGTCTGCGACGTTTGGAAAGTCTAGGATATCTGGGACGTCTGGGACGTTTGGGACGTTAGGGACATATGGAACATCTGGGACGCTTGGGACGTTAGGGTTATATAGGACATCTAGGACGACTGGGAGGTTAGGAACATATGGGACAAATGTGACATCTGGGACGTATGGGACGTTAGGGACATATGAGACATCTGGGACGACTGGGACGTTAGGGACATATGGGACATCTAGGACGTCTGGGAGGTTTGGGACATATAAGACATCTGGGACGTCTGGGACGTTAGGGACATATAGGACATCTAGGACGTCTGGAACATTAGGGACATGTGAAGCATCTAGGCCGTCTGGGACGTCTGGGACGTCTGGGACGTTAGGGACATATGGGACATCCAGGACGCCTGGGACGTTAAAGACATATGGGACATCTGGGACGTCTGGGACGTTAGGGACATATGGTACATCTGGGACGTTAGGGACATATAGGACACCTAGGACGTCTGGGACGTTAGGGACATATGGGACATCTAGGACGTCTGGGACGTCTGGACGTTAGCGATATATGGGACATCCAGGACGCCTGGGACGTTAGGGACATATGGAACACATGGTACGTCTGGGACGTCTGAAACGTTAGGGACATATGGGACATCTGGGACGTATGGGACGTTAAGGACATATGGGACATCTGGGACGTCTGGGACGTTAGGGACATATAGGACATCTAGGACGTCTGGGAAGTTAGGGACATATGGAACACATGGTACGTCTGGGATGTCTGAAACGTTAGGGATATATGGGACATCTAGGACATCTGAGACGTCTGCGACGTTTGGGAAGTCTGGGATATCTGGGACGTCTGGGACGTTAGGAACATATGGGACATTTGGGACGCCTGGGATGTTAGAAATATATAGGACATCTTGGACGTCTGGGACGTTAAAGACATATGGGACATCTGGGACTTAAGGGACGTTAAGGACATATATCACATCTGGAACGTCTGGGACGTTAGGGACATATAGGACATCTAAGACGTCTGGGACGTTAGGGATATATGGGACATCTAGGACATCTGAGACGTCTGCGACGTTTGGGAAGTCTGGGATATCTGGGACGTCTGGGATGTTAGGGACATATGGGACATCCAGGACGTCTGAGACGTTAGGAACATATGGGACTTTTAAAACGTCTGAGGCGTTAGGGATATATGGGACATCTAGGACGTCTGGAACGTCAAGGACGTTAGGGACATATGGAACACATTGTACGTCTGGGACGTCTGGGACGTTAGGAATATATGGGACTTCTAGGACATCTGCGACGTCTGCGACGTTTGGGAAGTTTGGGATATCTGGGACGTCTGGGACGTTAGGAACATATGGGACATTTGGGACGCCTGGGATGTTAGAAATATATAGGACATCTTAGACGTCTGGGAAGTTAAAGACATATGGGACATCTGGGACGTATGGGACGTTAAGGACATATGGGACATTTGGGACGTCTGGTACGTTAGGGACATATAGGACATCTAGGACGTCTGGGACGTTAGGGATATGTGGGACATCTAGGACATTTGAGACGTCTGCGACGTTTGGGAAGTCTAAGATATCTGGGAAGTCTGGGATGTTAGGGACATATGGGACATCTAGGACGTCTGAGACGTTAGGGACATATGGGACTTTTAAAACGTCTACGGCGTTAAGGATATATGGGACATCTAGGACGTCTGGGACGTTACGGACATATGGGACTTCTAGGACGTCTGGGACGTTAGCGACATATGTGACATCTAGGACGTCTGGGACGTTAGGGACATATGGGACATCTGGGAGGTCTGGAACGTTAGAGACATATGGGACATCTAGGACGTCTGGGACGTTAGGGACATATGAAACAACCAGGACGTCGGGGACGTTAGGAACATATGGGACATATGGGACATCTGGGACGTCTGGGACGTTAGGGACATATGGGACATCTGGGACATCTGGGACGTCTGGGACGTTAGGGACAAATGGGACATCTGGGACGTCTGGGACGATAGGGACATAAGGGACATCCGGGACGTCTGAGACGTTAGGTACATATAGGACGTCTAAGCCGTCTGGGACGTTAGGGATATATGGGACATCTAGAACGTCTGGGACGTCTGGAACGTTAGGGACATATGGGACATATAGGACGCCTAGGACGTTAGGGACATATGGGACACATGGGACGTCTGGGACGTCTGGGACGTCTGGGACATCTGGGACGTATGGGACGTTAAGGACATATGGGACATCTAAGACGTCTGGGACGTTAGGGACATATAAGACATCTAGGACGTCTGGGAAGTTATCGTCATATGGGTCATCTAGGACATCTGAGACGTCTGCAACGTTTGGAAAGTCTGGGATATCTGGGACGTCTGGGACGTCTGGGACGTTAGGGACATGTGGAACATCTGGTACGCCTGGGACGTTAGGGATATGTAGGACAACTAGGACGTCTGGGACGTTAGGGACATATGGGACAAATGCGACATCTGGGACGTCTGGGACTTTAGAAACATATGGGACATCTAGGACGTCTGGGACGTTTGGGACATATGGGACATATGGCAGAACTGGGACGTCTGGAACGTTGGGGACATATGGGACATCTGGGACGTCTGGGACGTTAGGGACATATAAAGCATTTAGGACGTCCACGACGTCTGGGACGTTAGGGACATATGGGACATCCAGGACGCCTGGGACGTTAAAGACATATGGGACATCTGGAACGTGTGGGACGTTAGGGACATATGGGACATCTGGGACGTTAGGGACATATAGGACATCTAGGACGTCTGGGACGTCGGGGACATAAGGGACATCTAGGACGTCTGCGACGATAGAGACATATTGGACTTTTAGGACGTGACGTTAAATACATATGGAACATCTAGGACTTCTGGGACGTATGGGACATCAAGGAAGTCTGGGACGTCTAAGACGTTAAGGACATATGAGACATCTAGGACGTCTGGGACGTTAGGGACATATAGGACATCTAGGACGCTTGGGAAGTCTGGGACGTTAGGGACATATGGGACATCTGGGACGTTAGGGACATATAGGACATCTAGGACGTCTGGGACGTCGGGGACATAAGGGACATCTAGGACGTCTGAGTCGATAGAGACATATTGGACTTTTAGGACGTCTGGGACGTTAAATACATATGGAACATCTAGGACTTCTGGGACGTATGGGACATCAAGGACGTCTGGGACGTCTGGGACGCAAAGGACATATGGGACATCTAGGACGTCCGGGACGTTAGGGACATATAGGACATCTAGGACGCTTGGGAAGTCTGGGACGTTAGGGACATAAGGGACATCTAGGACGTCTGGGACGATAGAGATATATTGGACTTTTAGGACGTCTGGGACGTTAAATACATATGAAACATCTAGGACTTCTGGGACGTATGGGACATCAAGGACGTCTAGGACGATAGGGACATATAGGACATCTAGAACGCTTGGAAAGTCTGGGACGTTAGGGACATGTGGAACATCTGGGACGCCTCGGACGTTAGGGATATATAGGACATCTAGGACGTCTGGGACGTTAGGGACATATGGGACAAATGCGACATCTGGGACGTCTGGGACTTTAGAAACATATGGGACATCTAGGACGTCTGGAACGTTTGGGACATATGGGACATATGGCAGAACTATGACGTCTGAGACGTTTGGGACATATGGGACATCTTGGACGACGTTAGGGACATATAAAGCATCTAGGACGTCCAGGACGTCTGGGACGTTAGGGACATATGGGACATCTAGGACGCCTGGGACGTTAAAGACATATGGGACATCTGGAACGTCTGGGATGTTAGGGACATATGGGACATCTGGGACGTTAGGGACATATAGGACATCTAGGACGTCTGGGACGTCGGGGACATATTGGACTTTTAGGACGTCTGGGACGTTAAATACATATGGAACATCTAGGACTTCTGGGACGTATGGGACATCAAGGACGTCTGGGACGTCTGGGACGTTAAGGACATATGGGACATCTAGGACGTCTGGGACGTTAGGGACATATGAAACAACCTGGACGTCGGGGACGTTAGGAACATATGGGACATATGGGACATCTGGGACGTCTGGGACGTTAGGGACATATGGGACATCTGGGACATCTGGGACGTCTGGGACGTTAGGGACAAATGGGACATCTGGGACGTCTGGGACGATAGGGACATAAGGGACATCCGGTACGTCTGAGACGTTAGGTACATATAGGACGTCTAAGCCGTCTGGGACGTTAGGGATATATGGGACATCTAGAACGTCTGGGACGTCTGGAACGTTAGGGACATATGGGACATATAGGACGCCTGGGACGTTAGGGACATATGGGACACATGGGACGTCTGGGACGTCTGGGACGTCTGGGACATCTGCGACGTATGAGACGTAAAGGACATATGGGACATCTGGGACGTCTGGGACGTTATCGTCATATGGGACATCTAGGACATCTGAGACGTCTGCAACGTTTGGAAAGTCTGGGATATTTGGGACGTCTGGGACGTCTGGGACGTTAGGGACATGTGGAACATCTGGTACGCCTGGGACGTTAGGGATAAGTAAGACAACTATGACGTCTGGGACGTTAGGGACATATGGGACAAATGCGACATCTGGGACGTATGGGACGTTAAGGACCTATGAGACATCTGGGACGTCTGGGACTTTAGAAACATATGGGACATCTAGGACGTCTGGGACGTTTGGGACATATGGGACATATGGCAGAACTGGGACGTCTGGAACGTTTGGGACATATGGGACATCTGGGACGTCTGGGACGTTAAAGACATATGGGACATCTGGAACGTGTGGCACGTTAGGGACATATGGGACATCCAGGACGCCTGGGACGTTAAAGACATATGGGACATCTGGAACGTGTGGCACGTTAGGGACATATGGGACATCTGGGACGTTAGGGACATATAGAACATCTAGGACGTCTGGGACGTCGGGGACATAAGGGACATCTAGGACGTCTGCGACGATAGAGACATATTGGACCTTTAGGACGTGACGTTAAATACATATGGAACATCTAAGACTTCTGGGACGTATGGGACATCAAGGAAGTCTGGGACGTCTAAGACGTTAAGGACATATGGGACATCTAGGACGTCTGGGACGTTAGGGACATATAGGACATCTAGGACGCTTGGGAAGTCTGGGACGTTAGGGACATATGGGACATCTGGGACGTTAGGGACATATAGGACATCTAGGACGTCTGGGACGTCGGGGACATACGGGACATCTAGGACGTCTGAGACGATAGAGACATATTGGACTTTTAGGACGTCTGGGACGTTAAATACATATGGAACATCTAGGACTTCTGGGACGTATGGGACATCAAGGACGTCTGGGGCGTCTGGGACGTTAAGGACATATGGGACATCTAGGACGTCCGGGACGTTAGGGACATATAGAACATCTAGGACGCTTGGGAAGTCT
Organism: Agriotes lineatus; assembly: GCA_940337035.1. NCBI lineage: Eukaryota > Metazoa > Arthropoda > Insecta > Coleoptera > Elateridae > Agriotes > Agriotes lineatus. The sequence goes on along the minus strand of CALNHX010000193.1, from coordinate 323,647 downwards.
GGGACGTTAGGGACATAAGGGACATCTAGGACGTCTGGGACGATAGAGACATATTGGACTTTTAGGACGTCTGGGACGTTAAATACATATGAAACATCTAGGACTTCTGGGACGTATGGGACATCAAGGACGTCTGGGACGATAGGGACATATAGGACATCTAGAACGCTTGGAAAGTCTGGGACGTTAGGGACATGTGGAACATCTGGGACGCCTGCGACGTTAGGGATATATAGGACATCTAGGACGTCTGGGGACGTTAGGGACATATGGGACAAATGCGACATCTGGGACGTATGGACGTTACTGACTTATGAGACATCTGGGGACGTCTGGTACTTTAGAAACATATGGGACATCTAGGACGTCCAGCACGTCTGGGACGTTAGGGACATATGGGACATCCAGGACGCCTGGGACGTTAAAGACATATGGGACATCTGGAACGTGTGGGACGTTAGGGACATATGAGACATCTGGGACGTTAGGACATATAGGACATCTAGGACGTCTGGGACGTCGGGGACATAAGGGACATCTAGGACGTCTGCGACGATAGAGACATATTGGACTTTTAGGACGTGACGTTAAATACATATGGAACATCTAGGACTTCTGGGACGTATGGGACATCAAGGAAGTCTGGGACGTCTAAGACGTTAAGGACATATGGGACATCTAGGACGTCTGGGACGTTAGGGACATATAGGACATCTAGACGCTTGGTAAGTCTAGGACGTTAGCGACATATAGGACATCTGGGACGTTAGGGACATATAGGACATCTAGGACGTCTGGGACGTCGGGGACATAAGGGACATCTAGGACGTCTGAGACGATAGAGGACATATTGGACTTTTAGGACGTCTGGGACGTTAAATACATATGGAACATCTAGGACTTCTGGACGTATGGGACATCAAGGACGTCTGGGACGTCTGGGACGTTAGGGACATGTGGAACATCTGGTACGCCTGGGACGTTAGGGATATGTAGGACAACTAGGACGTCTGGGACGTTAGGGACATATGGGACAAATGCGACATCTGGGACGTATGGCACGTTAAGGACCTATGAGACATCTGGGACGTCTGGGACTTTAGAAACATATGGGACATCTAGGACGTCTGGGACGTTTGGGACATATGGGACATATGGCAGAACTGGACGTCTGGAACGTTTGGGACATATGGACATCTGGGACGGCTGGGACGTTAAGGACATATGGGACATCTGGAACGTTAGGGACATATAGGACCTTTGATACGTCTGGGACGTTAGGGACACATGGACATCTGGGATGTCTGGGACGTTAGGAACATAAGGGACATCCGGGACGTCTGAGACGTTAGGGACATATAGGATGTCTAAGACGACCTGGGACGTTAGGGATATATGGGACATCTAGGACGTCTGGGACGTCAAGGACGTTAGGGACATATGGGACATCTAGGACGTCTGGGACGTCTGGGACGTTAGGGACATATGGGACATTTAGGACGCCTGAGACGTCTGGGACATCTGGACGTATGGGACGTTAAGGACAAATGGGACATCTGCGACGTCAGGGACGTTAAGGACATATAAGACATCTAAGACGTCTGGGACGTAGGGACATATGGGACATCTGGGACATCTGAGACGTCTGCGACGTTTGGAAAGTCTAGGATATCTGGGACGTCTGGGACGTTTGGGACGTTAGGGACATATGGAACATCTGGGACGCTTGGGACGTTAGGGTTATATAGGACATCTAGGACGTCTGGGAGGTTAGGAACATATGGGACAAATGTGACATCTGGGACGTATGGGACGTTAGGGACATATGAGACATCTGGGACGACTGGGACGTTAGGGACATATGGACATCTAGGACGTCTGGGAGGTTTGGGACATATAAGACATCTGGGACGTCTGGGACGTTAGGGACATATAGGACATCTAGGACGTCTGGAACATTAGGGACATGTGAAGCATCTAGGACGTCTGGGACGTCTGGGACGTTAGGGACAATGGGACATTAAGGACGCCTGGGACGTTAAAGACATATGGGACATCTGGGACGTGGGACGTCTGGGACGTTAGGGACATATGGTACATCTGGGACGTTAGGGACATATAGGACATCTAGGACGTCTGGGACGTTAGGGACATATGGGACATCTAGGACGTCTGGGACGTCTGGACGTTAGCGATATATGGGACATCCAGGACGCCTGGGACGTTAGGGACATATGGAACACATGGCACGTCTGGGACGTCTGAAACGTTAGGGACATATGGGACATCTGGGACGTATGGGACGTTAAGGACATATGGGACATCTGGGACGTCTGGGACGTTAGGGACATATAGGACATCTAGGACGTCTGGGAAGTTAGGGACATATGGAACACATGGTACGTCTGGGATGTCTGAAACGTTAGGGATATATGGGACATCTAGGACATCTGAGACGTCTGCGACGTTTGGGAAGTCTGGGATATCTGGGACGTCTGGGACGTTAGGAACATATGGGACATTTGGGACGCCTGGGATGTTAGAAATATATAGGACATCTTGGACGTCTGGGACGTTAAAGACATATGGGACATCTGGGACTTAAGGGACGTTAAGGACATATAGGACATCTGGGACGTCTGGGACGTTAGGGACATATAGGACATCTAAGACGTCTGGGACGTTAGGGATATATGGGACATCTAGGACATCTGAGACGTCTGCGACGTTTGGGAAGTCTGGGATATCTGGGACGTCTGGGATGTTAGGGACATATGGGACATCCAGGACGTCTGAGACGTTAGGAACATATGGGACTTTTAAAACGTCTGAGGCGTTAGGGATATATGGGACATCTAGGACGTCTGGAACGTCAAGGACGTTAGGGACATATGGAACACATTGTACGTCTGGGACGTTAGGAATATATGGGACTTCTAGGACATCTGCGACGTCTGCGACGTTTGGGAAGTTTCGGATATCTGGGACGTCTGGGACGTTAGGAACATATGGGACATTTGGGACGCCTGGGATGTTAGAAATATATAGGACATCTTAGACGTCTGGGAAGTTAAAGACATATGGGACATCTGGGACGTATGGGACGTTAAGGACATATGGGACATTTGGGACGACTGGTACGTTAGGGACATATAGGACATCTAGGACGTCTGGGACGTTAGGAATATGTGGGACATCTAGGACATTTGAGACGTCTGCGACGTTTGGGAAGTCTAAGATATCTGGGACGTCTGGGATGTTAGGGACATATGGGACATCTAGGACGTCTGAGACGTTAGGGACATATGGGACTTTTAAAACGTCTACGGCGTTAAGGATATATGGGACATCTAGGACGTCTGGGACGTTACGGACATATGGGACTTCTAGGACGTCTGGGACGTTAGCGACATATGTGACATCTAGGACGTCTGGGACGTTAGGGACATATGGGACATCTGGGAGGTCTGGAACGTTAGAGACATATGGGACATCTAGGACGTCTGGGACGTTAGGGACATATGAAACAACCTGGACGTCGGGGACGTTAGGAACATATGGGACATATGGGACATCTGGAACGTCTGGGACGTTAGGGACATATGGGACATCTGGGACATCTGGGACGTCTGGGACGTTAGGGACAAATGGGACATCTGGGACGTCTGGGACGATAGGGACATAAGGGACATCCGGGACGTCTGAGACGTTAGGTACATATAGGACGTCTAAGCCGTCTGGGACGTTAGGGATATATGGGACATCTAGAACGTCTGGGACGTCTGGAACGTTAGGGACATATGGGACATATAGGACGCCTAGGACGTTAGGGACATATGGGACACATGAGACGTCTGGGACGTCTGGGACGTCTGGGACATCTGGGACGTATGGGACGTTAAGGACATATGGGACATCTAAGACGTCTGGGACGTTAGGGACATATAAGACATCTAGGACGTCTGGGAAGTTATCGTCATATGGGACATCTAGGACATCTGAGACGTATGCAACGTTTGGAAAGTCTGGGATATCTGGGACGTCTGGGACGTCTGGGACGTTAGGGACATGTGGAACATCTGGTACGCCTGGGACGTTAGGGATATGTAGGACATCTAGGACGTCTGGGACGTTAGGGACATATGGGACAAATGCGACATCTGGGACGTCTGGGACTTTAGAAACATATGGGACATCTAGGACGTCTGGGACGTTTGGGACATATGGGACATATGGCAGAACTGGGACGTCTGGAACGTTGGGGACATATGGGACATCTGGGACGTCTGGGACGTTAGGGACATATAAAGCATTTAGGACGTCCAGGACGTCTGGGACGTTAGGGACATATGGGACATCCAGGACGCCTGGGACGTTAAAGACATATGGGACATCTGGAACGTGTGGGACGTTAGGGACATATGGGACATCTGGGACGTTAGGGACATATAGGACATCTAGGACGTCTGGGACGTCGGGGATATAAGGGACATCTAGGACGTCTGCGACGATAGAGACATATTGGACTTTTAGGACGTCTGGGACGTTAAATACATATGGAACATCTAGGACTTCTGGGACATATGGGACATCAAGGAAGTCTGGGACGTCTAAGACGTTAAGGACATATGAGACATCTAGGACGTCTGGGACGTTAGGGACATATAGGACATCTAGGACGCTTGGGAAGTCTGGGACGTTAGGGACATATGGGACATCTGGGACGTTAGGGACATATAGGACATCTAGGACGTCTGGGACGCCGGGGACATAAGGGACATCTAGGACGTCTGAGTCGATAGAGACATATTGGACTTTTAGGACGTCTGGGACGTTAAATACATATGGAACATCTAGGACTTCTGGGACGTATGGGACATCAAGGACGTCTGGGACGTCTGGGACGCAAAGGACATATGGGACATCTAGGACGTCCGGGACGTTAGGGACATATAGGACATCTAGGACGCTTGGGAAGTCTGGGACGTTAGGGACATAAGGGACATCTAGGACGTCTGGGACGATAGAGATATATTGGACTTTTAGGACGTCTGGGACGTTAAATACATATGAAACATCTAGGACTTCTGGGACGTATGGGACATCAAGGACGTCTGGGACGATAGGGACATATAGGACATCTAGAACGCTTGGAAAGTCTGGGACGTTAGGGACATGTGAAACATCTGGGACGCCTCGGACGTTAGGGATATATAGGACATCTAGGACGTCTGGGACGTTAGGGACATATGGGACAAATGCGACATCTGGGACGTCTGGGACTTTAGAAACATATGGGACATCTAGGACGTCTGGAACGTTTGGGACATATGGGACATATAGCAGAACTGGGACGTCTGGGACGTTTGGGACATATGGGACATCTTGGACGACGTTAGGGACATATAAAGCATCTAGGACGTCCAGGACGTCTGGGACGTTAGGGACATATGGGACATCCAGGACGCCTGGGACGTTAAAGACATATGGGACATCTGGAACGTCTGGGATGTTAGGGACATATGGGACATCTGGGACGTTAGGGACATATAGGAGATCTAGGACGTCTGGGACGTCGGGGACATATTGGACTTTTAGGACGTCTGGGACGTTAAATACATATGGAACATCTAGGACTTCTGGGACGTATGGGACATCAAGGACGTCTGGGACGTCTGGGACGTTAAGGACATATGGGACATCTAGGACGTCTGGGACGTTAGGGACATATGAAACAACCTGGACGTCGGGGACGTTAGGAACATATGGGACATATGGGACATCTGGGACGTCTGGGACGTTAGGGACATATGGGACATCTGGGACATCTGGGACGTCTGGGACGTTAGGGACAAATGGGACATCTGGGACGTCTGGGACGATAGGGACATAAGGGACATCCGGGACGTCTGAGACGTTAGGTACATATAGGACGTCTAAGCCGTCTGGGACGTTAGGGATATATGGGACATCTAGAACGTCTGGGACGTCTGGAACGTTAGGGACATATGGGACATATAGGACGCCTGGGACGTTAGGGACATATGGGACACATGGGACGTCTGGGACGTCTGGGACGTCTGGGACATCTGCGACGTATGAGACGTAAAGGACATATGGGACATCTGGGACGTCTGGGACGTTATCGTCATATGGGACATCTAGGACATCTGAGACGTCTGCAACGTTTGGAAAGTCTGGGATATTTGGGACGTCTGGGACGTCTGGGACGTTAGGGACATGTGGAACATCTGGTACGCCTGGGACGTTAGGGATATGTAGGACAACTAGGACGTCTGGGACGTTAGGGACATATGGGACAAATGCGACATCTGGGACGTATGGGACGTTAAGGACCTATGAGATATCTGGGACGTCTGGGACTTTAGAAACATATGGGACATCTAGGACGTCTGGGACGTTTGGGACATATGGGACATATGGCAGAACTGGGACGTCTGGAACGTTTGGGACATATGGGACATCTGGGACGTCTGGGACGTTAAAGACATATGGGACATCTGGAACGTGTGGCACGTTAGGGACATATGGGACATCCAGGACGCCTGGGACGTTAAAGACATATGGGACATCTGGAACGTGTGGCACGTTAGGGACATATGGGACATCTGGGACGTTAGGGACATATAGAACATCTAGGACGTCTGGGACGTCGGGGACATACGGGACATCTAGGACGTCTGAGACGATAGAGACATATTGGACTTTTAGGACGTCTGGGACGTTAAATACATATGGAACATCTAGGACTTCTGGGACGTATGGGACATCAAGGACGTCTGGGACGTCTGGGACGTTAAGGACATATGGGACATCTAGGACGTCCGGGACGTTAGGGACATATAGAACATCTAGGACGCTTGGGAAGTCTGGGACGTTAGGGACATAAGGGACATCTAGGACGTCTGGGACGATAGAGACATATTGGACTTTTAGGACGTCTGGGACGTTAAATACATATGAAACATCTAGGACTTCTGGGACGTATGGGACATCAAGGACGTCTGGGACAATAGGGACATATAGGACATCTAGAACGCTTGGAAAGTCTGGGACGTTAGGGACATGTGGAACATCTGGGACGCCTGCGACGTTAGGGATATATAGGACATCTAGGACGTCTGGGACGTTAGGGACATATGGGACAAATGCGACATCTGGGACGTATGGGACGTTACTGACTTATGAGACATCTGGGACGTCTGGGACTTTAGAAACATATGGGACATCTAGGACGTCCAGCACGTCTGGGACGTTAGGGACATATGGGACATCCAGGACGCCTGGGACGTTAAAGACATATGGGACATCTGGAACGTGTTGGACGTTAGGGACATATGAGACATCCGGGACGTTAGAGACATATAGGACATCTAGGACGTCTGGGACGTCGGGGACATAAGGGACATCTAGGACGTCTGCGACGATAGAGACATATTGGACTTTTAGGACGTGACGTTAAATACATGTAGGAACATCTAGGACTTCTGGGACGTATGGGACATCAAGGAAGTCTGGGACGTCTAAGACGTTAAGGACATATGGGACATCTAGGACGTCTGGGACGTTAGGGACATATAGGACATCTAGGACGCTTGGTAAGTCTGGGACGTTAACGACATATAGGACATCTGGGACGTTAGGGACATATAGGACATCTAGGACGTCTGGGACGTCGGGGACATAAGGGACATCTAGGACGTCTGAGACGATAGAGACATATTGGACTTTTAGGACGTCTGGGACGTTAAATACATATGGAACATCTAGGACTTCTGGGACGTATGGGACATCAAGGACGTCTGGGACGTCTGGGACGTTAAGGACATATGGGACATCTAGGACGTAAGGGACGTTAGGGACATATAGGACATCTAGGACGCTTGGGAAGTCTGGGACGTTAGGGACATAAGGGACATCTAGGACGTCTGGGACGATAGAGACATATTGGACTTTTAGGACGTCTGGGACGTTAAATACATATGAAACATCTAGGACTTCTGGGACGTATGGGACATCAAGGACGTCTGGGACGTCGGGGACATAAGGGACATCTAGGACGTCTGAGACGATAGAGACATATTGGACTTTTAGGACGTCTGGGACGTTAAATACATATGGAACATCTAGGACTTCTGGGACGTATGGGACATCAAGGACGTCTGGGACGTTAGGGACATATAGGACATCTAGAACGCTTGGAAAGTCTGGGACGTTAGGGACATGTGGAACATCTGGGACGCCTGGGACGTTAGGGATATATAGGACATCTAGGACGACTGGGACGTTAGGGACATATGGGACAAATGCGACATCTGGGACGTATGGGACGTTAGGGACCTATGAGACATCTGGGATGTCTGGGACTTTAGAAACATATGGGACATCTAGGACGTCTGGAACGTTTGGGACATGTGGGACATATGGCAGAACTGGGATGTCTGGGACGTTTGGGTCATATGGGACATCTTGGACGACGTTAGGGACATATAAAGCATCTAGGACGTCCAGGACGTTAGGGACATATTGGACTTTTAGGAAGCCTGGGACGTTAAATACATATGGAACATCTAGGACTTTTGGGACGTATGGGACATCAAGGACGTCTGGGACGTCTGGGACGTTAAGGACATATGGGACATCTAGGACGTCTGGGACGTCTGGGACGTTAAGGACATATAGGACATCTCGGACGTCTGGGACGTTAGGGACATATAGGACATCTTGGACGTCTGTTACGTTAGGGACATATGGGGCATCTAGGACGTCTGGGAAGTGTGGGACGTTAGCAACATATGGGGCATCTAGAACGCCTAGGATTTTAAGGACATATGGGACATCTGGGACGGCTGGGACGTTAAGGACATATGGGACATCTGGAACGTTAGGGACATATAGGACATCTAGGACGTCTGGGACGTTAGAGACATATGGGACTTATAGGACGTCTAGGACGTCTGGGACGATAGGGACATATAGGACATCTAAGACGTCTGGGACGTTAGGGACATATGGGACTTCTAGGACGTCTGGGATGTTGAAGACATACGGAACATCTAGGACGTCTGGAACGTAATAGACATCAAGGACGTCTGGGACGTCTGGGACGTTAGAGACATATGGGACATCTGGGACGTATGGGACGTTAAGGACATATAGGACATCTAGGACGTTTGATACGCTAGGGACATATGGGACATATGGGACATTTGAGACGTCTGGGACGTTAGGGACACATGAGACATCTGGGACGTATGGGTCGTTAGGGACATAATGGACATCCGGGACGTCCGGGACGTTAGGGACATATAGGACGTCGAAGACGTCTGGGACTTTAGGGATATATGGGACATCTAGGACGTCTGGGACGTCAAGGACGTTAGTGTCATATGGGACATCTAAGACGTCTGGGACGTCTGGGACGTTATGGACATATGGGACACATAGGACGTCTGGGACGTCTGGGACGTAGGGACATATGGGGCATCTGGAACGTCTGGGACGTTAGGGAAATATAAGACATCTAGGACGTCTGGGACGTTAGGGACATATGGGACATCTACGACATCTGAGACGTCTGCGACGTTTGGAAAGTCTGGGATATCTGGGACGTCTGGGACGTCTGGGACGTTAGGTACATATGGAACATCTGGGACGCCTGGAACGTTAGGGATATATAAGACATCTAGGACGTCTGGGACGTTAGGGACATATGGGACATCTGGGACGTCTGCTACGTTAGAAACGTATGGGACATCTAGGACGTCTGGGACGTTAGGGACATATGGGACATTTGGGACGTCTGGGACGTTAGGGACATATGGGACATCTGGGACGTCTGGGACGTCAGGGACATATGAAACAACTCGGACGTCTGGGACGTTAGGGACATATGGGACATCTGGGACGTCTGAGACGTTAGAGACATATCGGACATCTAGGACATCTGAGACGTCTGCGACGTTTGGAAAGTCTGGGTTATCTGGGACGTCTGGGACGTCTGGGACGTTAGGGACATATGAGACATCTGGAACGTCTGGGACGTTAGAGACGTATGGGACATCTAGGACGTCTGGGACGTTAGGGACATATGAAACAACTCGGACGTGTGGGACGTTAGGGACTTATGGGACATATGGGACATCTGGGACGTCTGGGAAGTTAGGGACATATGGGACATCTGGGACATTTGGGACGATAGGGATATATAGGACATCTAGAAGGTCTAGGACGTTAGGGACATATGGGACATTTGATACGTCTGGGACGTTAGGGACACATGGGACATCTGGGATGTCTGGGACGTTAGGAACATAAGGGACATCCGGGACGTCTGAGACGTTAGGGACATATAGGATGTCTAAGACGACTGGGACGTTAGGGATATATGGGATATCTAGGACGTCTGGGACGTCAAGGACGTTAGGGACATATGGGACATCTAATACGTCTGGGACGTCTGGGACGTTAGGGACATACGGGACATCTAGGACGCCTGGGACGTCTGGGACATCTGGGACGTATGGGACGTTAAGGACAAATGGGACATCTGCGACGTCTGGGACGTTAAGGACATATAAGACATCTAAGACGTCTGGGACGTTAGGGACATATGGGACATCTGGGACATCTGAGACGTCTGCGACGTTTGGAAAGTCTAGGATATCTGGGACGTCTGGGACGTTTGGGACGTTAGGGACATATGGAACATCTGGGACGCTTGGGACGTTAGGGTTATATAGGACATCTAGGACGTCTGGGAGGTTAGGAACATATGGGACAAATGTGACATCTGGGACGTATGGGACGTTAGGGACATATGAGACATCTGGGACGACTGGGACGTTAGGGACATATGGGACATCTAGGACGTCTGGGAGGTTTGGGACATATAAGACGTCTGGGACGTCTGGGACGTTAGGGACATATAGGACATCTAGGACGTCTGGAACATTAGGGACATGTGAAGCATCTAGGACGTCTGGGACGTCTGGGACGTTAGGGACATATGGGACATCCAGGACGCCTGAGACGTTAAAGACATATGGGACATCTGGGACGTCTGGGACGTTAGGGACATATGGGACATCTGGGACGTTAGGGACATATAGGACATCTAGGACGTCTGGGACGTTAGGGACATATGGGACATCTAGGACGTCTGGGACGTCTGGACGTTAGCGATATATGGGACTACCAGGACGCCTGGGACGTTAGGGACCTATGGAACACATGGTACGTCTGGGACGTCTGAAACGTTAGGGACATATGGGACATCTGGGACGTATGGGACGTTAAGGACATATGGGACATCTGGGACGTCTGGGACGTTAGGGACATATAGGACATCTAGGACGTCTGGGAAGTTAGGGACATATGGAACACATGGTACGTCTGGGATGTCTGAAACGTTAGGGATATATGGGACATCTAGGACATCTGAGACGTCTGCGACGTTTGGGAAACCTGGGATATCTGGGACGTCTGGGACGTTAGGAACATATGGGACATTTGGGACGCCTGGGATGTTAGAAATATATAGGACATCTTGGACGTCTGGGACGTTAAAGACATATGGGACATCTGGGACTTATGGGACGTTAAGGACATATAGGACATCTGGGACGTCTGGGACGTTATTGACATATAGGACATCTAGGACGTCTGGGACGTTAGGGATATATGGGACATCTAGGACATCTGAGACGTCTGCGACGTTTGGGAAGTCTGGGATATCTGGGACGTCTGGGATGTTAGGGACATATGGGACATCCAGGACGTCTGAGACGTTAGGAACATATGGGACTTTTAAAACGTCTGAGGCGTTAGGGATATATGGGACATCTAGGACGTCTGGAACGTCAAGGACGTTAGGGACATATGGAACACATTGTACGTCTGGGACGTCTGGGACGTTAGGAATATATGGGACTTCTAGGACATCTGCGACGTCTGCGACGTTTGGGAAGTTTGGGATATCTGGGACGTCTGGGACGTTAGGAACATATGGGACATTTGGGACGCCTGGGATGTTAGAAATATATACTACATCTTAGACGTCTGGGAAGTTAAAGACATATGGGACGTATGGGACGTTAAGGACATATGGGAAATTTGGGACGTCTAGTACGTTAGGGACATATAGGACATCTAGGACGTCTGGGACGTTAGGGATATGTGGGACATCTAGGACATTTGAGACGTCTGCGACGTTTGGGAAGTCTAAGATATCTGGGACGTCTGTGATGTTAGGGACATATGGGACATCTAGGACGTCTGAGACGTTAGAAACATGTGGGACTTTTAAAACGTCTAAGGCGTTAATGATATATGGGACATCTAGGACGTCTGGAACGTCAAGGACGTTAGGGACATATGGGACATCTAGGACGTCTGGGACGTTACGGACATATGGGACTTCTAGGACGTCTGGGACGTTAGCGACATATGGGACATCTAGGACGTCTGGGACGTTAGGGACATATGGGACATCTGGGAGGTCTGGGACGTTAGAGACATATGGGACATCTAGGACGTCTGGGACGTTAGGGACATATGAAACAACCTGGACGTCGGGGACGTTAGGAACATATGGGACATATGGGACATCTGGGACGTCTGGGACGTTAGGGACATATGGGACATCTGGGACATCTGGGACGTCTGGGACGTTAGGGACAAATGGGACATCTGGGACGTCTGGGACGATAGGGACATAAGGGACATCCGGGACGTCTGAGACGTTAGGTACATATAGGACGTCTAAGCCGTCTGGGACGTTAGGGATATATGGGACATCTAGAACGTCTGGGACGTCTGGAACGTTAGGGACATATGGGACATATAAGACGCCTAGGACGTTAGGGACATATGGGACACATGGGACGTCTGGGACGTCTGGGACGTCTGGGACATCTGGGACGTATGGGACGTTAAGGACATATGGGACATCTAAGACGTCTGGGACGTTAGGGACATATAAGACATCTAGGACGTCTGGGAAGTTATCGTCATATGGGACATCTAGGACATCTGAGACGTCTGCAACATTTGGAAAGTCTGGGATATCTGGGACGTCTGGGACGTCTGGGACGTTAGGGACATGTGGAACTTCTGGTACGCCTGGGACGTTAGGGATATGTAGGACAACTAGGACGTCTGGGACGTTAGGGACGTATGGGACAAATGCGACATCTGGGACGTCTGGGACTTTAGAAACATATGGGACATCTAGGACGTCTGGGACGTTTGGGACATATGGGACATATGGCAGAACTGGGACGTCTGGAACGTTGGGGACATATGGGACATCTGGGACGTCTGGGACGTTAGGGACATATAAAGCATCTAGGACGTCCAGGACGTCTGGGACGTTAGGGACATATGGGACATCCAGGACGCCTGGGACGTTAAAGACATATGGGACATCTGGAACGTGTGGGACGTTAGGGACATATGGAACATCTGGGACGTTAGGGACATATAGGACATCTAGGACGTCTGGGACGTCGGGGACATAAGGGACATCTAGGACGTCTGCGACGATAGAGACATATTGGACTTTTAGGACGTGACGTTAAATACATATGGAACATCTAGGACTTCTGGGACGTATGGGACATCAAGGACATCTGGGACGTCTGGGACGCAAAGGACATATGGGACATCTAGGACGTCTGGGACGTTAGGGACATATAGGACATCTAGGACGCTTGGGAAGTCTGGGACGTTAGGGACATATGGGACATCTGGGACGTTAGGGACATATAGGACATCTAGGACGTCTGGGACGTCGGGGACATAAGGGACATCTAGGACGTCTGCGACGATAGAGACATATTGGACTTTTAGGACGTGACGTTAAATACATATGGAACATCTAGGACTTCTGGGACGTATGGGACATGAAGGAAGTCTGGGACGTCTAAGACGTTAAGGACATATGAGACATCTAGGACGTCTGGGACGTTAGGGACATATAGGACATCTAGGACGCTTGGGAAGTCTGGGACGTTAGGGACATATGGGACATCTGGGACGTTAGGGACATATAGGACATCTAGGACGTCTGGGACGTCGGGGACATAAGGGACATCTAGGACGTCTGAGTCGATAGAGACATATTGGACTTTTAGGACGTCTGGGACGTTAAATACATATGGAACATCTAGGACTTCTGGGACGTATGGGACATCAAGGACGTCTGGGAAGCAAAGGACATATGGGACATCTAGGACGTCCGGGACGTTAGGGACATATAGGACAACTAGGACGCTTGGGAAGTCTGGGACGTTAGGGACATAAGGGACATCTAGGACGTCTGGGACGATAGAGACATATTGGACTTTTAGGACGTCTGGGACGTTAAATACATATGAAACATCTAGGACTTCTGGGACGTATGGGACATCAAGGACGTCTGGGACGATAGGGACATATAGGACATCTAGAACGCTTGGAAAGTCTGGGACGTTAGGGACATGTGGAACATCTGGGACGCCTCGGACGTTAGGGATATATAGGACATCTAGGACGTCTGGGACGTTAGGGACATATGGGACAAATGCGACATCTGGGACGTCTGGGACGTTAGGGACATATAAGACATCTAGGACGTCTGGGAAGTTATCGTCATATGGGACATCTAGGACATCTGAGACGTCTGCAACATTTGGAAAGTCTGGGATATCTGGGACGTCTGGGACGTCTGGGACGTTAGGGACATGTGGAACTTCTGGTACGCCTGGGACGTTAGGGATATGTAGGACAACTAGGACGTCTGGGACGTTAGGGACATATGGGACAAATGCGACATCTGGGACGTCTGGGACTTTAGAAACATATGGGACATCTAGGACGTCTGGGACGTTTGGGACATATGGGACATATGGCAGAACTGGGACGTCTGGAACGTTGGGGACATATGGGACATCTGGGACGTCTGGGACGTTAGGGACATATAAAGCATCTAGGACGTCCAAGACGTCTGGGACGTTAGGGACATATGGGACATCCAGGACGCCTGGGACGTTAAAGACATATGGGACATCTGGAACGTGTGGGACGTTAGGGACATATGGGACATCTGGGACGTTAGGGACATATAGGACATCTAGGACGTCTGGGACGTCGGGGACATAAGGGACATCTAGGACGTCTGCGACGATAGAGACATATTGGACTTTTAGGACGTGACGTTAAATACATATGGAACATCTAGGACTTCTGGGACGTATGGGACATCAAGGACGTCTGGGACGTCTGGGACGCAAAGGACATATGGGACATCTAGGACGTCTGGGACGTTAGGGACATATAGGACATCTAGGACGCTTGGGAAGTCTGGGACGTTAGGGACATATGGGACATCTGGGACGTTAGGGACATATAGGACATCTAGGACGTCTGGGACGTCGGGGACATAAGGGACATCTAGGACGTCTGCGACGATAGAGACATATTGGACTTTTAGGACGTGACGTTAAATACATATGGAACATCTAGGACTTCTGGGACGTATGGGACATCAAGGAAGTCTGGGACGTCTAAGACGTTAAGAACATATGAGACATCTAGGACGTCTGGGACGTTAGGGACATATAGGACATCTAGGACGCTTGGGAAGTCTGGGACGTTAGGGACATATGGGACATCTGGGACGTTAGGGACATATAGGACATCTAGGACGTCTGGGACGTCGGGGACATAAGGGACATCTAGGACGTCTGAGTCGATAGAGACATATTGGACTTTTAGGACGTCTGGGACGTTAAATACATATGGAACATCTAGGACTTCTGGGACGTATGGGACATCAAGGACGTCTGGGAAGCAAAGGACATATGGGACATCTAGGACGTCCGGGACGTTAGGGACATATAGGACATCTAGGACGCTTGGGAAGTCTGGGACGTTAATGACATAAGGGACATCTAGGACGTCTGGGACGATAGAGACATATTGGACTTTTAGGACGTCTGGGACGTTAAATACATATGAAACATCTAGGACTTCTGGGACGTATGGGACATCAAGGACGTCTGGGACGATAGGGACATATAGGACATCTAGAACGCTTGGAAAGTCTGGGACGTTAGGGACATGTGGAACATCTGGGACGCCTCGGACGTTAGGGATATATAGGACATCTAGGACGTCTGGGACGTTAGGGACATATGGGACAAATGCGACATCTGGGACGTCTGGGACGTTAGGGACATATAAGACATCTAGGACGTCTGGGAAGTTATCGTCATATGGGACATCTAGGACATCTGAGACGTCTGCAACATTTGGAAAGTCTGGGATATCTGGGACGTCTGGGACGTCTGGGACGTTAGGGACATGTGGAACTTCTGGTACGCCTGGGACGTTAGGGATATGTAGGACAACTAGGACGGCTGGGACGTTAGGGACATATGGGACAAATGCGACATCTGGGACGTCTGGGACTTTAGAAACATATGGGACATCTAGGACGTCTGGGACGTTTGGGACATATGGGACATATGGCAGAACTGGGACGTCTGGAACGTTGGGGACATATGGGACATCTGGGACGTCTGGGACGTTAGGGACATATAAAGCATCTAGGACGTCCAGGACGTCTGGGACGTTAGGGACATATGGGACATCCAGGACGCCTGGGACGTTAAAGACATATGGGACATCTGGAACGTGTGGGACGTTAGGGACATATGGGACATCTGGGACGTTAGGGACATATAGGACATCTAGGACGTCTGGGACGTCGGGGACATAAGGGACATCTAGGACGTCTGCGACGATAGAGACATATTGGACTTTTAGGACGTGACGTTAAATACATATGGAACATCTAGGACTTCTGGGACGTATGGGACATCAAGGACGTCTGGGACGCAAAGGACATATGGGACATCTAGGACGTCTGGGACGTTAGGGACATATAGGACATCTAGGACGCTTGGGAAGTCTGGGACGTTAGGGACATATGGGACATCTGGGACGTTAGGGACATATAGGACATCTAGGACGTCTGGGACGTCGGGGACATAAGGGACATCTAGGACGTCTGCGACGATAGAGACATATTGGACTTTTAGGACGTGACGTTAAATACATATGGAACATCTAGGACTTCTGGGACGTATGGGACATCAAGGAAGTCTGGGACGTCTAAGACGTTAAGGACATATGAGACATCTAGGACGTCTGGGACGTTAGGGACATATAGGACATCTAGGACGCTTGGGAAGTCTGGGACGTTAGGGACATATGGGACATCTGGGACGTTAGGGACATATAGGACATCTAGGACGTCTGGGACGTCGGGGACATAAGGGACATCTAGGACGTCTGAGTCGATAGAGACATATTGGACTTTTAGGACGTCTGGGACGTTAAATACATATGGAACATCTAGGACTTCTGGGACGTATGGGACATCAAGGACGTCTGGGAAGCAAAGGACATATGGGACATCTAGGACGTCCGGGACGTTAGGGACATATAGGACATCTAGGACGCTTGGGAAGTCTGGGACGTTAGGGACATAAGGGACATCTAGGACGTCTGGGACGATAGAGACATATTGGACTTTTAGGACGTCTGGGACGTTAAATACATATGAAACATCTAGGACTTCTGGGACGTATGGGACATCAAGGACGTCTGGGACGATAGGGACATATAGGACATCTAGAACGCTTGGAAAGTCTGGGACGTTAGGGACATGTGGAACATCTGGGACGCCTCGGACGTTAGGGATATATAGGACATCTAGGACGTCTGGGACTTTAGAAACATATGGGACATCTAGGACGTCTGGAACGTTTGGGACATATGGGACATATGGCAGAACTGGGACGTCTGGGACGTTTGGGACATATGGGACATCTTGGACGACGTTAGGGACATATAAAGCATCTAGGACGTCCAGGACGTCTGGGACGTTAGGGACATATGGGACATCCAAGACGCCTGGGACGTTAAAGACATAAGGGACATCTGGAACGTCTGGGACGTTAGGGACATATGGGACATCTGGGACGTTAGGGACATATAGGACATCTAGGACGTCTGGGACGTCGGGGACATAAGGGACATCTAGGACGTCTGGGACGATAGAGACATATTGGACTTTTAGGACGTCTGGGACGTTAAATACATATGGAACATCTAGGACTTCTGGGACGTATGGGACATCAAGGACGTCTGGGACGTCTGGGACGTTAAGGACATATGGGACATCTAGGACGTCTGGGACGTTAGGGACATATGAAACAACCTGGACGTCGGGGACGTTAGGAACATATGGGACATATGGGACATCTGGGACGTCTGGGACGTTAGGGACATATGGGACATCTGGGACATCTGGGACGTCTGGGACGTTAGGGACAAATGGGACATCTGGGACGTCTGGGACGATAGGGACATAAGGGACATCCGGGACGTCTGAGACGTTAGGTACATATAGGACGTCTAAGCCGTCTGGGACGTTAGGGATATATGAGACATCTAGAACGTCTGGGACGTCTGGAACGTTAGGGACATATGGGACATATAGGACGCCTGGGACGTTAGGGACATATGGACACATGGGACGTCTGGGACGTCTGGGACGTCTGGGACATCTGCGACGTATGAGACGTAAATGACATATGGGACATCCGGGACGTCTGGGACGTTAGGGACATATAAGACATCTAGGACGTCTGGGACGTTATCGTCATATGGGACATCTAGGACATCTGAGACGTCTGCAACGTTTGGAAAGTCTGGGATATTTGGGACGTCTGGGACGTCTGGGACGTTAGGGACATGTGGAACATCTGGTACGCCTGGGACGTTAGGGATATGTAGGACAACTAGGACGTCTGGGAAGTTAGGGACATATGGGACAAATGCGACATCTGGGACGTATGGGACGTTAAGGACCTATGAGACATCTGGGACGACTGGGACTTTAGAAACATATGGGACATCTAGGACGTCTGGGACGTTTGGGACATATTTGACATATGGCAGAACTGGGACGTCTGGAACGTTTGGGACATATGGGACATCTGGGACGTCTGGGACGTTAGGGATATATAAAGCATCTAGGACGTCCAGGACGTCTGGGACGTTAGGGACATATGGGACATCCAGGACGCCTGGGACGTTAAAGACATATGGGACATCTGGAACGTGTGGCACGTTAGGGACATATGGGACATCTGGGACGTTAGGGACATATAGAACATCTAGGACGTCTGGGACGTCGGGGACATAAGGGACATCTAGGACGTCTGCGACGATAGAGACATATTGGACCTTTAGGACGTGACGTTAAATACATATGGAACATCTAGGACTTCTGGGACGTATGGGACATCAAGGAAGTCTGGGACGTCTAAGACGTTAAGGACATATGGGACATCTAGGACGTCTGGGACGTTAGGAACATATAGGACATCTAGGACGCTTGGGAAGTCTGGGACGTTAGGGACATATTGGACATCTGGGACGTTAGGGACATATAGGACATCTAAGACGTCTGGGACGTCGGGGACATACGGGACATCTAGGACGTCTGAGACGATAGAGACATATTGGACTTTTAGGACGTCTGGGACGTTAAATACATATGGAACATCTAGGACTTCTGGGACGTATGGGACATCAAGGACGTCTGGGACGTCTGGGACGTTAAGGACATATGGGACATCTAGGACGTCCGGGACGTTAGGGACATATAGAACATCTAGGACGCTTGGGAAGTCTGGGACGTTAGGGACATAAGGGACATCTAGGACGTTTGGGACGATAGAGACATATTGGACTTTTAGGACGTCTGGGACGTTAAATACATATGAAACATCTAGGACTTCTGGGACGTATGGGACATCAAGGACGTCTGGGACGGTAGGGACATATAGGACATCTAAAACGCTTGGAAAGTCTGGGACGTTAGGGACATGTGGAACATCTGGGACGCCTGGGACGTTAGGGATATATAGGACATCTAGGACGTCTGGGACGTTAGGGACATATGGGACAAATGCGACATCTGGGACGTATGGGACGTTACTGACTTATGAGACATCTGGGACGTCTGGGACTTTAGAAACATATGGGACATCTAGGACGTCCAGGACGTCTGGGACGTTAGGGACATATGGGACATCCAGGACGCCTGGGACGTTAAAGACATATGGGACATCTGGAACGTGTGGGACGTTAGAGACATATGAGACATCTGGGACGTTAGGGACATATAGGACATCTAGGACGTCTGGGACGTCGGGGACATAAGGGACATCTAGGACGTCTGCGACGATAGAGACATATTGGACTTTTAGGACGTGACGTTAAATACATATGAAACATCTAGGACTTCTGGGACGTATGGGACATCAAGGAAGTCTGGGACGTCTAAGACGTTAAGGACATATGGGACATCTAGGACGTCTGGGTCGTTAGGGACATATAGGACATCTAGGACGCTTGGTAAGTCTGGGACGTTAGCGACATATAGGACATCTGGGACGTTAGGGACATATAGGACATCTAGGACGTCTGGGACGTCGGGGACATAAGGGACATCTAGGACGTCTGAGACGATAGAGACATATTGGACTTTTAGGACGTCTGGGACGTTAAATACGTATGGAACATCTAGGACTTCTGGGACGTATGGGACATCAAGGACGTCTGGGACGTCTGGGACGTTAAGAACATATGGGACATCTAGGACGTAAGGGACGTTAGGGACATATAGGACATCTAGGACGCTTGGGAAGTCTGGGACGTTAGGGACATATAGGACATCTAGGACGTCTGGGACGATAGAGACATATTGGACTTTTAGGACGTCTGGGACGTTAAATACATATGAAACATCTAGGACTTCTGGGACGTATGGGACATCAAGGACGTCTGGGACGTTAGGGACATATAGGACATCTAGAACGCTTGGAAAGTCTGGGACGTTAGGGACATGTGGAACATCTGGGACGCCTGGGACGTTAGGGATATATAGGACATCTAGGACGACTGGGACGTTAGGGACATATGGGACAAATGCGACATCTGGGACGTATGGGACGTTAGGGACCTATGAGACATCTGGGACGTCTGGGACTTTAGAAACATATGGGACATCTAGGACGTCTGGAACGTTTGGGACATATGGGACATATGGCAGAACTGGGATGTCTGGGACGTTTGGGACATATGGGACATCTTGGACGACGTTAGGGACATATAAAGCATCTAGGACGTCTAGGACGTCTGGGACGTTAGGGACATATGAGACATCCAGGACGCCTGGGACGTTAAAGACATATGGGACATCTGGAACGTCTGGGACGTTAGGGACATATGGGACATCTGGGACGTTAGGGACATATAGGACATCTAGGACGTCTGGGACGTCGGGGACATAAGGGACATCTAGGACGTCTGGTACGATAGAGACATATTGGACTTTTAGGAAGCCTGGGACGTTAAATACATATGGAACATCTAGGACTTTTGGGACGTATGGGACATCAAGGACGTCTGGGACGTCTGGGACGTTAAGGACATATGGGACATCTAGGACGTCTGGGACGTTAGGGACATATAGGACATCTAGGACGCTTGGGAAGTCTGGGAAGTTAGGGACATATAGGACATCTAGGACGCTTGAGAAGTCTGGGACGTTAAGGGCATATGGGACATCTAGGACGTCTGGGACGTTAGGGACATATAGGACATCTAGGACGCTTGGAAAGTCTAGGACGTTAATGACATATAGGACATCTAGGACGTCTGGGACATTAGGGACATATGAAGCATCTAGGACGTTTGGGACGTCTGGGACGTTAGGGACATATGGGACATCCAGGACGCCTGGGACGTTAAAGACATATGGGACATCTGGGACGTTAATGACATATACGACATCTAGGACGTCTGGGACGTTAGGGACATATGGGACATCTAGGTCGTCTGGGACGTCTGGGACGTTAGCGATATATGGGACATCTAGGACGCCTGGGACGTTAGGGACAAATGGAACACATGGTACGTCTGGCACGTCTGGGACGTTAGGGACATACGGGACATCTGGGTCGTCTGGGACGTTAGGGACATATGGGACATCTGGGACGTCTGGGACGTTAGGGACATATGAAACAAATCGGACGTCTGGGACGTTAGGGACATATGGGACATCTGGAACGTCTGGGACGTTAGAGCAATATGGGACATCTAGGACATCTGAGACGTCTGCAACGTTTGGAAAGTCTGGGATATTTGGGACGTCTGGGACGTCTGGGACGTCTGGGACGTTAGGGACATATGAGACATCTGGAACGTCTGGGACGTTAGAGACGTATGGGACATCTAGGACATCTGGGACGTTAGGGACATATGAAACAACTCGGACGTGTGGGACGTTAGGGACATATGGAACATATGGGACATCTGGGACGTCTGGGAAGTTAGGGACATATGGGACATCTGGGACATTTGAGACGTTAGGGACATATAGGACATCTAAGACGTCTGGGACGTTAGGGACATATGAGACATTTGTGACGTCTGGGACGTTAGGGACACATGGAACATCTGGGATATCTGGGATGTTAGGGACATAAGGGACATCCGGGACGTCTGAGACGTTAGGGGCATATAGGACGTCTAAGACGTCTGGGACGTTAGGGATATATGGGACATCTAGGACATCTGGGACGTCAAAAATGTTAAGGACATATGGGACATCTAGGACGTCTGGGACGTCTGGGACGTTAGGGACATATGTGACATCTAGGACGCCTGGGACGTTAGGGACATATGGGACACATGGGACTTCTGGGACGTCTGGGACGTCTGGGACGTCTGGGACATCTTTGACGTATAGGACGTTAAGGACAAATGGGACATCTGGGACGTCTGGGACGTTAAGGACATATAAGGCATCTAGGACGTCTGGGACGTTAGGGACATATGGGACATCTAGGACATCTGAGACGTCTGCGACGTTTGGAAAGTCTAGGATATCTGGGACGTCTGGGACGTTTGGGACGT
This sequence comes from Agriotes lineatus, assembly GCA_940337035.1. Classification (NCBI taxonomy): domain Eukaryota; kingdom Metazoa; phylum Arthropoda; class Insecta; order Coleoptera; family Elateridae; genus Agriotes; species Agriotes lineatus. Next base: position 300,586 of record CALNHX010000193.1, on the reverse strand, counting down.
TAAAGACATATGGAACATCTGGGACGCCTGGGACGTTAGGGATATATAGGACATCTAGGACGTCTGGGACGTTAGGGACATATGGGACATCTGGGACGTCTGGGACGTTAGGGACATATGGGACATCTAGGACGTCTGGGAGGTTAGGGACATATGGGACAAATGCGACATCTGGGACGTATGGGACGTTAAGGACCTATGCGACATCTGGGACGTCTGGGACTTTAGAAACATATGGGACATCTAGGACGTCTGGGACGTTTGGGACATATGGGACATATGGCAGAACTGGGACGTCTGGAACGTTTGGGACATATGGGACATCTGGGACGTCTGGGACGTTAGGGATATATAAAGCATCTAGGACGTCCAGGACGTCTGGGACGTTAGGGACATATGGGACATCCAGGACGCCTGGGACGTTAAAGACATATGGGACATCTGGAACGTGTGGCACGTTAGGGATATATGGGACATCTGGGACGTTAGGGACATATAGAACATCTAGGACGTCTGGGACGTCGGGGACATAAGGGACATCTAGGACGTCTGCGACGATAGAGACATATTGGACTTTTAGGACGTGACGTTAAATACATATGGAACATCTAGGACTTCTGGGACGTATGGGACATCAAGGAAGCCTGGGACGTCTAAGAAGTTAAGGACATATGGGACATCTAGGACGTCTGGGACGTTAGGGACATATAGGACATCTAGGACGCTTGGGAAGTCTGGGACGTTAGGGACATATGGGACATCTGGGACGTTAGGGACATATAGGACATCTAGGACGTCTGGGACGTCGGGGACATAAGGGACATCTAGGACGTCTGAGACGATAGAGACATATTGGACTTTTAGGACGTCTGGGACGTTAAATACATATGGAACATCTAGGACTTCTGGGACGTATGGGACATCAAGGACGTCTGGGACGACTGGGACGTTAAGGACATATGGGACATCTAGGACGTCCGGGACGTTAGGGACATATAGGACATCTAGGACGCTTGGGAAGTCTGGGACGTTAGGGACATAAGGGAGATCTAGGACGTCTGGGACGATAGAGACATATTGGACTTTTAGGACGTCTGGGACGTTAAATACATATGAAACATCTAGGACTTCTGGGACGTATGGGACATAAAGGACGTCTGGGACGATAGGGACATATAGGACATCTAGAACGCTTGGAAAGTCTGGGACGTTAGGGACATGTGGAACATCTGGGACGCCTGGGACGTTAGGGATATATAGGGCATCTAGGACGTCTGGGACGTTAGGGATATATGGGACAAATGCGACATCTGGGACGGATGTGACGTTACTGACCTATGAGACATCTGGGACGTCTGGGACTTTAGAAACATATGGGACATCTAAGACGTCTGGAACGTTTGGGACATATGGGACATATGGCAGAACTGGGACGTCTGGGACGTTTGGGACATATGGGACATCTAGGACGTCTGGGACGTCGGGGACATAAGGGACATCTAGGACGTCTGGGACGATAGAGACATATTGGACTTTTAGGACGTCTGGGACGTTAAATACATATGGAACATCTAGGACTTCTGGGACGTATGGGACATCAAGGACGTCTGGGACGTTAGGGACATATGAAACAACCTGGACGTCGGGGACGTTAGGAACATATGGGACATATGGGACATCTGGGACGTCTGGGACGTTAGGGACATATGGGACATCTGGGACATCTAGGACGTCTGGGACGTTAGGGACAAATGGGACATCTGAGACGTCTGGGACGATAGGGACATAAGGGACATCCGGGACGTCTGAGACGTTAGGTACATATAGGACGTCTAAGCCGTCTGGGACGTTAGGGATATATGGGACATCTAGAACGTCTGGGACGTCTGGAACGTTAGGGACATATGGGACATATAGGACGCCTGGGTCGTTAGGGACATATGGGATACATGGGACGTCTGGGACGTCTGGGACGTTTGGGACATCTGCGACGTATGGGACGTAACGGACATATGGGACATCTGACACGTCTGGAACGTTAGGGACATATAAGACATCTAGGACGTCTGGGACGTTATCGTCATATGGGACATCTAGGACATCTGAGACGTCTGCAACGTTTGGAAAGTCTGGGAAATCTGGGACGTCTGGGACGTCTGGGACGTTAGGGACATGTGGAACATCTGGTACGCCTGGGACGTTAGGGATATGTAGGACAACTAGGACGTCTGGGACGTTAGGGACATATGGGACAAATGCGACATCTGGGACGTATGGGACGTTAGGGACCTATGAGACATCTGGGACGTCTGGGACTTTAGAAACATATGGGACATCTAGGACGTCTGACGTTTGGGACATATGGGACATATGGCAGAACTGGGACGTCTGGAACGTTTGGGACATATGGGACATCTGGGACGTCTGGGACGTTAGGGACATATAAAACATCTAGGACGTCCAGGACGTCTGGGACGTTAGGGACATATGGGACATCCAGGACGCCTGGGACGTTAAAGACATATGGGACATCTGGAACGTGTGGGACGTTAGGGACATATGAGACATCTGGGACGTTAGGGACATATAGGACATCTAGGACGTCTGGGACGTCGGGGACATAAGGGACATCTAGGACGTCTGCGACGATAGAGACATATTGGACTTTTAGGACGTGACGTTAAATACATATGGAACATCTAGGACTTCTGGGACGTATGGGACATCAAGGAAGTCTGGGACGTCTAAGACGTTAAGGACATATGGGACATCTAGGATGTCTGGGACGTTAGGGACATATAGGACATCTAGGACGTCTGGGACGTCGGGGACATAAGGGACATCTAGGACGTCTGCGACGATAGAGACATATTGGACTTTTAGGACGTGACGTTAAATACATATGGAACATCTAGGACTTCTGGGACGTATGGGACATCAAGGAAGTCTGGGACGTCTAAGACGTTAAGGACATATGGGACATCTAGGACGTCTGGGACGTTAGGGACATATAGGACATCTAGGACGCTTGGTAAGTCTGGGACGTTAGGGACATATAGGACATCTGGGACGTTAGGGACATATAGGACATCTAGGACGTCTGGGACGTCGGGGACATAAGGGACATCTAGGACGTCTGAGACGATAGAGACATATTGGACTTTTAGGACGTCTGGGACGTTAAATACATATGGAACATCTAAGACTTCTGGGACGTATGGGACATCAAGGACGTCTGGGACGTCTGGGACGTTAAGGACATATGGGACATCTAGGACGTAAGGGACGTTAGGGACATATAGGACATCTAGGACGCTTGGGAAGTCTGGGACGTTAGGGACATAAGGGACATCTAGGACGTCTGGGACGATAGAGACATATTGGACTTTTAGGACGTCTGGGACGTTAAATACATATGAAACATCTAGGACTTCTGGGACGTATGGGACATCAAGGACGTCTGGGACGTTAGGGACATATAGCACATCTAGAACGCTTGGAAAGTCTGGGACGTTAGGGACATGTGGAACATCTGGGACGCCTGGGACGTTAGTGATATATAGGACATCTAGGACGTCTGGGACGTTAGGGACATATGGGACAAATGCGACATCTGGGACGTATGGGACGTTAGGGACCTATGAGGCATCTGGGACGTCTGGGACTTTAGAAACATATGGGACAACTAGGACGTCTGGAACGTTTGGGACATATGGGACATATGGCAGAACTGGGATGTCTGGGACGTTTGGGACATATGGGACATCTTGGACGACGTTAGGGACATATAAAGCATCTAGGACGTCCAGGACGTCTGGGACGTTAGGGACATATGAGACATCCAGGACGCCTGGGACGTTAAAGACATATGGGAAATCTGGAACGTCTGTGACGTTAGGGACATATGGGACATCTGGGACGTTAGGGACATATAGGACATCTAGGACGTCTGGGACGTCGGGGACATAAGGGACATCTAGGACGTCTGGGACGATAGAGACATATTGGACCTTTAGGACGTCTGGGACGTTAAATACATATGGAACATCTAGGACTTTTGGGACGTATGGGACATCAAGGACGTCTGGGACGTCTGGGACGCTAAGGACATATGGGACATCTAGGACGTCTGGGACGTTAGGGACATATAGGACATCTAGGACGCTTGGGAAGTCTGGGACGTTAGGGACATATAGGACATCTAGGACTCTTGAGAAGTCTGGGACGTTAAGGGCATATGGGACATCTAAGACGTCTGGGACGTTAGGGACATATAGGACATCTAGGACGCTTGGAAAGTCTAGGACGTTAGGGACATATAGGACATCTAGGACGTCTGGGACATTAGGGACATATGAAGCATCTAGGACGTTTGGGACGTCTGGGACGTTAGGGACATATGGGACATCCAGGACGCCTGGGACGTTAAAGACATATGGGACATCTGGGACGTTAATGACATATACGACATCTAGGACGTCTGGGACGTTAGGGACATATGGGACATCTAGGACGTCTGGGACGTCTGGGACGTTAGCGATATATGGGACATCTAGGACGCCTGGGACGTTAGGGACATATGGAACACATGGTACGTCTGGCACGTCTGGGACGTTAGGGACATACGGGACATCTGGGTCGTCTGGGACGTTAGGGACATATGGGACATCTGGGACGTCTGGGACGTTAGGGACATATGAAACAACTCGGACGTCTGGGACGTTAGGGACATATGGTACATCTGGGACGTCTTGGACGTTAGAGCAATATGGGACATCTAGGACATCTGAGACGTCTGCGACGTTTGGAAAGTCTGGGATATCTGGGACGTCTGGGACGTCTGGGACGTCTGGGACGTTAGGGACATATGAGACATCTAGAACGTCTGGGACGTCTGGAACGTTAGGGACATATGGGACATCTAGGACGCCTGGGACGTTAGGGACATATGGGACACATGGGACGTCTGGGACGTCTGTGACGTCTGAGACATCTGGGACGTATGGGACGTTAAGGACATATGAGACATCTGGGACGTCTGGGACGTTAGGGACATATAAGACATCTAGGACGTCTGTGACGTTATCGTCATATGGGACATCTAGAACATCTGAGACGTCTGCGACGTTTGGAAAGCCTGGGATATCTGGGACGTCTGAAACGCTACGGACATTTGGGACTTCTAAGACGTCTGGGACGTTAGGGACATATGGGACATCTAGGACGTCTGGGACGTTAGGGACAGATGGGACATCTGGGACGTCTGGGACGTTAGAGACATATGGGACATCTAGGACGTCTGGGACGTTAGGGACATATGAAACAACCTGGACGTCGGGGACGTTAGGAACGTATGGGACATATGGGACATCTGGGACGTCTGGGACGTTAGGGACATATGGGACATTTGGGACATCTGGGACGTCTGGGACGTTAGGGACATATAAGACATCTAGGACGTTTGGACCGTTAGGGACATATGGCACATATGGGACATTTGAGACGTCTGGGACGTTAGGGACAAATGGGACATCTGGGACGTCTGAGACGTTAGGAACATATAGGACATCTAAGCCGCCTGGAACGTTAGAGATATATGGGACATCTAGCACGTCTGGGACGTTTGGGACGTTAGGGACATATGGGACATCTAGGACGCCTGGGACGTTAGGGACATATGAGACACATGGGACGTCTGGGACGTCTGGGACGTTAGAGACTTATGGGACATCTGGGACGTATAGGACGTTAGGGACATATAGGACATCTGGGACGTCTGGGACGTTAGGAACATATAAGACATCTAGGACATCTGAGACGTCCGCGACGTTTGGAAAGTCTGGGATATCTGGGACGCCTGGGACGTCTGGGACGTTAGGGACATATGGAACATCTAGGACGCCTGAGACGTTAGGGATATATAGGACATCTAGGACGTCTGGGACGTTAGGGACACATGGGGCATCTGGGACGTCTGGGACGTTAGAGACATATGGGACATATAAGACGTCTGGGACGTTAGGGATATATAGGACATTTAGGACGTCTGGGACGTCTGGAGCGTCTGGGACGTTAAGGACATATAAGACAACTAGGACGTCTGGGACGTTAGGGACATATTGGACATCTAGGACGTCTGGGACGTTAGGGATATATAAGACATCTGGGACGTCTGGGACGTTAGGGACAAATGGGACATCTAGGACGTCTGGGACGTTAGGGATATATAAGACATCTAGAACGTCTGGGACGTCTGGGCCGTCTGGGACGTCTGGGACATATTGGACATCTAAGACGTCTGGCACGTTAGGGACAAATGGGACATCTAGGACGTCTGGGACGTTAGGGACATATGGGACATCTAGGACGTTTGAAACGTTAGAGACATACGGGACATCTTTTACGTCTGGGAGGTTATGGACATCTAGGACATCTGAGACGTCCGCGACGTTTGGAAAGTCTGGGATATCTGTTACGTCTGGGACGTCTGGGACGTTAGAGACATATGGAACATCTAGGACGCCTGAGACGTTAGGGATATATAGGACATCTAGGACGTCTGGGACGTTAGGGACACATGGGGCATCTAGGACGTCTGGGACGTTAGAGACATATGGGACATCTAGGACGTCTGGGACGTTAGGGACATATGGGACATCTGGGACGTTTGAACCGTTAGGGACATATGGGACATCATTTACGCCTGAGACGTTAGAGACATATGGGACATCTAGGAAGTCTGGGACGCTAGGGACATATTGGACTTTTAGGACGTCTGGGACGTTAAATACATATGGCACATCTAGGACTTCTTTGACGTATGGGACATCAAGGACGTCTGGGACGTCTGGAACGTTAAGGACATATGGGACATCTAGGACGTCTGGGACGTTAGGGACATACAGGACGTCTAGGACGCTTGGGAGGTCTGGGACGTTAGGAACATATGGGACATCTAGGACGTCTGGGACGTTAGGAATATATAAGACATCTAGGACGTCTGGGACGTCTGGGGCGTCTGGGACGTTAGGGACATATGGGACAACTAGAACGTCTGGGACGTTAGGGACATATTAGACATCTAGGACGTCTGGGACGTTAGGGATATATAAGACATCTAGAACGTCTGGGACGTTAGGGATATATAAGACATCTGGGACGTCTGGGACGTTAGAGACATATGGGACATATAAGACGTCTGGGACGTTAGGGATATATAGGACATTTAGGACATCTGGGACGTCTGGAGCGTCTGGGCCGTTAGGGACATATAAGACAACTAGGACGTCTGGGACGTTAGGGACATATTGGACATCTAGGACGTCTGGGACGTTAGGGATATGTAAGACATCTGGGACGTCTGGGACGTTAGGGACATATGGGACATCTAGGACATCTGGGACGTTAGGGATATATAAGACATCAAAAACGTCTGGGACGTCTGGGGCGTCTAGGACGTTAGGGACATATGGGACAACTAGGACGTCTGAAACGTTACGGACAAATGGGACATCTAGGACGTCTGGGACTTTAGGGACATATGGGACATCTAGAACGTCTAGGGCGTTAGGGATATATAAGACATCGAGGACGTCTGGGACATATTGGACATCTAAGACGTCTGGCACGTTAGGGACAAATGGGACATCTAGGACGTCTGGGACATTAGGGACATATGGGACATCTAGAATGTCTAGGACGTTAGGGATATATAAGGCATCGAGGACGTCTGGGACATCTGGGACGTTAGGAACATACGGGACAACTAGGACGTCTGGGACGTTAGGGACATATGGGACATCTAAGACGTCTGGGACGTTAGGGACATATGGGACATCTAGGACGTTTGAAACGTTAGAGACATACGGGACATCTTTGACGTCTGGGAGGTTATGGACATATAGGACATTTAAGACGTCTGGGACGTTAGGGACATATGGGACATCTAGGACGTCTGGGATGTCTGGGGCGTTAGGAACGTATGGGAGATCTAGGACGACTGGGACATTAGGGACATATGGGACATCTGGGACGTCTGGGAGGCTATGGACATATAGGACATTTAGGACGTCTGGGACGTTAGGGACATATGGGACATCTAGGACGTCTGGGACGTCTGGGGCGTTAGGAACATATGGGACATCTAGGACGACTGGGACGTTAGGGACATATGGGACATCTGGGACGTCTGGGAGGTTATGGACATATAGGACATTTAGGACGTCTGGGACGTTAGGGACATATGGGACATCTAGGACGTTTGAAACGTTAGAGACATACGGAGACATCTACGACGTCTGGGACGTTAGAGACATATGGGACATCTGGGACTTCTGGGAGGTTATGGACATATAGGACATTTCGGACGTCTGGGACGTTAGGGACATATGGGACATCTAGGACGTCTGGGACGTCTGGGGCGTTAGGGACATATGGGACATCTAGGACGTCTGGGACGTATGGGAAATCTGGGACGTCTAGGTCGTCTGGGACGTATAGGACAACTGGGACGTCGGGGAAGTCTGGATCGTTAGGGGCATATGAGACATCTAGGACGTCTGGGACGTTAGAGACGTATGGGACATCTAGGACGTCTGGGTCGGCTAGGACGTGAGGGACATATGGGAAATCTAGGACGCCTGAGACGTATCGAACATCTGGAACGTCTGGGACGTCTGGGACGTTAGAGACATATGGGGCACCTAGGACGTCTGGGACATCTAAAACATCTATGACGCTTGGGAGGTCTGGGACGTTAGGAACATATGGGACATCTAGGACGTCTGGGACGTTAGGGATATATAAGACATCTAGGACGTCTGGGACGTTAGGAATATATAAGACATCTAGGACGTCTGAGACGTTAGGGATATATAAGACATCTGGGACGTCTGGGAAGTTAGAGACATATGGGACATATAAGACGTCTGGGACGTTAGGGATATATAGGACATTTAGGACGTCTGGGACGTCTGGAGCGTCTGGGACGTTAGGGACATATAAGACAACTAGGACGTCTGGGACGTTAGGGACATATTGGACATCTAGGACGTCTGGGACGTTAGGGATATATAAGACATCTGGGACGTCTGGGACGTTAGGGACATATGGGACATCTAGGGCGTCTGGGACGTTAGGGATATATAAGACATCTAGAATGTCTGGGACGTCAGGGGCGTCTGGGACGTTAGGGACATATGGGACAACTAGGACGTCTGAAACGTTACGGACAAATGGGACATCTAGGACGTCTGGGACGTTAAGGACATATGAGACATCTAGAACGTCTAGGACGTTAGGGATATGTAAGACATCGAGGACGTCTGGGACATATTGGACATCTAATACGTCTGGCACGTTAGGGACAAATGGGACATCTAGGACGTCTGGGACATTAGGGACATATGGGACATCTAGAACGTCTAGGACGTTAGGGATATATAAGGCATAGAGGACGTCTGGGACATCTGGGACGTTAGGAACATACGGGACAACTAGGACGTCTGGGACGTTAGGGACATATGGGACATCTAAGACGTCTGGGACGTTAGGGACATAGGGGACATCTAGGACGTTTGAAACGTTAGAGACATACGGGACATCTTTGACGTCTGGGAGGTTATGGACATATAGGACATTTAGTACGTCTGGGACGTTAAGGACATATGGGACATCTAAGACGTCTGGGACGACTGGAGCGTTAGGAACGTATGGGAGATCTAGGACAACTGGGACGTTAGGGACATATGGGACATCTGGGACGTCTGGGAGGTTATGGACATATAGGAAATTTAGGACGTCTGGGACGTTAGGGACATATGGGACATCTAGGACGTTTGAAACGTTAGAGGCATACGGGACATCTACGACGTCTGGGACGTTAGAGACATATGGGACATCTGGGACGTCTGGGAGGTTATGGACATACAGGACATTTAGGACGTCTGGGACGTTAGGGACATATGGGACATCTAGGACGTCTGGGACGTCTGGGGCGTTAGGAACATATGGGACATCTAGGACGACTGGGACGTTAGGGACATATAGGACATCTGGGACGTCTGGGAGGTTATGGACATACAGGACATTTAGGACGTCTGGGACGTTAGGGACATATGGGACATCTAGGACGTCTGGGACGTCTGGGGCGTTAGGAACATATGGGACATCTAGGACGACTGGGACGTTAGGGACATATGGGACATCTAGGACGTTTGAAACGTTAGAGACATACGGGACATCTACGACGTCTGGGACGTTAGAGACATATGGGACATCTGGGACTTCTAGGAGGTTATGGACATATAGGACATTTAGGACGTCTGGGACGTTAGGGACATATGGGACATCTAGGACGTCTGAGACGTCTGGGGCGTTAGGGACATATGGGACATTTAGGACGTCTGGGACGTATGGGAAATCTGGGACGTCTAGGTCGTCTGGGACGTATAGGACAACTGGGACGTCGGGGAAGTCTGGAACGTTAGGTGCATATGAGACGTCTAGGACGTCTGGGACGTTAGAGACGTATGGGACATCTAGGACGTCTGAGACGTATCGAACATCTGGAACGTCTGGGACGTCTGGGACGTTAGAGACATATGGGGCACCTAGGACGTCTGGGACATCTAAAACATCTAGGACGCTTGGGAGATCTGGGACGTTAGGAACATATGGGACATCTAGGACGTCTGGGACGTTAGGGATATATAAGACATCTAGGACGTCTGGGACGTCTGGGGCGTCTGGGACGTTAGGGACATATGGGACAACTAGAACGTCTGGGACGTTAGGGACATATTAGACATCTAGGACGTCTGGGACGTTAGGGATATATAAGACATCTAGGACGTCTGGGACGTTAGGGATATATAAGACATCTGGGACGTCTGGGACGTTAGAGACATATGGGACATATAAGACGTTTGGGACGTTAGGGATATATAGGACATTTAGGACGTCTGGGACGTCTGGAGCGTCTGGGACGTTAGGGACATATAAGACAACTAGGACGTCTGGGACGTTAGGGACATATTGGACATCTAGGACGTCTGGGACGTTAGGGATATATAAGACATCTGGGACGTCTGGGAAGTTAGAGACATATGGGACATCTAGGACGTCTGGGACGTTAGGGATATATAAGACATCTAGAACGTCTGGGACGTCTGGGGCGTCTGGGACGTTAGGGACATATGGGACAACTAGGACGTCTAAAACGTTACGGACAAATGGGACATCTAGGACGTCTGGGACGTTAGGGACATATGGGACATCTAGAACGTCTAGGACGTTAGGGATATATAAGACATCGAGGACGTCTGGGACATATTAACATCTAAGACGTCTGGCACGTTAGGGACAAATGGGACATCTAGGACGTCTGGGACGTTAGGGACATATAGGACGTTAGAGATATATAAGGCATCGAGGACGTCTGGGACATCTGGGACGTTAGGAACATACGGGACAACTAGGACGTCTGGGACGTTAGGGACATATGGGACATCTAAGACGTCTGGGACGTTAGGGACATATGGGACATCTAGGATGTTTGAAACGTTAGAGACATACGGGACATCTTTGACGTCTGGGAGGTTATGGACATATAGGACATTTAGGACGTCTGGGACGTTAGGGACATATGGGACATCTAGGACTTCTCGGACGTCTGGGGCGTTAGGAACGTATGGGACATCTAGGACGACTGGGACGTTAGGGACATATGGGACATCTGGGACGTCTGGGAGGTTATGGACATATAGGACATTTAGGACGTCTGGGACGTTAGGGACATATGGGACATCTAGGACGTCTGGGACGTCTGGGGCGTTAGGAACATATGGGACATCTAGGACGACTGGGACGTTAGGGACATATGGGACATCTGGGACGTCTGGGAGGTTATGGACATATAGGACATTTAGGACGTCTGGGACGTTAGGGACATATGGGACATCTAGGACGTTTGAAGCGTTAGAGACATACGGGACATCTACGACGTCTGGGACGTTAGAGACATCTGGGACGTCTGGGAGGTTATGGACATATAGGACATTTAGGACGTCTGGGACGTTAGGGACATATGGGACATCTAGGACGTTTGAAGCGTTAGAGACATACGGGACATCTACGACGTCTGGGACGTTAGGGACATATGGGACATCTAGGACGTCTGGAACGTCTGGGGCGTTAGGGACATATGGGACATCTAGGACGTCTGGGACGTATGAGAAATCTGGGACGTCTACGTCGTCTGCGACGTATAGGACAACTGGGACGTCGGGGAAGTCTGGAACGTTAGGGGCATATGAGACATCTAGGACGTCTGGGACGTTAGAGACGTATGGGACATCTAGGACGTCTGGGTCGTCTAGGACGTGAGGGACATATGAGAAATCTAGGACGTCTGAGACGTATCGAACATCTGGAACGTCTGGGACGTCTGGGACGTAAGGGACATATGGGGCACCTAGGACGTCTGGGACATCTAAAACATCTGAGACGTCTGGGACGTTAGGGACGTATGGGACATCTAGGACGTCTGGGACGTTTGAGACATATGGGACATCTCGGACGTCTGGGACGTTAGGGACATATGGGACTTATAGGACATCTAGGACGTTAGGGACATATGGGACATCTAGGACGTCTGGGACGTTTGAGACATATGGGACATCTCGGACGTCTGGGACGTTAGGGACATATGGGACATCTTGGACGTCTGGGACGTTAAAGACATATGGGTCATCTAGGACGTCTGAGACGTTAGGGACATATGGGACAACCAAGACGTCTGGGACGTTAGGGACATATGGTACATCTGGGACGTCTGGGACGTTAGGGATAATTGGGACATCTGAAACGTCTGCGACGTTAGGGACATATAGGACATCTAGAACGCCTGAGACGTTAGGGACATGTGAGACATAGGGACATCTGAGACGTCTGGGACGTTAGGGACATATGGGACATCTGGGACGTCGGGGACGTTAGGGACAAATGGGACATCCGGGACGTTTTAGACGTTAGGAACGTTTAGGACGTCTAAAACGTCAGGGACGTTGGGGATATATGGGACATCTAGGACGTCTGGGACGTCAAGGACGTTAGGGACGTATGGGACATCTAGGACGTCTAAGACGTTAGGGACATATGGGACTTCTAGAACGTCTTGGCCAATAAGGACATATGGAAAGTCTAGGACGTCTGGGACGTTAGGGACATATGGAACAACTCGGACGTCTAAGACGTTAAGGACATATGGGACATATGGGACATCTGAGACGTCTGGGACATTAGGGACATATGCCTAAGGGCCTTAATACCTAAATGCCCTAAATGCCTGAATGTGTAGATGTCCAAATACCTAACTGTCTAAATGTATAAATGCTTAACTATCTAAATGCTTAAATGCCTAAGAGCCTAAATGCCTAACTGCCTAAATGCTTAATGACTAATTTATAAATGTTTAAATGCCTAAATACCTAACTGCCTAAATGTCTAAATGTAAAAATGCCTAAATGTCTAAATGCCTAAATGCCTAATTGCGTAAATGCCTAAATGCCTAAATGGTTAAATACCTAAATGCCTCAACGCTTAAATGCCTAAATGGATAAGAGACCACATGTCTAAATGCTTAAATGCCTAAACGATTAGGTGTCTAATATTAAAATGCCTAAATTTCTAAATGGTTAAAAGCATAAATGCCTAAACGCCTATATGCCTAAGTGTATAAATGCCTATACGTCTAAACGCCTAAATGCCTAAATGTATAAATGTCTAAATGCCTAAATGCCTAAATGTTTAAATCATTAAATGTGTAACTGCCTAAATGCCTAAATGCCAAAATTCCTGAATGTCTAAATGTCTAAATGTATAGATGTATAACGGCTTAAATGCCCAAATACTTAAATGCCTAAATATCTAAATGTCTAAATGCCTAACCGCCTAAATGCCTAATTGCGTAAATTCCTACTTGCCTAAATGCCTAAATGGGTAAATGCCTAAATGTCTAAATGCATAGGTGTCTAAGTGCCTAAATGCCTAAATGCTGAAATGCCCAAGCGCCTAAATGCCTAAACGCCTAAATGTGTAAATGTATAAATGCCTAAATGACTAAATGTGTAAATGCCTAAATGTCTAAATGCATAGGTGTCTAAGTATCTAAATGCCTAAATGCTGAAATGTCTAAATGCTGAAATGCCTAAATGCCTAAATGTATAAATGCCTAAATGTCTAAATATTTAAATGCCTAACTGCCTAAATGTATAAATGCTTATATGCCTAAATGCCTAAATGCCTAAATGCCTAAATGCCTAAATGGTTAACTGAATAAGTGCTTGAATGCTTAAATGCCTAAATATATAGGAGCTTACATGTTTAACTGTATAAATGTCTAAATGTTTAAATCCCTAAATGCATAGGTGTCTAAATGTCTAAATGCCTAAATGCCTAAATGCCTAATTGTCTAAATGCCTAAATGTTTAAATGCATAAATGTCTAATTGCCTCATGCCTAAATGCCTAAATGCCTAAATGCCTAAATGTTTAAATGCTTAATTGGCCAAATTCCTAGATGCCTAAACGCCCAAATGCCTAAATGGCTAAATGTCTATATGCCTAAGTGCTTAAATGCCTAAATGCCTGAATGTGTAAATGTCCAAGTACCTAAACGCCTAAATGCCTAAATGTATAAATGCCTAAACGTCTAAATGCCTAAATGTCTAAATGTATAAATTTATAAATGCTAAATTGTATAAATGTCTAAATGCCTAAATGCCTAATTGCCTAAATGCCTAAATGTTTAAATGCATAAATGTCTAACTGCCTAATGCCTAAATGCCTAAATGCCTAAATGACTAAATGTCTAAATGCTTAAATGACCAAATTCCTAGATGCCTAAACGCCCAAATGCCTAAATGCCTAAATGCCCAAATGTGTAAATGTCGAAGTACCTATATGTTTAAAAGCATAATTGCCTAAATTCCTAGATGTGTAAATGCTTAAATGCCTAACTGCCTAAATGTATAAATGCTTAAATGCCTAATTGCCCAAATGCTTAAGAGCCTAAATGCCTAAATGTATAAATGATTAAATGCCTAATTGCCTAAATGCTTATATGCCTAAATGCTTAAATGCTTAAATGCCTAAATGTATAAATGCCTAAATGTCTAAATGCTTAAATGACTAACTGCCTAAATGTATAAATGCTTAAATGCCTAAATGCCTAAATGCCTAAATGCCTAAATGCCTAAATGCCTAAATGTTTAAATGCCTAAATGCCTAAATGGCTAAATGCCTAAATGCTTAAATGCCTAAATGTATAGGAGCCTACATGTTTTACTGTATAAATGCCTAAATGTCTAAATGCCTAAATGCCTAAATGCATAGGTGGCTAAATGCCTAAATGCCTAAATGCCTAAATTATTAAACGCTTAAATGCCTAAACGCCTAAATGCCTAAATGTATAAATGCCTAAACGTCTAAACGCCTAAACGTCCAAATGTATAAATTTATAAATGCCTAAATGTCTAAATGCCTAAATGTTTAAATGCCTAATTGTATAATGCCTAAAGGCCTAAATGCCTAAATGCCTATATGTTTAAATGTATAAATGACTAAATATCTAAATGCCTAAATGCCTGAATGAATAATTGAGTAAATGCCTAAATGCATAAATGGTTAAATGCTTAAATGGATAAGATCCTACATGTTGAAATGTATAAATGCCTAAATATCTAAATGCCTAAATGCCTAAATGCCTAATTGCGTAAATGCCCAAATGCCTAAATGGTTAAAAGTTTAAATGCCTAAATGAATAAGAGCCAAATGTTTAAATGTATAAATGCCTAAATATCTAAATGCCTAAATACCTAAATGATTAATTGCGTAAATGCCTAAATGCCTAAATGATTAAATGGTTAAATGCTTAATTGTATAAATGTCTAAGTGTCTAAATGCCAAAATGGTTAAATGTATAAATGCCTAAATGTCTAATTGCCCAAATGATTAAATGCCTAATTGCGTAAATGCCTAATTGCGTAAATGCCTAAATTGATAAGAGCCTACATGTCTAAATGCCTAAATGCCTAAATGTATAAATGTATAAATGCCTAAGTGTTTAAATGCCTAAATGCCGAAATGTATAAAAGTATAAATACATAAATGTCTAAATGCCTAATCCTTAAATGCCTAAATGCTTAAATGCGTCAATGTCTAAATACCAAAGTGCCTAGATGGCCAAATTCCTAAATTCCTAAACGCCCGAATGAATAAATGCCTAAATGTCTATATGCCTAAGTGCCTTAATGCGTAAGTGCCTAAATGTGTAAATGCCTAAATGCCTAAATGCCTAAATGCTTAAATGCTTAATGCCTAATCTATAAATGTCTAAATGCCTAAAAACCTAAATGCCTAAATGCCTAAATAGCTAAATGCCTAAATTTATAAATGTCTAAATGCCTAAATGCCTAAATGTCTAATTGCGTAAATGCCTAAGTGCCTAAATGCCTAAATGCTTAAATGTATAAATGCTTAAATGTATAAATGTCTAAATGCCTAAATGCCTAAATGCCTAATTGCGTAAATGCCTAAGTGGCTAAATGCCTAAATGTATAAATGTCTAAATGCCTAAATGCCTATATGCCTAAATGCCTAATGCCTACATGCCTAAATGCCCAAATGTCTAAACGCCCAAATGGCTAAATTTCTAAAAACCTAAATGCTTAAATGTCTAAATGCCTAAGTGCCTAAATGCTTAATTGCGTAAATGCTTAAATGCCTAAATGGTTAAAAGAATAAATGCCTAAATGCCTAAATGGATAAGAGCCTACATGTTTAAATGTATAAATGCCTAATCATCTATATGCCTAAATGCCTAAATGAATAATTGCGTAAATGATTAAATGATTAAATGCCTAAATGGCTAAATGCCTAAATGTATAAATGTCTAAATACCTAAATGCCTAAATGCCTAATTGCGTAAATCGTTAAATGCCTAAATGCTTAAATGCCTTAATGCCTAAATTGATAAGAGCCTACATATCTAAATGCCTAAATGCCTAAATGTATAAATGTATAAGTGTATATATGCCTAAATGCCTAAATGCCAAAATGCTTAAATGTATAAATGTATAAATGCCTAAGTGTCTAAATGCCTAAATGCCTAAATGTATAAAAGTATAAATGCCTAAATGTCTAAATGCTTAAATGCCTAAGTGCTTAAATACGAAAATGCCTAAATGGCCAAATTCTTAAATTCCTAAACGCCCAAATGCCTAAATGCCTAAATGTCTATATGCCTGAGTGCCTTAATGCCTAAATGCCTAAATGCCTAAATGTGTAAATGTCCAACTACCTAACCGTCTAAATGTATAAAGGCTTAACTATCTAAATGCTTAAATGCCTAAAAGCCTAAATGCCTAAATGCCTAAATGCTTAATGACTAATATATAAATGTCTAAATGCCTAAAGACCTAAATGTCTAAGTGTCTGAATGCCTAAATGCAAAATTGATAAGGGCCTACATGCCTAAATGCCTAAATGCTTAAATGTACAAGTGTATAAATGCCTAAGTGTCAAAATGCCTATACGTCTAAACGCCTAAATGTATAAATTTATAAATACTTAAATGTGTAAATGCCTAAATGCCTAAATGCCGAAATGTATAAATGCCTAAATGCCTAAATGCCTAAATGTTTAAATGCTTAAATGTGTAACTGCCTAAATGCCTAAATAGCAAAATGCGCAAATACATAAATGCCTAAATGCCTAAATGGGTAATTGCCTAAATGCCTAAATGCATAAGTGTCTAAATGCCTAAATGCTGAAATGCCTAAACGCCTAAATGCCTAAACGCTTAAATGTGTAAATGTATAAATGCCTAAATGTCTAACTGCCTAAATGTCTAAATACATGTGTCCAAATACCTAAATGTCTAAACGTATTAATTCTTAAATGTCTAAATGCTTAAATGCCTAACTGCCTAAATGTATAAATTCTTAAATGCCTAATTGTCTAAATGCTTAAATGCCTAAATGCCTAAATGCTTAAATGCCTAAATGCTTAAATGCCAAAATTCCCAAATGTTTAAATGCTTAAATGCCTAACTGTCTAATTGCCTAAATGTTTAAATACCTAAATGTCTAAATGTATAAATGTCTAAATGTTTAAATGCCTAACTGCCTAAATGTATAAAGGCTTAAATGCCTAAATACCTAAATCTCTAAATGCCTAAATGCCTAAATGCCTAAATGCCTAAATGCCTAAGTAGGTAAATGCCTAAATGCTTAAAGGCCTAAATGCCTAAATGTATAGGAGCTTACATGTTTAACTGTATAAATGCCTAAATGTCCAAATGCTTAAATGCCTAAATGCATTAGTGTCTAAATGCCTAAATGCCTAAATGTTTAAATTATTAAACGCTTAAATGTATAAATTTATAAATGATTAAATGTCTAAATGCCTAAATGTTTAAATTCCTAATTGTATAAATTTCTAAATGCCTAAATTCCTAAATGCGTAAATGCTTAAATGCCTAAATGCCTAAACGCCTAAATGCCTAAATGCCTAAATGTCTAAATGCCTAAATGCCTAAATGCCTATACGCCTAAGTACCTAATGCCTAAATGCGTTAATGCCTTAATACCGAAATGATTATATGGCCTAATTCCTAGATGCCTAAACGCCCAAATGCCTAAATGCCTAAATGTCTATATGCCTAAGTGCCTAAATGCGTAAATGCCTAAATGTGTAAATGTCCAAATACCTAAAAGTCTAAATGCCTAAATGTCTAAATGCCTAAATGCCTAACTGCCTAAATGTACAAATGCTTAAATGCTTAATTGCATAAATGTCTAAATGCCGAAATGTCTAAATGCTTAATGCCTAATGTATAAATGCCTAAATGTCTAAATGCCTAAATGCCTAAATGCCTAAATGCCTAATTGTTTAAATGCCTAAATGCCCAAACGCCTAAATGGTTAAGTGCCTAAATGCTTAAATGCCTAAATGGATAAGAGCCTACATGTTTAAATGTATAAATGCCTAAATATCTAAATGCCTAGATGCCTAAATAAATAATTGCGTAAATGCCTAAATGCTTAAATGCCTAAATGGATAAGATCCTACATGTTTAAATGTATAAATGCTTAAATATCTAAATGCCTAAATGCTTAACTGCCTAATTGCGTAAATGCTTAATTGCCTAAATGGTTAAAAGTATAAATGCCTAAATGTCTAAATGCCTAAATGTCTAAATGTCTAAGTGTATAGATGTATAAATGCTTAAATGCCTAAGTACCTAAATCCCTAAATATCTAAATATCTAAATGCCTAACTGCTTAAATGCGTAAATGCCTAGATGCCTAAATGCATAGACACCTAAATGTGTAAATGTATAAATGCCTAAACGTCTAAATGCCTAAATGTCTAAGTATATGTGTCCAAATAAATAAATATCTAAACGTATAAATTCTTAAATGTCTAAATTGTTAAATGCTTAACTGCCTAAATGTATAAATGCTTAAATGCTTAATTGCCTAAACGTTTAAATGCCTAAATTCCTAAATGTCTAAATGCTTAAATGCCTAACTGCCTAAATGTATAGATGCTTAAATGCCTAATTTCCTAAACGCTTAAATGCCTAAGTACCTAAATGTATAAATGCTTAAATGCCTAATTGCCTAAATGCTTTAATGCCTAAATGCCTAAATGCCTAAATTTCTAAATGTATAAATGCCTCAATGTCTAAATGTTTAAATGCCAAACTGCCTAAATGTATAAATGCTTAAATACCTAAATGCCAAAATGCCTAAATGCCTAAATGCCTCAATGCTTAAATGGCCAAATGCCTAAATGCTTAAATGCCTAAATGCCTAAATGTATAGTAGCCTACATGTTTAACTGTATAAATGCCTAAATGTCTAAATTCCTAAATGCTTAAATGCATAGGTGTCTAAATTTTTAAATGCCTAAATGCCTAAATGCCTAATTGCCTAAATGCCTAAATGTTTAAATGCATAAATGTCTAATTGCCTAATGCCTAAAAGCAGAAATGCCTAAATGCCTAAATGTCTAAATGCTTAAATGGTAAAATTCCTAGATGCCTAAACGCCCAAGTGCCTAAATGCCTAAATGTCTATATGCCCAAGTGCCTAAATGCCTAAATGCCTAAATGTGTAAATGTCTAAATACCTAAACTCCTAAATGCCTAAATGTATAAGTGCCTAAACTTCTAAATGCCTAAATGTCTAAATGTATAAATTTATAGATGCTTAAATGTCTAAATGCCTAAATGTTTAAATGCCTATTTGTATAAATGTCTAAATGCCTAAATGCCTAAATGCCTAATTGCCTAAATGCTTAAATGTTTAGATGCATAAATGTCTAACTGCCTAATGCCTAAATGTCTAAATGCCTAAATGCCTAAATGTCTAAGTGCTTAAATGGCCAAATTCCTAGATGCCTAAACGCCCAAATGCCTAAATGCCTAAATGCGTAGGTGTCTAAATGCCTAAATGCCTAAATCCCTAAATTATTAAACGCTTAAATGCCTAAACGCCAAATGCCTAAACGCTTAAATGTGTAAATGTATAAATGCCTAAATGTTTAAATGCCTAAATGTCTAAATACATGAGTCCAAATACCTAAATGTCTAAACGTATGAATTCTTAAATGTCTAAATGCTTAAATGCCTAACTGCCTAAATGTATAAATTCTTAAATGCCTAATTGCCTAAATGCTTAAGTGAATAAATGCCTAAATGCTTAAATGCCTAAATGCCTAAATGCCTAAATTCCCAAATGTCTAAATGCTTAAATGCCTAACTGTCTAAATGCCTAAATGTTTAAATACCTAAATGTCTAAATGTAAAAATGTCTAAATGCTTAAATGCCTAACTGCCTAAATGTATAAAGGCTTAAATGCCTAAATACCTAAATCTCTAAATACCTAAATGCCTAAATGCCTAAATGCCTAAATGCCTAAATAGGTAAATGCCTAAATGCTTAAATGCCTAAATGCCTAAATGTATAGGAGCTTACATGTTTAACTGTATAAATGCCTAAATGTCTAAATGCTTAAATGCCTAAATGCATTAGTGTCTAAATGCCTAAATGCCTAAATGCCTAAATTAATAAACGCTTAAATGCCTAAACGCCTAAATGCCTAAATTTAGAAATGCGTAAACGTCTAAATGCCTAAATGTCTAACTGCCTGAATGTATAAATTCTTAAATGCCTAATTACCTAAATGCTTAATTGCCTAAATGCCTAAATGCTTAAATGCCTAAATGCCTAAATGCCTAAATTCCCAAATGTCTAAATGCTTAAATGCCTAACTGTCTAAATGCCTAAATGTTTAAATACCTAAATGTCTAAATGTAAAAATGTCTAAATGCTTAAATGCCTAAATGCCTAAATGTGTAAATGTCCAAATACCTAAACTCCTAAATGCCTAAATGTATAAGTGCCTAAACTTCTAAATGCCTAAATGTCTAAATGTATAAATTTATAGAGGCTTAAATTTCTAAATGCCTAAATGTTTAAATGCCTAATTGTATAAATGTCTAAATGCCTAAATGCCTAAATGCCTAATTGCCTAAATGCTTAAATGTTTAAATGCATAAATGTCTAACTGCCTAATGCCTAAATGCCTAAATGCCTAAATGCCTAAATGTGTAAGTGCTTAAATGGCCAAATTCCTAGATGCCTAAACGCCCAAATGCCTAAATGCCTAAATGCATAGGTGTTTAAATGCCTAAATGCCTAAATGCCTAAATTATTAAACGCTTAAATGCCTAAACGCCAAATGCCTAAACGCTTAAATGTGTAAATGTATAAATGCCTAAATGTCTAAATGCCTAAATGTCTAAATATATGTGTCCAAATACCTAAATGTCTAAACGTATGAATTCTTAAATGTCTAAATGCTTAAATGCCTAACTGCCTAAATGTATAAATTCTTAAATGCCTAATTGCCTAAATGCTTAAGTGAATAAATGCCTAAATGCTTAAATGCCTAAATGCCTAAATGCCTAAATTCCCAAATGTCTAAATGCTTAAATGCCTAACTGTCTAAATGCCTAAATGTTTAAATACCTAAATGTCTAAATGTAAAAATGTCTAAATGCTTAAATGCCTAACTGCCTAAATGTATAAAGGCTTAAATGCCTAAATACCTAAATCTCTAAATACCTAAATGCCTAAATGCCTAAATGCCTAAATGCCTAAATAGGTAAATGCCTAAATGCTTAAATGCCTAAATGCCTAAATGTATAGGAGCTTACATGTTTAACTGTATAAATGCCTAAATGTCTAAATGCTTAAATGCCTAAATGCATTAGTGTCTAAATGCCTAAATGCCTAAATGCCTAAATTAATAAACGCTTAAATGCCTAAACGCCTAAATGCCTAAATTTAGAAATGCGTAAACGTCTAAATGCCTAAATGTCTAAATGTATAAATTTATAAATGATTAAATGTCTAAATGCCTAAATGTTTAAATGCCTAATTGTATAAATGTCTAAATGCCTAAATTCCTAAATGCGTAAATGCCTAAATGCCTAAATGCCTAAATGCCTAAATGCTGAAATGCCTAAACGCCTAAATGCCTAAACGCTTAAATGTGTAAATGTATAAATGCCTAAATGTCTAAATGAATAAATGTCTAAATACATGTGTCCAAATACCTAAATATCTAAACGTATTAATTCTTAAATGACTAAATGCTTAAATGCCTAACTGCCTAAATGTATAAATTCTTAAATGCCTAATTGACTAAATGCTTAAATGCCTAAATGCCTAAATGTATAAATGCCTAAATGCCTAAATGCCTAAATTCCCAAATGTCTAAATGCTTAAATGCCTAACTGTCTAAATGCCTAAATGTTTAAATACCTAAATGTCTAAATGTATAAATGTCTAAATGCTTAAATGCCCAACTGCCTAAATGTATAAAGGCTTAAATGCCTAAATACCTAAATCTCTAAATGCCTAAATGCCTAAATGCCTAAATAGGTAAATGCCTAAATGCTTAAATGCCTAAATGCCTAAATGTATAGGAGCTTACATGTTTAACTGTATAAATGCCTAAATGTCTAAATGCTTAAATGCCTAAATGCATTAGTGTCTAAATGCCTAAATGCCTAAATGCCTAAATTATTAAACGCTTAAATGCCTAAACGCCTAAATGCCTAAATGTAGAAATGCGTAACCGTCTAAATGCCTAAATGTCTAAATGTATAAATTTATAAATGATTAAATGTCTAAATGCCTAAATGTTTAAATGCCTAATTGTATAAATGTCTAAATGCCTAATTCCTAAATGCGTAAATGCCTAAATGCCTAAATGCCTAAATGCCTAAATGCCTAAATGCCTAAATGCCTAAATGTCTAAATGCCTAAATGCCTAACTGCCTAAATGTACAAAAGCTTAAATGCTTAATTGCCTAAATGTCTAAATGCCGAAATGTCTAAATGCTTAATGCCTAATGTATAAATGCCTAAATGTCTAAATGCCTAAATGCCTAAATGCCTAATTGCGTAAATGCCTAAATGCCTAAACGCCTAAATGGTTAAATGCCTAAATGCCTAAATTCCTAAATGGATAAGTGCATACATGTTTAAATGTATAAATGCCTAAATATCTAAATGCCTAGATGCCTAAATGTATAATTGCGTAAATGCCTAAATGCTTAAATGCCTAAATGGATAAGATCCTACATGTTTAAATGTATTAATGCCTAAATATCTAAATGCCTAAATGCTTAACTGCCTAATTGCGTAAATGCTTAATTGCCTAAATGGTTAAAAGTATAAATGCCTAAATGTCTAAATGTCTAAGTGTATAGATGTATAAATGCTTAAATGCCTAAGTACCTAAATCCCCAAGTATCTAAATGTCTAAATGCCTAACTGCTTAAATGCGTAATTGCGTAAATGCCTAGATGCCTAAATGCCTAAATGCCTAAATGAATAGACACCTAAATGTGTAAATGTATAAATGCCTAAACGTCTAAATGCCTAAATGTCTAAGTATATGTGTCCAAATAAATAAATATCTAAACGTATAAATTCTTAAATGTCTAAATTGTTAAATGATTAGCTGCCTAAATGTATAAATGCTTAAATGCTTAATTGCCTAAACGTTTAAATGCCTAAATTCCTAAATGTCTAAATGCTTAAATGCCTAACTGCCTAAATGTATAAATGCTTAAATGCCTAATTTCCTAAACGCTTAAATGCCTAAGTGCCTAAATGTATAAATGCTTAAATGCCTAATTGCCTAAATGCTTTAATGCCTAAATGCTTAAATGCCTAAATGTCTAAATGTATAAATGCCTCAATGTCTAAATGTTTAAATGCCAAACTGCCTAAATGCATAAATGCTTAAATGCCTAAATGCCTAAATGTCTAAATGCCTAAATTCCTAAATGCTTAAATGGCCAAATTCCTAAATGCTTAAATGCCTAAATGAATAAATGTATAGGAGCCTACATGTTTAACTGTATAAATGCCTAAATGTCTAAATTCCTAAATGCTTAAATGCATAGGTGTCTAAATTTCTAAATGCCTAAATTCCTAAATGCCTAATTGCCTAAATGCCTAAATGTTTAAATGCATAAATGTCTAATTGCCTAATGCCTAAAAGCCGGAATGCCTAAATGCCTAAATGTCTAAATGCCTAAATGGTAAAATTCCTAGGTGCTTAAACGCCCAAATGCCTAAATGCCTAAATGTCTTAATGCCCAAGTGCCTAAATGCCTAAATGTCTTAATGCCCAAGTGCCTAAATGCCTAAATGCCTAAATGTGTAAATGTCCAAATACCTAAACGCCTAAATGCCTAAATGTATAAGTGCCTAAACTTCTAAATGCCTAAATGTCTAAATGCCTAATTGCCTAAATGCTTAAATGTTTAAATGCATAAATGTCTAACTGCCTAATGCCTAAATGCCTAAATGCCTAAATGCCTAAATGTCTAAGTGCTTAAATGGCCAAATTCCTAGATGCCTAAACGCCCAAATGCCTAAATGCATAGGTGTCTAAATGCCTAAATGCCTAAATGCCTAAATTATTAAACGCTTAAATGCCTAAACGCCTAATGCCTAAATGTAGAAATGCCTAAATGTCTAAATGCCTAAATGTTTAAATGCCTAATTGTATAAATGTCTAAATGCCTAAATGCCTAAATGCCTAATTGCCTAAATGCTTAAATGTTTAAATGCATAAATGTCTAACTGCCTAATGCCTAAATGCCTAAATGCCTAAATGCCTAAATGTCTAAGTGCTTAAATGGCCAAATTCCTAGATGCCTAAACGCCCAAATGCCTAAATGCCTAAATGCATAGGTGTCTAAATGCCTAAATGCCTAAATGCCTAAATTATTAAACGCTTAAATGCCTAAACGCCTAATGCCTAAATGTAGAAATGCCTAAATGTCTAAATGCCTAAATGTTTAAATGCCTAATTGTATAAATGCCTAAAAGCCTAAATGCCTAAATGCCTATATGTTTAAATGTATAAATGCCTAAATATCTAAATGCCTAAATGCCTGAATGAATAATTGCGTAAATGCCTAAATGCCTAAATGGTTAAATGCCTAAATGGATAAGAACCTACATGTTTAAATGTATAAATGTCTAAATATGTAAATGCCTAAATGCCTAAATGCTTAATTGCGTAAATGCCCAAATGCCTAAATGGTTAAAAGTCTAAATGCCTAAATGAATAAGAGTCTACATGTTTAAATGTATAAATGCCTAAGTATCTAAATGCCTAAATACCTAAATGATTAATTGCGTAAATGCCTAAATGCCTAAATGATTAAATGGTTAAATGCTTAAATGTATAAATGTCTGAATGCCTAAATGCCTAAATGCCTAATTGCGTAAATGCCTAAGTGCCTAAATGACAAAATGGTTAAATGTATAAATGCCTAAATGTCTAATTGCCTAAATGATTAAATGCCTAATTGCGTAAATGCCTAAATGCCTAAATGCCTAAATGCCTAAATTGATAAGAGCCTACATGTCTAAATGCCTAAATGAGTAAATGTATAAATGTATAAATGACTAAGTGTCTAAATGCCTAAATGCCGATATGTATAAAAGTAAAAATACCTAAATGTCGAAATGCCTAAATGCTTAAATGCGTAAATGTCTAAATACCAAAGTGCCTAGATGGCTAAATTCCTAAATTCTTAAACGCCCGAATGAATAAATGCCTAAATGTCTATATGCCTAAGTGCCTTAATGCCTAAATTCCTAAATGTGTAAATGTCTAAATACCTAAACGTCTAAATGTATAAATGCGTAAATATCTAAATGCTTAAATGCCTAAGTGACTAAATGCCTAAATGCCTAAATGCTTAATGCCTAATGCATAAATGTCTAAATGCCTAAATGCCTAAATGCCTAAATGCCTAATGCCTACATGCCTAAATTCCCAAATGTCTAGACGCCTAAATGACTAAATTTCTAAAAGCCTAAACGTTTATGTGCTTAAATGTATAAATGTCTAAATGCCTAAATGCCTAAATGCCTAATTGCGTTAATGCCCAATGCCTACATGCCTAAATGTCTAAACGACCAAATGGCTAAATTTCTAAAAGCCTAAATGCTTAAATGTCTAAATGCCTAAGTGCCTAAATGCTTAATTGCGTAAATGCTTAAATGCCTAACTGTCTAAATGCCTAAATGTTTAAATACCTAAATGTCTAAATGTATAAATGTCTAAATGCTTAAATGCCTAACTGCCTAAATGTATAAAGGCTTAAATGCCTAAATACCTAAATCTCTAAATGCCTAAATGCCTAAATGCCTAAATAGGTAAATGCCTAAATGCTTAAATGCTTAAATGCCTAAATGCCTAATTGCGTAAATGCCTAAGTGGCTAAATGCCTAAATGTATAAATGTCTAACTGCCTAAATGCCTTAATGCCTAAATGCCCAATGCCTACATGCCTAAATGTCTAAACGCCCAAATGGCTAAATTTCTAAAAGCCTAAATGCTTAAATGCCTAAATGCCTAAATGCCTAAATTCCCAAATGTCTAAATGCTTAAATGCCTAACTGTCTAAATGCCTAAATGTTTAAATACCTAAATGTCTAAATGTATAAATGTCTAAATGCTTAAATGCCTAACTGCCTAAATGTATAAAGGCTTAAATGCCTAAATACCTAAATCTCTAAATGCCTAAATGCCTAAATGCCTAAATAGGTAAATGCCTAAATGCTTAAATGCCTAAATGCCTAAATGTATAAATGCCTAAATGCCTAAATGCCTAAATTCCCAAATGTCTAAATGCTTAAATGCCTAACTGTCTAAATGCCTAAATGTTTAAATACCTAAATGTCTAAATGTATAAATGTCTAAATGCTTAAATGCCTAACTGCCTAAATGTATAAAGGCTTAAATGCCTAAATACCTAAATCTCTAAATGCCTAAATGCCTAAATGCCTAAATAGGTAAATGCCTAAATGCTTAAATGCCTAAATGCCTAAATGTATAGGAGCTTACATGTTTAACTGTATAAATGCCTAAATATCTAAATGCCTAAATGCCTGAATGAATAATTGCGTAAATGCCTAAATGCCTAAATGGTTAAATGCCTAAATGGATAAGAACCTACATGTTTAAATGTATAAATGTCTAAATATGTAAATGTCTAAATGCCTAAATGCTTAATTGCGTAAATGCCCAAATGCCTAAATGGTTAAAAGTCTAAATGCCTAAATGAATAAGAGTCTACATGTTTAAATGTATAAATGCCTAAGTATCTAAATGCCTAAATACCTAAATGATTAATTGCGTAAATGCCTAAATGCCTAAATGATTAAATGGTTAAATGCTTAAATGTATAAATGTCTGAATGCCTAAATGCCTAAATGCCTAATTGCGTAAATGCCTAAGTGCCTAAATGACAAAATGGTTAAATGTATAAATGCCTAAATGTCTAATTGCCTAAATGATTAAATGCCTAATTGCGTAAATGCCTAAATGCCTAAATGCCTAAATGCCTAAATTGATAAGAGCCTACATGTCTAAATGCCTAAATGAGTAAATGTATAAATGTATAAATGACTAAGTGTCTAAATGCCTAAATGCCGATATGTATAAAAGTAAAAATACCTAAATGTCGAAATGCCTAAATGCTTAAATGCGTAAATGTCTAAATACCAAAGTGCCTAGATGGCTAAATTCCTAAATTCTTAAACGCCCGAATGAATAAATGCCTAAATGTCTATATGCCTAAGTGCCTTAATGCCTAAATTCCTAAATGTGTAAATGTCTAAATACCTAAACGTCTAAATGTATAAATGCGTAAATATCTAAATGCTTAAATGCCTAAGTGACTAAATGCCTAAATGCCTAAATGCTTAATGCCTAATGTATAAATGTCTAAATGCCTAAATGCCTAAATGCCTAAATGCCTAATGCCTACATGCCTAAATTCCCAAATGTCTAGACGCCTAAATGACTAAATTTCTAAAAGCCTAAACGCTTATGTGCTTAAATGTATAAATGTCTAAATGCCTAAATGCCTAAATGCCTAATTGCGTTAATGCCCAATGCCTACATGCCTAAATGTCTAAACGACCAAATGGCTAAATTTCTAAAAGCCTAAATGCTTAAATGTCTAAATGCCTAAGTGCCTAAGTGCTTAATTGCGTAAATGCTTAAATGCCTAACTGTCTAAATGCCTAAATGTTTAAATACCTAAATGTCTAAATGTATAAATGTCTAAATGCTTAAATGCCTAACTGCCTAAATGTATAAAGGCTTAAATGCCTAAATACCTAAATCTCTAAATGCCTAAATGCCTAAATGCCTAAATAGGTAAATGCCTAAATGCTTAAATGCTTAAATGCCTAAATGCCTAATTGCGTAAATGCCTAAGTGGCTAAATGCCTAAATGTATAAATGTCTAACTGCCTAAATGCCTTAATGCCTAAATGCCCAATGCCTACATGCCTAAATGTCTAAACGCCCAAATGGCTAAATTTCTAAAAGCCTAAATGCTTAAATGCCTAAATGCCTAAATGCCTAAATTCCCAAATGTCTAAATGCTTAAATGCCTAACTGTCTAAATGCCTAAATGTTTAAATACCTAAATGTCTAAATGTATAAATGTCTAAATGCTTAAATGCCTAACTGCCTAAATGTATAAAGGCTTAAATGCCTAAATACCTAAATCTCTAAATGCCTAAATGCCTAAATGCCTAAATAGGTAAATGCCTAAATGCTTAAATGCCTAAATGCCTAAATGTATAAATGCCTAAATGCCTAAATGCCTAAATTCCCAAATGTCTAAATGCTTAAATGCCTAACTGTCTAAATGCCTAAATGTTTAAATACCTAAATGTCTAAATGTATAAATGTCTAAATGCTTAAATGCCTAACTGCCTAAATGTATAAAGGCTTAAATGCCTAAATACCTAAATCTCTAAATGCCTAAATGCCTAAATGCCTAAATAGGTAAATGCCTAAATGCTTAAATGCCTAAATGCCTAAATGTATAGGAGCTTACATGTTTAACTGTATAAATGCCTAAATGTCTAAATGCTTAAATGCCTAAATGCATTAGTGTCTAAATGCCTAAATGCCTAAATGCCTAAATTATTAAACGCTTAAATGCCTAAACGCCTAAATGCCTAAATGTAGAAATGCGTAACCGTCTAAATGCCTAAATGTCTAAATGTATAAATTTATAAATGATTAAATGTCTAAATGCCTAAATGTTTAAATGCCTAATTGTATAAATGTCTAAATGCCTAATTCCTAAATGCGTAAATGCCTAAATGCCTAAATGCCTAAATGCCTAAATGCCTAAATGCCTAAATGTCTAAATGCCTAAATGCCTAACTGCCTAAATGTACAAATGCTTAAATGCTTAATTGCCTAAATGTCTAAATGCCGAAATGTCTAAATGCTTAATGCCTAATGTATAAATGCCTAAATGTCTAAATGCCTAAATGCCTAAATGCCTAATTGCGTAAATGCCTAAATGCCTAAACGCCTAAATGGTTAAGTGCCTAAATGCCTAAATGGATAAGAGCATACATGTTTAAATGTATAAATGCCTAAATATCTAAATGCCTAGATGCCTAAATGAATAATTGCGTAAATGCTTAAATGGATAAGATTCTACATGTTTAAATGTATAAATGCCTAAATATCTAAATGCCTAAATGTTTAACTGCCTAATTGCGTAAGTGCTTAATTGCCTAAATGGTTAAAAGTATAAATGCCTAAATGTCTAAATGCCTAAATGTCTAAATGTATAAGTGTATAGATGTATAAATGCTTAAATGCCTAAGTACCTAAATCCCCAAATATCTAAATGTCTAAATGCCTAACTGCTTAAATGCGTAATTGCGTAAATGCCTAGATGCCTAAATGCCTAAATGCCTAAATGAATAGACACCTAAATGTGTAAATGTATAAATGCCTAAACGTCTAAATGCCTAAATGTCTAAGTATATGTGTCCAAATAAATAAATATCTAAACGTATAAGTTCTTAAATGTCTAAATTGTTAAATGCTTAGCTGCCTAAATGTATAAATGCTTAAATGCTTAATTGCCTAAACGTTTAAATGCCTAAATTCCTGAATGTCTAAATGCTTAGATGCCTAACTGACTACATGTATAAATGCTTAAATGCCTAATTTCCTAAACCCTTAAATGACTAAGTGCCTAAATGTATAAATGCTTAAATGCCTAATTGCCTAAATGCTTTAATGCCTAAATGCTTAAATGCCTAAATGTCTAAATGTATAAATGCCTCAATGTCTAAATGTTTAAATGCCAAACTGCCTAAATGCATAAATGCTTAAATACCTAAATGCCTAAATGTCTAAATGCCTAAATGCCTAAATGCTTAAATGGCCAAATGCCTAAATGCTTAAATGCCTAAATGCCTAAATGTATAGGAGCCTACATGTTTAACTGTATAAATGCCTAAATGTCTAAATTCCTAAATGCTTAAAGGCATAGGAGTCTAAATTTCTAAATGCCTAAATGCCTAAATGCATAGGTGTCTAAATGCCTAAATGCCTAAATACCTAATTTATTAAACGCTTAAATGCCTAAACGCCTAATGCCTAAATGTAGAAATGCCTAAATGTCTAAATGCCTAAATGTTTAAATGCCTAATTGTATAAATGCCTAAAAGCCTAAATGCCTAAATGCCTATATGTTTAAATGTATAAATGCCTAAATATCTAAATGCCTAAATGCCTGAATGAATAATTGCGTAAATGCCTAAATGCCTAAATGGTTAAATGCCTAAATGGATAAGAACCTACATGTTTAAATGTATAAATGTCTAAATATGTAAATGCCTAAATGCCTAAATGCTTAATTGCGTAAATGCCCAAATGCCTAAATGGTTAAAAGTCTAAATGCCTAAATGAATAAGAGTCTACATGTTTAAATGTATAAATGCCTAAGTATCTAAATGCCTAAACACCTAAAAGATTAATTGCGTAAATGCCTAAATGCCTAAATGATTAAATGGTTAAATGCTTAAATGTATAAATGTCTGAATGCCTAAATGCCTAAATGCCTAATTGCGTAAATGCCTAAGTGCCTAAATGACAAAATGGTTAAATGTATAAATGCCTAAATGTCTAATTGCCTAAATGATTAAATGCCTAATTGCGTAAATGCCTAAATGCCTAAATGCCTAAATTGATAAGAGCCTACATGTCTAAATGCCTAAATGAGTAAATGTATAAATGTATAAATGACTAAGTGCCTAAATGCCTAAATGCCTAAGTGACTAAATGCCTAAACGCCTAAATGCTTAATGCCTAATGTATAAATGTCTAAATGCCTAAATGCCTAAATGCCTAAATGCCTAATGCCTACATGCCTAAATTCCCAAATGTCTAGACACCTAAATGACTAAATTTCTAAAAGCCTAAACGCTTATGTGCTTAAATGTATAAATGTCTAAATGCCTAAATGCCTAAATGCCTAATTGCGTTAATGCCCAATGCCTACATGCCTAAATGTCTAAACGACCAAATGGCTAAATTTCTAAAAGCCTAAATGCTTAAATGTCTAAATGCCTAAGTGCCTAAATGCTTAATTGCGTAAATGCTTAAATGCCTAACTGTCTAAATGCCTAAATGTTTAAATACCTAAATGTCTAAATGTATAAATGTCTAAATGCTTAAATGCCTAACTGCCTAAATGTATAAAGGCTTAAATGCCTAAATACCTAAATCTCTAAATGCCTAAATGCCTAAATGCCTAAATAGGTAAATGCCTAAATGCTTAAATGCTTAAATGCCTAAATTCCTAATTGCGTAAATGCCTAAGTGGCTAAATGCCTAAATGTATAAATGTCTAACTGCCTAAATGCCTTAATGCCTAAATGCCCAATGCCTACATGCCTAAATGTCTAAACGCCCAAATGGCTAAATTTCTAAAAGCCTAAATGCTGAAATGCCTAAATGCCTAAATGCCTAAATTCCCAAATGTCTAAATGCTTAAATGCCTAACTGTCTAAATGCCTAAATGTTTAAATACCTAAATGTCTAAATGTATAAATGTCTAAATGCTTAAATGCCTAACCGCCTAAATGTATAAAGGCTTAAATGCCTAAATACCTAAATCTCTAAATGCCTAAATGCCTAAATGCCTAAATAGGTAAATGCCTAAATGCTTAAATGCCTAAATGCCTAAATGTATAGGAGCTTACATGTTTAACTGTATAAATGCCTAAATGTCTAAATGCTTAAATGCCTAAATGCATTAGTGTCTAAATGCCTAAATGCCTAAATGCCTAAATTATTAAACGCTTAAATGCCTAAACGCCTAAATGCCTAAATGTAGAAATGCGTAACCGTCTAAATGCCTAAATGTCTAAATGTATAAATTTATAAATGATTAAATGTCTAAATGCCTAAATGTTTAAATGCCTAATTGTATAAATGTCTAAATGCCTAATTCCTAAATGCGTAAATGCCTAAATGCCTAAATGCCTAAATGCCTAAATGCCTAAATGCCTAAATGTCTAAATGCCTAAATGCCTAACTGCCTAAATGTACAAATGCTTAAATGCTTAATTGCCTAAATGTCTAAATGCCGAAATGTCTAAATGCTTAATGCCTAATGTATAAATGCCTAAATGTCTAAATGCCTAAATGCCTAAATGCCTAATTGCGTAAATGCCTAAATGCCTAAACGCCTAAATGGTTAAGTGCCTAAATGCCTAAATGGATAAGAGCATACATGTTTAAATGTATAAATGCCTAAATATCTAAATGCCTAGATGCCTAAATGAATAATTGCGTAAATGCTTAAATGGATAAGATCCTACATGTTTAAATGTATAAATGCCTAAATATCTAAATGCCTAAATGTTTAACTGCCTAATTGCGTAAATGCTTAATTGCCTAAATGGTTAAAAGTATAAATGCCTAAATGTCTAAATGCCTAGATGTCTAAATGTATAAGTGTATAGATGTATAAATGCTTAAATGCCTAAGTACCTAAATCCCCAAATATCTAAATGTCTAAATGCCTAACTGCTTAAATGCGTAATTGCGTAAATGCCTAGATGCCTAAATGCCTAAATGCCTAAATGAATAGACACCTAAATGTGTAAATGTATAAATGCCTAAACGTCTAAATGCCTAAATGTCTAAGTATATGTGTCCAAATAAATAAATATCTAAACGTATAAGTTCTTAAATGTCTAAATTGTTAAATGCTTAGCTGCCTAAATGTATAAATGCTTAAATGCTTAATTGCCTAAACGTTTAAATGCCTAAATTCCTGAATGTCTAAATGCTTAGATGCCTAACTGACTAAATGTATAAATGCTTAAATGCCTAATTTCCTAAACGCTTAAATGACTAAGTGCCTAAATGTATAAATGCTTAAATGCCTAATTGCCTAAATGCTTTAATGCCTAAATGCTTAAATGCCTAAATGTCTAAATGTATAAATGCCTCAATGTCTAAATGTTTAAATGCCAAACTGCCTAAATGCATAAATGCTTAAATACCTAAATGCCTAAATGTCTAAATGCCTAAATGCCTAAATGCTTAAATGGCCAAATGCCTAAATGCTTAAATGCCTAAATGCCTAAATGTATAGGAGCCTACATGTTTAACTGTATAAATGCCTAAATGTCTAAATTCCTAAATGCTTAAATGCATAGGAGTCTAAATTTCTAAATGCCTAAATTCCTAAATGCCTAATTGCCTAAATGCCTAAATGTTTAAATGCATAAATGTCTAATTGCCTAATGCCTAAAAGCCGAAATGCCTAAATGCCTAAATGTCTAAATGCCTAAATGGTAAAATTCCTAGGTGCCTAAACGCCCAAATGCCTAAATGCCTAAATGTCTATATGCCCAAGTGCCTAAATGCCTAAATGCCTAAATGTGTAAATGTCCAAATACCTAAACGCCTAAATGCCTAAATGTATAAGTGCCTAAACTTCTAAATGCCTAAATGTCTAAATGTATAAATATATAGATGCTTAAATGTCTAAATGCCTAAATGTTTAAATGCCTAATTGTATAAATGTCTAAATGCCTAAATGCCTAAATGTCTAAGTGCTTAAATGGCCAAATTCCTAGATGCCTAAACGCCCAAATGCCTAAATGCCTAAATGCATAGGTGTCTAAATGCCTAAATGCCTAAATGCCTAAATTATTAAACGCTTAAATGCCTAAACGCCTAATGCCTAAATGTATAAATGCCTAAATGTCTAAATGCCTAAATGTTTAAATGCCTAATTGTATAAATGCCTAAAGGCCTAAATGCCTAAATGCCTATATGTTTAAATGTATAAATGCCTAAATATCTAAATGCCTAAATGCCTGAATGAATAATTGCGTAAATGCCTAAATGCCTAAATGGTTAAATGCCTAAATGGGTAAGAACCTACATGTTTAAATGTATAAATGTCTAAATATGTAAATGCCTAAATGCCTAAATGCTTAATTGCGTAAATGCCCAAATGCCTAAATGGTTAAAAGTCTAAATGCCTAAATGAATAAGAGACTACATGTTTAAATGTATAAATGCCTAAGTATCTAAATGCCTAAATACCTAAATGATTAATTGCGTAAATGCCTAAATGCCTAAATGATTAAATGGTTAAATGCTTAAATGTATAAATGTCTGAATACCTAAATGCCTAAATGCCTAATTGCGTAAATGCCTAAGTTCCTAAATGACAAAATGGTTAAATGTATAAATGCCTAAATGTCTAATTGCCTAAATGATTAAATGCCTAATTGCGTAAATGCCTAAATGCCTAAATGCCTAAATTCCTAAATTGATAAGAGCCTACATGTCTAAATGCCTAAATGCCTAAATGTATAAATGTATAAATGACTAAGTGTCTAAATGCCTAATTGCCGATATGTATAAAAGTAAAAATACCTAAATGTCTAAATTCCTAAATGCTTAAATGCGTAAATGTCTAAATACCAAAGTGCCTAGATGGCTAAATTCCTAAATTCTTAATCGCCCGAATGAATAAAAGCCTAAATGTCTATATGCCTAAGTGCCTTAATGCCTAAATTCCTAAATGTGTAAATGTCTAAATACCTAAATGTCTAAATGTATAAATGCGTAAATATCTAAATGCTTAAATGCCTAAGTGACTAAATGCCTAAATGCCTAAATGCTTAATGCCTAATGTATAAATGTCTAAATGCCTAAAAGCCTAAATACCTAAATGCCTAATGCCTACATGCCTAAATTCCCAAATGTCTAGACGCCTAAATGACTAAATTTCTAAAAGCCTAAACGCTTAAATGCTTAAATGTATAAATGTCTAAATGCCTGAATGCCTAAATGCCTAATTGCGTAAATGCCTAAGTGGCTAAATGCCTAAATGAATAAATGTCTAAATGCCTAAATGCCTAAATGCCTAAATGCCCAATGCCTACATGCCTAAATGTCTAAACGTCCAAATAGCTAAATTTCTAAAAGCCTAAATGCTTAAATGTCTAAATGCCTAAGTGCCTAAATGCTTAACTGCGTAAATGCTTAAATGCCTAAATGGTTAAAAACCTAAATGCCTAAATGGATAAGAGCCTACATGTTTAAATGTATAAATGCCTAATCATCTATATGCCTAAATGCCTAAATGAATAATTGCGTAAATGATTAAATGATTAAATGCCTAAATGGCTAAATGCCTAAATGTATAAATGTCTAAATGCCTAAATGCCTAAATGCCTAATTGCGTAAATCGTTAAATGCCTAAATGCCTAAATGCCTTAATGCCTAAATTGATAAGAGCCTACATATCTAAATGCCTAAATGCCTAAATGTATAAATGTATAAGTGTATAAGTGCCTAAGTGTCAAAATGCCTAAATGCCTAAATGAATAAAAGTATAAATGCCTGAATGTCTAAATGCCTAAATGCCAAAATGCCTAAATGTATAAATGTATAAATGCCTAAGTGTCTAAATGCCTAAATGCCTAAATGTATAAAAGTATAAATGCTTAAATATCTAAATGCTTAAATGCCTAAGTGCTTAAATACGAAAATGCCTAAATGGCCAAATTCTTAAATTCCTAAACGCCCGAATGCCTAAATGCCTAAATGTCTATATGCCTAAGTGCCTTAATGCCTAAATGCCTAAATGCCTAAATGTGTAAATGTCCAAATACCTAACCGTCTAAATGTATAAATGCGTAACTATCTAAGTGCTTAAATGCCTAAAAGCCTAAATGCCTAAATGCCTAGATGCTTAATGACTAATATATAAATGTCTAAATGCCTAAAGACCTAAATATCTAAGTGTCTAAATGCCTAAATGCAAAATTGATAAGGGCCTACATGCCTAAATGCCTAAATGTATAAGTGTATAAATGCCTAACTGTCAAAATGCCTAAATGCTTAAATGTATAAAAGCATAAATGCCTGAATGTCTAAATGCCTAAATGCCAAAATGCCTAAATGTATAAATGTATAAATGCCTAAGTGTCTAAATGCCTAAGTGCCTAAATGTATAAAAGTATAAATGCCTAAATGTCTAAATGCTTAAACGCCTAAGTGCTTAAATACGAAAATGCCTAAATGGCCAAATTCTTAAATTCCTAAACGCCCGAATGCCTAAATGCCTAAATGTCTATATGCCTAAGTGCCTTAATGCCTAAATGCCTAAATGCCTAAATGTGTAAATGTCCAAATACCTAACAGTCTAAATGTATAAATGCGTAACTATCTAAATGCTTAAATGCCTAAAAGCCTAAATGCCTAAATGCTAAATGACTAATATATAAATGTCTAAATGCCTAAAGACCTAAATGTCTAAATGTAAAAATGCCTAAACGTCTAAATGCCTAAATGCCTAATTGCGTAAATGCCTAAATGCCTAAATGGTTAAGTACCTAAATGCCTACACGCATAAATGCCTAAATATATGAGACCACATGTTTAAATGTATAAATGCTTAAGTGTCTAAATGCTTAAATGCCTAAATGCATAGGTGTCTAAATGTAAAAATGCCTAAATTCCTAAATGCTTAAACGCATAAATGGCTAAACGCCTATATGCCTAAGTGTATAAATGCCTATACGTCTAAATGCCTAAATGTATAAATTTATAAATACTTAAATGTCTAAATGCCTAAATGCCTAAATGCCGAAATGTATAAATGCCTAAATGCCTAAATGCCTAAATGCCTAAATGTCTAAGTGCTTAAATGGCCAAATTCCTAGATGCCTAAACGCCCAAATGCCTAAATGCCTAAATGCATAGGTGTCTAAATGCCTAAATGCCTAAATGCCTAAATTATTAAACGCTTAAATGCCTAAACGCCTAATGCCTAAATGTATAAATGCCTAAATGTCTAAATGCCTAAATGTTTAAATGCCTAATTGTACAAATGCCTAAAGGCCTAAATGCCTAAATGCCTAATGTTTAAATGTATAAATGCCTAAATATCTAAATGCCTAAATGCCTGAATGAATAATTGCGTAAATGAATAAATGCCTAAATGGTTAAATGCCTAAATGGATAAGAACTTACATGTTTAAATCTATAAATGTCTAAATATGTAAATGCCTAAATGCCTAAATGCTCAATTGCGTAAATGCCCAAATGCCTAAATGGTTAAAAGTCTAAATGCCTAAATGAATAAAAGTCTAAATGTTTAAATGTATAAATGCCTAAGTATCTAAATGCCTAAATACCTAAATGATTAATTGTGTAAATGCCTAAATGATTAAATGGTTAAATGCTTAAATGTCTGAATGTCTAAATGCCTAAATGCCTAATTGCGTAAATGCTTAAGTGCTTAAATGCCAAAATGGTTAAATGTATAAATGCCTACATGTCTAATTTCCTAAATAATTAAATGCCTAATTGCGTAAATGCCTAAATGCCTAAATGCCTAAATGCCTAAATTGATAAGAGCCTACATGTCTAAATGCTTAAATGCCTAAATGTATAAATGTATAAATGACTAAGCGTCTAAATGCCTAAATGCCGAAATGTATAAAAGTATAAATACCTAAATGTCTAATCGCCTAAATGCTTAAATGCGTAAATGTCTAAATACCAAAGTGCCTAGATGGCTAAATTCCTAAATTCTTAAACGCCCGAATGAATAAATGCCTAAATGTCTATATGCCTAAGTGCCTTAATGCCTAAATGCCTAAATGTGTAAATGTCTAAATACCTAAATGTCTAAATGTATAAATGCGTAAATATCTAAATGCTTAAATGCCTAAGTGCCTAAATGCCTTAATGCCTAAATGCTTAATGCCTAATTTATAAATGTCTAAATGTCTAAATGCCTAAATGCCTAATGCCTACAAGCCTAAATTCCCAAATGACTAGACGCCTAAATGACTAAATTTCTAAAAGCCTAAACGCTTAAATGTATAAATGCTTAAATGTCTAAATGCCTAAGTGCCTAAATGCTTAATTGCGTAAATGCTTAAATGCCTAAATGGTTAAAAGCCTAAATGCCTAAATGCCTAAGTGGATAAGAGCCTACATGTTTAATTGTATAAATGCCTAATCATCTATATGCCTAAATGCCTGAATGAATAATTGCGTAAATGCCTAAATGCCTAAATGCCTAAATGGCTAAATGCCTAAATGGCTAAATGCCTAAATGTATAAATGTCTAAATGCCTAAATGCCTAAATGCCTAATTGCGTAAATGCCTAAGTGCCTAAATGCCAAAATGGTTAAATGTATAAATGCATAATTATCTAATTGCCTAAATACCTAAATGATTAATTGCGTAAATGCCTAAATGCCTAAATAATTAAATGGTTAAATGCTTAAATGTATAAATGTCTAAATGCCTAAATGCTTAAATGCCTAAATGCCTAAATGCCTAAATTGATAAGAGCCTACATGTCTAAATGCTTAAATGCCTAAATGTATAAATGTATAAATGCCTAAGTGTCTAAATGCCTAAATGCCGAAATGTATAAAAGTATTAATACCTAAATGTCTAAATGTATAAATGCGTAAATATCTAAATGCTTAAATGTATAAATGTCTAAATGCCTAAATGCCTAAATGCCTAATTTCGTAAATGCCTAAGTGGCTAGATGCCTAAAGGTATAAGTGTCTAAATGCCTAAATGCCTAAATGCCTAAATGCCCAATGCCTACATGCCTAAATGTCTAAACGCCCAAATGGCTAAATTTCTAAAATCCTAAATGCTTGAATGTCTAAATGCCTAAGTGCCTAAATGATTAATTGCGTAAATGCTTAAATGCCTAAATCTTTAAAAGCCTAAATGCCTAAATGCCTAAATGGATAAGAGCCTACTTGTTTAAATGTATAAATGCCTAATCATCTATATGCCTAAATGCCTAAATGAATAATTGCGTAAATGATTAAATGATTAAATGCCTAAATGGCTAAATGCCTAAATGTATAAATGTCTAAATGCCTAAATGCCTAATTGCGTAAATCGTTAAATGCCTAAATGCCTAAATGCCTTAATGCCTAAATTGATAAGAGCCTACATATCTAAATGCCTAAATGCTTAAATGTATAAATGTATAAGTGTATAAATGCCTAAGTGTCAAAATGCCTAAATGCCTAAATGTATAAAGGTATAAATGCCTGAATGTCTAAATGCCTAAATGCCAAAACGCCTAAATGTATAAATGTATAAATGCCTAAATGTCTAATTGCCTAAACGCCTAAATGTATAAAAGTATAAATGCCTAACTGTCTAAATGCTTAAATGCCTAAGTGCTTAAATACGAAAATGCCTAAATAGCCAAATTTTTAAATTCTTAAACGCCCGAATGCCTAAATGCCTAAATGTCTATATGCCTACGTGCCTTAATGCCTAAATGCCTAAATGCCTAAATGTGTAAATGTCCAAATACCTAACCGTCTAAATGTATAAATGCGTAACTACCTAAATGCTTAAATGCTTAAAAGCCTAAATGCCTAAATGCCTAAATGCTTAATGACTAATATATAAATCTCTAAATGCCTAAAGACCTAAATGTCTAAGTGTCTAAATTCTTAAATGCAAAATTGATAAGGGCCTACATACCTAAATGCCTAAATGCTTAAATGTATAAGTGTATAAATGCCTAAGTGTCAAAATGCCTAAATGCTTACATGTATAAAAGCATAAATGCCTGAATGTCTAAATGCCTAAATGCCTAAGTGCCAAAATGCCTAAATGTATAAATGTATAAATGCCTAAGTGTCTAAATGCCTAAGTGCCTAAATGTATAAAAGTATAAATGCCTAAATGTCTAAATGCTTAAATGCCTAAGTGCTTAAGTACGAAAATGCCTAAATGGCCAAATTCTTAAATTCCTAAACGCCCGAATGCCTAAATGCCTAAATGTTTATATGCCTAAGTGCCTTAATGCCTAAATGCCTAAATGCATAAATGTGTAAATGTCCAAATACCTAACAGTCTAAATGTATAAATGCGTAACTATCTAAATGCTTAAATGCCTAAAAGCCTAAATGCCTAAATGCCTAAATGCTTAATGACTAATATATAAATGTCTAAATGCCTAAAGACCTAAATGTCTAAATGTAAAAATGCCTAAACGTCTAAATGCCTAAATGCCTAAATGCCTAATTGCGTAAATGCCTAAATGCCTAAATGGTTAAGTACCTAAATGCCTACACGCTTAAATGCCTAAAGGGATAAGAGACCACATTTTTAAATGTATAAATGCTTAAGTGTCTAAATGCTTAAATGCCTAAATGCATAGGTGTCTAAATGTAAAAATGCCTAAATTCCTAAATGCTTAAACGCATGAATGGCTAAACGCCTATATGCCTAAGTGTATAAATGCCTATACGTCTAAATGCCTAAATGTATAAATTTATAAATACTTAAATGTCTAAATGCCTAAATGCCTAAATTCCGAAATGTATAAATTACTAAATGCCTAAATGCCTAAATGCTTAAATGCTTAAATGTGTAACGGTATAAATGCCTAAATGCCTAAATGCATAAGTGTCTAAATGCCTAAATGCTGAAATGCCTAAACGCCTAAATGCCTAAACGCTTAAATGTGTAAATGTATAAATGCCTAAATGTCTAAATGCCTAAATGTCTAAATACATGTGTCCAAATACCTAAATGTCTAAACGTATTAATTCTTAAATGTCTAAATGCTTAAATGCCTAACTGCCTAAATGTATAAATTCTTAAATGCCTAATTGCCTAAATGCTTAAATACCTAAATGCTTAAATGCTTAAATGCCTAAATGCCTAAATGCCTAAATTCCCAAATGTCTAAACGCTTAAATGCCTAACTGTCTAAATGCCTAAATGTTTAAATACCTAAATGTCTTAATGTATAAATGTCTAAATGCTTAAATGCCTAACTGCCTAAATGTATAAAGGCTTAAATGCCTAAATGCCTAAATCTCTAATTGCCTAAATGCCTAAATGCCTAAATGCCTAAATGCTTAAATAGGTAAATGCCTAAATGCTTAAATGCTTAAATGCCTAAATGTATAGGAGCTTACATGTTTAACTGTATAAATGCCTAAATGTCTAAATGCTTAAATGCCTAAATGCATTAGTGTCTAAATGCCTAAATGCCTAAATGCCTAAATTATTAAACGCTTAAATGCCTAAACGCCTAAATGCCTAAATGTACAAATGCGTAAACGTCTAAATGTCTAAATGTATAAATTTATAAATGCCTAAATGTTTAAATGCCTAAATGTTTAAATGCCTAATTGTATAAATGTCTAAATGCCTAAATTCCTAAGTTCGTAAATGCCTAAATGTTTAAATGCCTAAATCCCTAAATGCCTAAATGTCTAAATGCCTAAATGCCTAAATGCCTATACGCCGAAGTACCTAAATGCCTAAATGCGTTAATGCCTAAATACCGAAATGATTAAATGGCCAAATTTCTAGATGCCTAAACGCCCAAATTCCTAAATGCCTAAATGTCTATATGCCTAAGTGCCTAAATGCGTAAATGCCTAAATGTGTAAATGTCCAAATACCTAAAAGTCTAAATGCCTAAATGTCTAAATGCCTAAATGCCTAACTGCCTAAATGTACAAATGCTTAAATGCTTAATTGCCTAAATGTCTAAATGCCGAATTGTCTAAATGCTTAATGCCTAATGTATAAATGCCTAAATGTCTAAATGCCTAAATGCCTAAATGCCTAATTGCGTAAATGCCTAAATGCCTAAACGCCTAAATGGATAAATGCCTAAATGCCTAAATGCCTAAATGGATAAGAGCCTACATGTTTAAATGTATAAATGCCTAAATATCTAAATGCCTAGATGCCTAAATGAATAATTGCGTAAATGCCTAAATGCTTAAATGCCTAAATGGGTAAGATCCTACATGTTTAAATGTATAAATGCCTAAATATCTAAATGCCTAAATGCTTAACTGCCTAATTGCGTAAATGCTTAATTGCCTAAATAGTTAAAAGTATAAATGCCTAAATGTCTAAATACCTAAATGTCTAAATGTCTAAGTGTATAGATGTATAAATGCTTAAATGCCTAAGTACCTAAATCCCTAAATATCTAAATGTCTAAATGCCTAACTGCTTAAATGCGTAATTGCGTAAATGCCTAGATGCCTAAATGCCTAAATGCCTAAATGCATAGACACCTAAATGTGTAAATGTATAAATGC
This sequence comes from Agriotes lineatus, assembly GCA_940337035.1. Classification (NCBI taxonomy): domain Eukaryota; kingdom Metazoa; phylum Arthropoda; class Insecta; order Coleoptera; family Elateridae; genus Agriotes; species Agriotes lineatus. The sequence goes on along the minus strand of CALNHX010000193.1, from coordinate 257,465 downwards.
CTAAACGTCTAAATGCCTAAATGTCTAAGTATATGTGTCCAAATAAATAAATATCTAAACGTATAAATTCTTAAATGTCTAAATTGTTAAATGCTTAACTGCCCAATTGTATAAATGCTTAAATGCTTAATTGCCTAAACGTTTAAATGCCTAAATTCCTAAATGTCTAAATGCTTAAATGCCTAACTGCCTAAATGTATAAATGCTTAAATGCCTAATTTCCTAAACGCTTAAATGCCTAAGTGTCTAAATGTATAAATGCTTAAATGCCTAATTGCCTGATTGCTTTAATGCCTAAATGCCTAAATGCTTAAATGCCTAAATGTCCAAATGTATAAATTCTTCAATGTCTAAATGTTTAAATGCCAAACTGCCTAAATGTATAAATGCTTAAATACCTAAATGCCTAAATGCCTAAATGCCTAAATGCTTAAATGGCCAAATGCCTAAATGCTTAAATGCCTAAATGCCTAAATGTATAGGAGCCTACGTGTGTAACTGTATAAATGCCTAAAGGTCTAAATGCCTAAATGCTTAAATGCATAGGTGTCTAAATTTCTAAATGCCTAAATGCCTAAATGCCTAATTGCCTAAATGCCTAAATGTTTAAATGAATAAATGTCTAATTGCCTCATGCCTAAAAGCCGAAATGCCTAAATGCCTAAATGTCTAAATGCTTAAATGGTAAAATTCCTAGATGCCTAAACGCCCAAATGCCTAAATGCCTAAATGTCTATATGCCCAAGTGCCTAAATGCCTAAATGCCTAAATGTGTAAATGTCCAAATACCTAAACGCCTAAATGCCTAAATGTATAAGTGCCTAAACTTCTAAATGCCTAAATGTCTAAATGTATAAATTTATAGATGCTTAAATGTCTAAATGCCTAAATGTTTAAATGCCTAATTGTATAAATGTCTAAATGCCTAAATGCCTAAATGCCTAATTGCCTAAATGCTTAAATGTTTAAATTCATAAATTTCTAACTGCCTAATGCCTAAATGTCTAAATGCCTAAATGCCTAAATGTCTAAGTGCTTAAATGGCCAAATTCCTAGATGCCTAAACGCCCAAATGCCTAAATGCATAGGTGTCTAAATGCCTAAATGCCTAAATGCCTAAATTATTAAACGCCTAAATGCTTAAACGCCTAATGCCTAAATGTATAAATGCATAAATGTCTAAATGCCTAAATGTTTAAATGCCTAATTGTATAAATGCCTAAAGGCCTAAATGCCTAAATGCCTATATGTTTAAATGTATAAATGCCTAAATATCTAAATGCCTAAATGCCTGAATGAATAATTGCGTAAATGCCTCAATGCCTAAATGGTTAAATGCCTAAATGGATAAGAACCTACATGTTTAAATGTATAAATGTCTAAATATGTAAATGCCTAAATGCCTAAATGCGTAATTGCGTAAATGTCCAAATGCCTAAATGGTTAAAAGTCTAAATGCCTAAATAAATAAGAGTCTACATGTTTAAATGTATAAATGCCTAAGTATCTAAATGCCTAAATACCTAAATGGTTAATTGCGTAAATTCCTAAATGCCTAAATGATTAAATGGTTAAATGCTTAAATGTATAAATGTCTGAATGCCTAAATGCCTAAATGCCTAATTGCGTAAATGCCTAAGTGCCTAAATGCAAAAATGGTTAAATGTATAAATGCATAAATGTCTAATTGCCTAAATGATTAAATGCCTAATTGCGTAAATGCCTAAATGCCTAAATGCCTAAATTGATAAGAGCCTACATGTCTAAATGCCTAAATGCCTAAATATATAAATGTATAAATGACTAAGTGTCTAAATGCCCAAATGCCAAAATGTATAAAAGTATAAATACCTAAATGTTTAAATGCCTAATCCCTAAATGCCTAAATGCTTAAATGCGTAAATGTCTAAATACCAAAGTGCCTAGATGGCTAAATTCCTAAATTCTTAAACGCCCGAATGAATAAATGCCTAAATGTCTATATGCCTAAGTGCATTAATGTTTAAATGCCTAAATGTGTAAATGTCTAAATACCTAAATGTCTAAATGTATAAATGCGTAAATATCTAAATGCTTAAATGCCTAAGTGCCTAAATGCCTAAATGCCTAAATGCTTAATGCTTAATGTATAAATGTCTAAATGCCTAAATGCCCAAATGCTTAAATGCCAAGGTGCCTAAATGCCTAAATGCCTAATGCCTACATGCCTAAATGCCCAAATGCCTAAACGCCTGAATGGCTAAATTTCTAAAAGCTTAATGTTTAAGTGTATAAATGCTTAAATGTATAAATGTCTAAATGCTTAAATGTATAAATGTCTAAATGTGTAAATGTATAAATGCCTAATTGCGTAAATGCGTAAATGCCTAAATGCCTAAATTCCTAAATGCTTAAACGCATAAATGGCTAAACGCCTATATGCCTAAGTGTACAAATGCCTATACGTCTAAACGCCCAAAATGCCTAAATGTATAAATTTATAGATACTTAAATGTCTAAATGCCTAAATGCCTGAATGCCGAAATGTATAAATGCCTAAATGCCTAAATGTTTAAATGCTTAAATGTGTAACTGCCTAAATGCCTAAATGCCAAAATGCCTAAATGTCTAAATGTCTAATTGTACAGATGTATAAATGCTTAAATGCCTAAATACTTAAATGCCTAAATATCTAAATGTCTAAATGCCTAACGGCCTAAATGCCTTAATTGCGTAAATGCTTAAATGTTTAAATGCCTAAATGGGTAAATGCCTAAATGCCTAATTGCATAGGTGTCTAAGTGCCTAAATGCCTAAATGCTGAAATGCTTAAACGCCTAAATGCCTAAACGCCTAAACGTGTAAATGTATAAATGCCTAAATGTCTAAATGCCTACATGTCTAAATACATGTGTCCAAATAACTAAATGTCTAAACGTATAAATTTTTAAATGTCTAAATGCTTAAATGCCTAACTGCCTAAATGTATAAATTCTTAAATGCCTAATTGCCTAAATGCTTAAATGCCTAAATGCCTAAATGCTTAAATACCTAAATGCTTAAATGCCTAAATGCCTAAATTTCTAAATGTCTAAGTGCTTAAATGCCTAACTGCCTAAATTCATAAATGCTTAAATGCCTAAATGTCTAAATGCATAAATGTCTAAATGCTTAAATGCCTAACTGCCTAAATGTATAAATGCTTAAATGCCTAAATGCCTAAATGTCTAAGTGCCTAAATGCCTAAATGCCTAAATGCCTAAATAGGTAAATGTCTAAATGCCTAAATGCCTAAATGCATTAGTGGCTAAATGCCTAAATTATTAAACGCTTAAATGCCTAAGCGCCTAAATGCCTAAATGTCTAAATGTATAAATTTATAAATGATTAAATGTCTAAATGCCTAAATGTTTAAATGCCTAATTGTATAAATGTCGAAATGCCTAAATGCCTAAATGCCTAAATGCTTAAATGCCTAACTGCCTAAATGTATAAATTCTTAAATGCCTAATTGTGTAAATGCCTAAGTGCCTAAATTCCTAAATGCTTAAACGCATAAATGCCTAAACCCCTATATGCCTAAGTGTATAAGTGCCTATACGTCTAAACGCCCAAAATGCCTAAATGTATAAATTTATAAATACTTAAATGTCTTAATGCCTAAATGCCGAAATGTATAAATGCCTAAATTCCTAAATGTTTAAATGCTTAAATGTGTAACTACCTAAATGCCTAAATGCCAAAATGCCTAAATGTCTAAATGTCTAAGTGCACAGATGTATAAATGCTTAAATGCCTAAATACTTAAATGCCTAAATATCTAAATGTCTAAATGCCTAACTGCCTAGATGTCTAATTGCGTAAGTGCCTAAATGTTTAAATGCCGAAATGGGTAAATGCCTAAATGCCTAATTGCATAGGTGTCTAAGTGCCTAAATGCCTAAATGCTGAAATGCCTAAACGCCTAAATGCCTAAACGCCTAAACGTGTAAATGTATAAATGCCTAAATGTCTAAATTCCTAAATGTCTAAGTACATGTTTCCAAATACCTAAATGTCTAAACGTATAAATTCTTAAATGTCTAAATGCTTAAATGCCTAACTGCCTAAATGTATAAAATCTTAAATGCATAAATTCCTAAATGTCTAAGTGCTTAAATGCCTAACTGCCTAAATGCCTAAACGTCTAAGTACATGTTTCCAAATACCTAAATGTCTAAACGTATAAATTCTTAAATGCTTAAATGCCTAAATGCCTAAATGCTTAAATGCCTAAATGCCTAAACGCCTAAATTCCTAAATTTCTAAGTGCTTAAATGCCTAACTGCCTAAATGCCTAAATGCTTAAATGCCTAAATGTCTAAATGTATAAATGTCTAAATGCTTAAATGCCTAACTGCCTAAATGTCTAAATGCCTAAATGCCTAAATGCCTAAATAGGTAAATGCCTAAATGCTTAAGTGCCTAAATGCCTAAATGTGTAGGAGCCTACATGTTTAACTGTATAAATGCCTAAATGTCTAAATGCTTAATTGCCTAAATGCTTTAGTAACTAAATGCCTAAATGCCTAAATTATTAAACGCTTAAATGCCTAAGCGCCTAAATGCCTAAATGTCTACATGTATAAATTTATAAATGATTAAATGTCTAAATGCCTAAATGTTTAAATGCCTAATTGTATAAATGTCTAAATTCCTAAATGCCTAAATGCCTAAATGCCTAAATGCCTAAATGCCTAAATGCCTATACGCCTGAGTACCTAAATGCCTAGATGCGTTAATGCCTAAATACCGAAATGCTTAAATGGCCTAGATGCCTAAACGCCCCAATGCCTAAATGCCTAAATGTCTATATGCCTAAGTGCCTAAATGCGTAAATGCCTAAATGTGTAAATGTCCAAATACCTAAATGTCTAAATGCCTAAATGTCTAAATGCCTAAATGCCTAACTGCCTAAATGTACAAATGCTTAAATGCTTAATTGCCTAAATGTCTTAATGCCGAAATGCCTAAATGCTTAATGCCTAATGTATAAATGATAAATGTCTAAATGCCTAAATGCCTAAATGCCTATTTGCGTAAATGCCTAAATCCCTAAACGCCTAAATGGTTAAATGCCTAAATGCCTAAGTGCCTAAATTGATAAGGTAGCCTACATGTTTAAATGTATAAATGCCTAAATATCCAAATGCCTAGATGCCTAAGTGAATAATTGCGTAAATGCCTAAATGCTTAAATGGCTAAATGGATAAGATCCTACATGTTTAAATGTATAGATGCCTAAATATCTAAATGCTTAAATGCCTAAATGCCTAATTGCGTAAATGCTTAAATGCCAAAATGGTTAAAAGTATAAATGCCTAAATGTCTAAATGCCTAAATGTCTAAATGTCTAAATGTATAGATGTATAAATGCTTAAATGCCTAAATACTTAAATGCCTAAATATCTAAATGTCTAAATGCCTAACTGCATAGGTGTCAAAGTGCCTAAATGCCTACAGGCTGAAATGCCTAAACGCCTAAATGCCTAAACGCCTACATGTGTAAATGTATAAATGCCTAAACGTCTAAATGCCTAAATGTCTAAGTATATGTGTCCAAATACCTAAATGTCTAAACATATAAATTTTTAAATGTCCAAATGCTTAAATGCTTAACTGCCTAAATGTATAAATGCTTAAATGCCTAATAGCCTAAATGTTTAAATGTCTAAATGCCTAAATGCTTAAATTCATAAATGCCTAACTGCCTAAATTCCTAAATGTCTAAATGCTTAAATGCCTCACTGCCTAAATGTATAAATGCTTAAATGCCTAATTGCCTAAACGCTTAAATGCCTGAGTGCCTAAATGTATAAATGCTTAAATTCCTAATTGCCTAAATGCTTAAATGCCTAAATGCCTAAATGTATAAATGCCTCAATGTCTAAATGCTTATATGCCTAAATGGCTAAATGCCTAAATGCTTAAATGGCTAAATGCTTAAATGCTTAAATGCCTAAAAGTATAAGAGCCTACATGTTTAACTGTATAAATGCCTAAATGTCTAAATGCCTAAATTCCTAAATGCATAGGTGTCTAAATGTCTAAATTCCTAAATGCTTAACTGCCTAAATGCCTAATTGCCTAAATGCCTAAACGCCCAAATGCCTAAATGCCTAAATGTCTATATGCCTAAGTGCTTAAATGCCTAAATGCCTAAATGTGTAAATGTCGAAACACTTAAACCCCTAAATGCCTAAATGTATAAATGCCTAAACGTCTAAATGCCCAAATGTCTAAATGTATAAATTTATAAGTGCTTAAATGTCTAAATGCGTAAACGTTTAAATGCCTAATTGAATAAATGTCTGAATGCCTAAATGCCTAAATGCCTAATTGCCTAAATGCGTAAATGTGTAAATGCATAAATGTCTAACTGCCTAAAATCTAAATGCTTAAATGCCTAAATGCCTAATTGCCTAAATGCGTAAATGTTTAAATGCATACATGTCTAACTGCCTAAAACCTAAATGCTTAAATGCCTAAATGCTTAAATGCGTAAATGTCTAAATACCAAAGTGCCTAGATGGCTAAATTCCTAAATTCTTAAACGCCCGAATGAATAAATGCCTAAATGTCTATATGCCTAAGTGCCTTAATGTTTAAATGCCTAAATGCTTAATGCCTAATGTATAAATGTCTAAATGCCTAAATGCCTAAATGCCTAATGCCTACATGCCTAAATTCCCAAATGTCTAGACGCCTAAATGACTAAATTTCTAAAAGCCTAAACGCTTAAATGTATAAATGCTTAAATGTCTAAATGCCTAACTGCCTAAATGCTAAATTGCGTAAATGCTTAAATGCCTAAATGGTTAAAAGCCTAAATGCCTAAATGCCTAAATGGATAAGAGCCTACATGTTTAATTGTATAAATGCCTAATCATCTATATGCCTAAATGCCTGAATGAATAATTGCGTAAATGCCTAAATGCCTAAATGGCTAAATGCCTAAATGGCTAAATCCCTAAATGTATAAATGTCTAAATGCCTAAATGCCTAAATGCCTAATTGCGTAAATGCCTAAGTGCCTAAATGCCAAAATGGTTAAATGTATAAATGCCTAATTATCTAATTGCCTAAATACCTAAATGATTAATTGCGTAAATGCCTAAATGCCTAAATAATTAAATGGTTAAATGCTTAAATGTATAAATGTCTAAATGCCTAAATGCCTAATTGCGTAAATGCTTAAGTGCCTAAATGCCAAAATGGTTAAATGTATAAATGTCTAATTACCTAAATGATTAAATGCCTAATTGCGTAAATACCTAAATGCCTAGATGCCTAAATTGATAATAGCCTACATGTCTAAATGCTTAAATGCCTAAATGTATAAATGTATAAATGCCTAAGTGTCTAAATGCCTAAATGCCAAAATGTATAAAAGTATAAATACCTAAATGTCTAAACGCCTAATCCCTAAATGCCTAAATGCTTAAATGCGTAAATGTCTAAATACCAAAGTGCCTAGATGGCCAAATTCTTAAATTCTTAAACGCCCGAATAAATAAATGCCTAAATGTCTATATGCCTAAGTGCCTTAATGTCTAAATGCCTAAATGTGTAAATGTCTAAATACCTAAATGTCTAAATGTATAAATGCGTAAATATCTAAATGTTTAAATGCCTAAATGCCTAAATGCCTAAATGCCTAAATGCTTAATGCCTAATGTATAAATGTCTAAATGCCTAAAAACCTAAATGCCTAAATGTCTAAATGTATAAATGCCTAAATGTCCAAGTGCCTAAATGCCCAAATGCTGAAACACTTAAACGCCTAAATGTGCAGATGTACAAATGCCTAAACGTTTAAGTGTCTAAATATATAAGTGTCCAAATACCGAAATGTCTAAACGTATAAATGCCTAAATGTTTAAGTGCTTAAATGCCTAATTGCCTAAATGCTTAAATGCCTAAATGCCTAAATGCCTAAATGGATAAGTGCCTAAATGTCTAACTGCCTAAATGACTAAGTGCGTATATACCTAAATGCCGAAACGTATAAATTTCTACATATTTAAGTGCCTGAACGCTTAAATGCTTAAATACCAAAATTCCTAAATGCCAAAATGTCCAAATGCCTAAATACTTGAATGGCTAAATGCATAAATGACTAAATGCCCAAATGCTTAAATGCCAAGGTGCCTAAATGCCTAAATGCCTAATGCCTACATGCCTAAATGCCCAAATGCCTAAACGCCTGAATGGCTAAATTTCTAAAAGCTTAATGTTTAAGTGTATAAATGCTTAAATGTATAAATGTCTAAATGCTTAAATGTATAAATGTCTAAATGTGTAAATGTATAAATGCCTAATTGCGTAAATGCGTAAATGCCTAAATGCCTAAATTCCTAAATGCTTAAACGCATAAATGCCTAAACGCCTATATGCCTAAGTGTACAAATGCCTATACGTCTAAACGCCCAAAATGCCTAAATGTATAAATTTATAGATACTTAAATGTCTAAATGCCTAAATGCCTGAATGCCGAAATGTATAAATGCCTAAATGCCTAAATGTTTAAATGCTTAAATGTGTAACTGCCTAAATGCCTAAATGCCAAAATGTCTAAATGTCTAAATGTCTAAATGTACAGATGTATAAATGCTTAAATGCCTAAATACTTAAATGCCTAAATATCTAAATGTCTAAATGCCTAACGGCCTAAATGCCTTAATTGCGTAAATGCTTAAATGTTTAAATGCCTAAATGGGTAAATGCCTAAATGCCTAATTGCATAGGTGTCTAAGTGCCTAAATGCCTAAATGCTGAAATGCTTAAACGCCTAAATGCCTAAACGCCTAAACGTGTAAATGTATAAATGCCTAAATGTCTAAATGCCTACATGTCTAAATACATGTGTCCAAATAACTAAATGTCTAAACGTATAAATTCTTAAATGTCTAAATGCTTAAATGCCTAACTGCCTAAATGTATAAATTCTTAAATGCCTAATTGCCTAAATGCTTAAATGACTAAATTCCTAAATGTCTAAGTGCTTAAATGCCTAACTGCCTAAATTCCTAAATGCTTAAATGCCTAAATGTCTAAATGTATAAATGTCTAAATGCTTAAATGCCTAACTGCCTAAATGTATAAATGCTTAAATGCCTAAATGCCTAAATGTCTAAGTGCCTAAATGCCTAAATGCCTAAATGCCTAAATAGGTAAATGTCTAAATGCCTAAATGCCTAAATGCATTAGTGGCTAAATGCCTAAATGCCTAAATTATTAAACGCTTAAATGCCTAAGCGCCTAAATGCCTAAATGACTAAATGTATAAATTTATAAATGATTAAATGTCTAAATGCCTAAATGTTTAAATGCCTAATTGTATAAATGTCGAAATGCCTAAATGCCTAAATGCCTAAATGCTTAAATGCCTAACTGCCTAAATGTATAAATTCTTAAATGCCTAATTGCCTAAATGCTTAAATGCCTAAATGCCTAAATGCCTAAATGCCTAAATGGCTAAATGCCTAAATGTATAAATGTCTAAATGCTTAAATTCCTAAATGCCTAATTGCGTAAATGCCTAAGTGCCTAAATTCCTAAATGCTTAAACGCATAAATGCCTAAACCACTATATGCCTAAGTGTATAAGTGCCTATACGTCTAAACGCCCAAAATGCCTAAATGTATAAATTTATAAATACTTAAATGTCTTAATGCCTAAATGCCGAAATGTATAAATGCCTAAATTCCTAAATGTTTAAATGCTTAAATGTGTAACTACCTAAATGCTTAAATGCCAAAATGCCTAAATGCCTAAATGCTGAAATGCCTAAACGCCTAAATGCCTAAACGCCTAAACGTGTAAATGTATAAATGCCTAAATGTCTAAATTCCTAAATGTCTAAGTACATGTTTCCAAATACCTAAATGTCTAAACGTATAAATTCTTAAATGTCTAAATGCTTAAATGCCTAACTGCCTAAATGTATAAAATCTTAAATGCATAAATTCCTAAATGTCTAAGTGCTTAAATGCCTAACTGCCTAAATGCCTAAACGTCTAAGTACATGTTTCCAAATACCTAAATGTCTAAACGTATAAATTCTTAAATGCTTAAATGCCTAAATGCCTAAATGCTTAAATGCCTAAATGCCTAAACGCCTAAATTCCTAAATTTCTAAGTGCTTAAATGCCTAACTGCCTAAATGCCTAAATGCTTAAATGCCTAAATGTCTAAATGTATAAATGTCTAAATGCTTAAATGCCTAACTGCCTAAATGTCTAAATGCCTAAATGCCTAAATGCCTAAATAGGTAAATGCCTAAATGCTTAAGTGCCTAAATGCCTAAATGTGTAGGAGCCTACATGTTTAACTGTATAAATGCCTAAATGTCTAAATGCTTAATTGCCTAAATGCTTTAGTAACTAAATGCCTAAATGCCTAAATTATTAAACGCTTAAATGCCTAAGCGCCTAAATGCCTAAATGTCTACATGTATAAATTTATAAATGATTAAATGTCTAAATGCCTAAATGTTTAAATGCCTAATTGTATAAATGTCTAAATTCCTAAATGCCTAAATGCCTAAATGCCTAAATGCCTAAATGCCTAAATGCCTATACGCCTGAGTACCTAAATGCCTAGATGCGTTAATGCCTAAATACCGAAATGCTTAAATGGCCTAGATGCCTAAACGCCCCAATGCCTAAATGCCTAAATGTCTATATGCCTAAGTGCCTAAATGCGTAAATGCCTAAATGTGTAAATGTCCAAATACCTAAATGTCTAAATGCCTAAATGTCTAAATGCCTAAATGCCTAACTGCCTAAATGTACAAATGCTTAAATGCTTAATTGCCTAAATGTCTTAATGCCGAAATGCCTAAATGCTTAATGCCTAATGTATAAATGATAAATGTCTAAATGCCTAAATGCCTAAATGCCTATTTGCGTAAATGCCTAAATCCCTAAACGCCTAAATGGTTAAATGCCTAAATGCCTAAGTGCCTAAATTGATAAGGTAGCCTACATGTTTAAATGTATAAATGCCTAAATATCCAAATGCCTAGATGCCTAAGTGAATAATTGCGTAAATGCCTAAATGCTTAAATGGCTAAATGGATAAGATCCTACATGTTTAAATGTATAGATGCCTAAATATCTAAATGCTTAAATGCCTAAATGCCTAATTGCGTAAATGCTTAAATGCCAAAATGGTTAAAAGTATAAATGCCTAAATGTCTAAATGCCTAAATGTCTAAATGTCTAAATGTATAGATGTATAAATGCTTAAATGCCTAAATACTTAAATGCCTAAATATCTAAATGTCTAAATGCCTAACTGCATAGGTGTCAAAGTGCCTAAATGCCTACAGGCTGAAATGCCTAAACGCCTAAATGCCTAAACGCCTACATGTGTAAATGTATAAATGCCTAAACGTCTAAATGCCTAAATGTCTAAGTATATGTGTCCAAATACCTAAATGTCTAAACATATAAATTTTTAAATGCCCAAATGCTTAAATGCTTAACTGCCTAAATGTATAAATGCTTAAATGCCTAATAGCCTAAATGTTTAAATGTCTAAATGCCTAAATGCTTAAATTCATAAATGCCTAACTGCCTAAATTCCTAAATGTCTAAATGCTTAAATGCCTCACTGCCTAAATGTATAAATGCTTAAATGCCTAATTGCCTAAACGCTTAAATGCCTGAGTGCCTAAATGTATAAATGCTTAAATTCCTAATTGCCTAAATGCTTAAATGCCTAAATGCCTAAATGTATAAATGCCTCAATGTCTAAATGCTTATATGCCTAAATGGCTAAATGCCTAAATGCTTAAATGGCTAAATGCTTAAATGCTTAAATGCCTAAAAGTATAAGAGCCTACATGTTTAACTGTATAAATGCCTAAATGTCTAAATGCCTAAATTCCTAAATGCATAGGTGTCTAAATGTCTAAATTCCTAAATGCTTAACTGCCTAAATGCCTAATTGCCTAAATGCCTAAACGCCCAAATGCCTAAATGCCTAAATGTCTATATGCCTAAGTGCTTAAATGCCTAAATGCCTAAATGTGTAAATGTCGAAACACTTAAACCCCTAAATGCCTAAATGTATAAATGCCTAAACGTCTAAATGCCCAAATGTCTAAATGTATAAATTTATAAGTGCTTAAATGTCTAAATGCGTAAACGTTTAAATGCCTAATTGAATAAATGTCTGAATGCCTAAATGCCTAAATGCCTAATTGCCTAAATGCGTAAATGTGTAAATGCATAAATGTCTAACTGCCTAAAATCTAAATGCTTAAATGCCTAAATGCCTAATTGCCTAAATGCGTAAATGTTTAAATGCATACATGTCTAACTGCCTAAAACCTAAATGCTTAAATGCCTAAATGCTTAAATGCGTAAATGTCTAAATACCAAAGTGCCTAGATGGCTAAATTCCTAAATTCTTAAACGCCCGAATGAATAAATGCCTAAATGTCTATATGCCTAAGTGCCTTAATGTTTAAATGCCTAAATGTGTAAATGTCTAAATACCTAAATGTCTAAATGTATAAATGCGTAAATATCTAAATGCTTAAATGCCTAAGTGCCTAAATGCCTAAATGCCTAAATGCTTAATGCCTAATGTATAAATGTCTAAATGCCTAAATGCCTAAATGCCTAATGCCTACATGCCTAAATTCCCAAATGTCTAGACGCCTAAATGACTAAATTTCTAAAAGCCTAAACGCTTAAATGTATAAATGCTTAAATGTCTAAATGCCTAACTGCCTAAATGCTAAATTGCGTAAATGCTTAAATGCCTAAATGGTTAAAAGCCTAAATGCCTAAATGCCTAAATGGATAAGAGCCTACATGTTTAATTGTATAAATGCCTAATCATCTATATGCCTAAATGCCTGAATGAATAATTGCGTAAATGCCTAAATGCCTAAATGGCTAAATGCCTAAATGGCTAAATCCCTAAATGTATAAATGTCTAAATGCCTAAATGCCTAAATGCCTAATTGCGTAAATGCCTAAGTGCCTAAATGCCAAAATGGTTAAATGTATAAATGCCTAATTATCTAATTGCCTAAATACCTAAATGATTAATTGCGTAAATGCCTAAATGCCTAAATAATTAAATGGTTAAATGCTTAAATGTATAAATGTCTAAATGCCTAAATGCCTAATTGCGTAAATGCTTAAGTGCCTAAATGCCAAAATGGTTAAATGTATAAATGTCTAATTACCTAAATGATTAAATGCCTAATTGCGTAAATACCTAAATGCCTAGATGCCTAAATTGATAATAGCCTACATGTCTAAATGCTTAAATGCCTAAATGTATAAATGTATAAATGCCTAAGTGTCTAAATGCCTAAATGCCAAAATGTATAAAAGTATAAATACCTAAATGTCTAAACGCCTAATCCCTAAATGCCTAAATGCTTAAATGCGTAAATGTCTAAATACCAAAGTGCCTAGATGGCCAAATTCTTAAATTCTTAAACGCCCGAATAAATAAATGCCTAAATGTCTATATGCCTAAGTGCCTTAATGTCTAAATGCCTAAATGTGTAAATGTCCAAATACCTAAATGTCTAAATGTATAAATGCGTAAATATCTAAATGTTTAAATGCCTAAATGCCTAAATGCCTAAATGCCTAAATGCTTAATGCCTAATGTATAAATGTCTAAATGCCTAAAAACCTAAATGCCTAAATGTCTAAATGTATAAATGCCTAAATGTCCAAGTGCCTAAATGCCCAAATGCTGAAACACTTAAACGCCTAAATGTGCAGATGTACAAATGCCTAAACGTTTAAGTGTCTAAATATATAAGTGTCCAAATACCGAAATGTCTAAACGTATAAATGCCTAAATGTTTAAGTGCTTAAATGCCTAATTGCCTAAATGCTTAAATGCCTAAATGCCTAAATGCCTAAATGGATAAGTGCCTAAATGTCTAACTGCCTAAATGACTAAGTGCGTATATACCTAAATGCCGAAACGTATAAATTTCTACATATTTAAGTGCCTGAACGCTTAAATGCTTAAATACCAAAATTCCTAAATGCCAAAATGTCCAAATGCCTAAATACTTGAATGGCTAAATGCATAAATGACTAAATGCCCAAATGCTTAAATGCCAAGGTGCCTAAATGCCTAAATGCCTAATGCCTACATGCCTAAATGCCCAAATGCCTAAACGCCTGAATGGCTAAATTTCTAAAAGCTTAATGTTTAAGTGTATAAATGCTTAAATGTATAAATGTCTAAATGCTTAAATGTATAAATGTCTAAATGTGTAAATGTATAAATGCCTAATTGCGTAAATGCGTAAATGCCTAAATGCCTAAATTCCTAAATGCTTAAACGCATAAATGCCTAAACGCCTATATGCCTAAGTGTACAAATGCCTATACGTCTAAACGCCCAAAATGCCTAAATGTATAAATTTATAGATACTTAAATGTCTAAATGCCTAAATGCCTGAATGCCGAAATGTATAAATGCCTAAATGCCTAAATGTTTAAATGCTTAAATGTGTAACTGCCTAAATGCCTAAATGCCAAAATGTCTAAATGTCTAAATGTCTAAATGTACAGATGTATAAATGCTTAAATGCCTAAATACTTAAATGCCTAAATATCTAAATGTCTAAATGCCTAACGGCCTAAATGCCTTAATTGCGTAAATGCTTAAATGTTTAAATGCCTAAATGGGTAAATGCCTAAATGCCTAATTGCATAGGTGTCTAAGTGCCTAAATGCCTAAATGCTGAAATGCTTAAACGCCTAAATGCCTAAACGCCTAAACGTGTAAATGTATAAATGCCTAAATGTCTAAATGCCTACATGTCTAAATACATGTGTCCAAATAACTAAATGTCTAAACGTATAAATTCTTAAATGTCTAAATGCTTAAATGCCTAACTGCCTAAATGTATAAATTCTTAAATGCCTAATTGCCTAAATGCTTAAATGACTAAATTCCTAAATGTCTAAGTGCTTAAATGCCTAACTGCCTAAATTCCTAAATGCTTAAATGCCTAAATGTCTAAATGTATAAATGTCTAAATGCTTAAATGCCTAACTGCCTAAATGTATAAATGCTTAAATGCCTAAATGCCTAAATGTCTAAGTGCCTAAATGCCTAAATGCCTAAATGCCTAAATAGGTAAATGTCTAAATGCCTAAATGCCTAAATGCATTAGTGGCTAAATGCCTAAATGCCTAAATTATTAAACGCTTAAATGCCTAAGCGCCTAAATGCCTAAATGACTAAATGTATAAATTTATAAATGATTAAATGTCTAAATGCCTAAATGTTTAAATGCCTAATTGTATAAATGTCGAAATGCCTAAATGCCTAAATGCCTAAATGCTTAAATGCCTAACTGCCTAAATGTATAAATTCTTAAATGCCTAATTGCCTAAATGCTTAAATGCCTAAATGCCTAAATGCCTAAATGCCTAAATGGCTAAATGCCTAAATGTATAAATGTCTAAATGCTTAAATTCCTAAATGCCTAATTGCGTAAATGCCTAAGTGCCTAAATTCCTAAATGCTTAAACGCATAAATGCCTAAACCACTATATGCCTAAGTGTATAAGTGCCTATACGTCTAAACGCCCAAAATGCCTAAATGTATAAATTTATAAATACTTAAATGTCTTAATGCCTAAATGCCGAAATGTATAAATGCCTAAATTCCTAAATGTTTAAATGCTTAAATGTGTAACTACCTAAATGCTTAAATGCCAAAATGCCTAAATGTCTAAATGTCTAAATGCACAGATGTATAAATGCTTAAATGCCTAAATACTTAAATGCCTAAATATCTAAATGTCAAAATCCTAACTGCCTAGATGTCTAATTGCGTAAGTGCCTAAGTGTTTAAATGCCTAAATGGGTAAATGCCTAAATGCCTAATTGCATAGGTGTCTAAGTGCCTAAATGCCTAAATGCTGAAATGCCTAAACGCCTAAATGCCTAAACGCCTAAACGTGTAAATGTATAAATGCCTAAATGTCTAAATGCCTAAATGTCTAAGTACATGTTTCCAAATACCTAAATGTCTAAACGTATAAATTCTTAAATGTCTAAATGCTTAAATGCCTAACTGCCTAAATGTATAAAATCTTAAATGCCTAAATTCCTAAATGTCTAAGTGCTTAAATGCCTAACTGCCTAAATGCCTAAATGCTTAAATGCCTAAATGTCTAAATGCCTAAACGTCTAAGTACATGTTTCCAAATACCTAAATGTCTAAACGTATAAATTCTTAAATGCTTAAATGCCTAAATGCCTAAATGCTTAAATGCCTAAATGCCTAAACGCCTAAATTCCTAAATTTCTAAGTGCTTAAATGCCTAACTGCCTAAATGCCTAAATGCTTAAATGCCTAAATGTCTAAATGTATAAATGTCTAAATGCTTAAATGCCTAACTGCTTAAATGTCTAAATGCCTAAATGCCTAAATGCCTAAATAGGTAAATGCCTAAATGCTTAAGTGCCTAAATGCCTAAATGTGTAGGAGCCTACATGTTTAACTGTATAAATGCCTAAATGTCTAAATGCTTAATTGCCTAAATGCTTTAGTAACTAAATGCCTAAATGCCTAAATTATTAAACGCTTAAATGCCTAAGCGCCTAAATGCCTAAATGTCTACATGTATAAATTTATAAATGATTAAATGTCTAAATGCCTAAATGTTTAAATGCCTAATTGTATAAATGTCTAAATGCCTAAATGCCTAAATGCCTAAATGCCTAAATGCCTAAATGCCTATACGCCTGAGTACCTAAATGCCTAGATGCGTTAATGCCTAAATACCGAAATGCTTAAATGGCCTAGATGCCTAAACGCCCCAATGCCTAAATGCCTAAATGTCTATATGCCTAAGTGCCTAAATGCGTAAATGCCTAAATGTGTAAATGTCCAAATACCTAAATGTCTAAATGCCTAAATGTCTAAATGCCTAAATGCCTAACTGCCTAAATGTACAAATGCTTAAATGCTTAATTGCCTAAATGTCTTAATGCCGAAATGCCTAAATGCTTAATGCCTAATGTATAAATGATAAATGTCTAAATGCCTAAATGCCTAAATGCCTATTTGCGTAAATGCCTAAATGCCTAAACGCCTAAATGGTTAAATGCCTAAATGCCTAAGTGCCTAAATTGATAAGGTAGCCTACATGTTTAAATGTATAAATGCCTAAATATCCAAATGCCTAGATGCCTAAGTGAATAATTGCGTAAATGCCTAAATGCTTAAATGGCTAAATGGATAAGAACCTACATGTTTATATGTATAGATGCCTAAATATCTAAATGCTTAAATGCCTAAATGCCTAATTGCGTAAATGCTTAAATGCCAAAATGGTTAAAAGTATAAATGCCTAAATGTCTAAATGCCTAAATGTCTAAATGTCTAAATGTATAGATGTATAAATGCTTAAATGCCTAAATACTTAAATGCCTAAATATCTAAATGTCTAAATGCCTAACTGCATAGGTGTCAAAGTGCCTAAATGCCTACAGGCTGAAATGCCTAAACGCCTAAATGCCTAAACGCCTACATGTGTAAATGTATAAATGCCTAAACGTCTAAATGCCTAAATGTCTAAGTATATGTGTCCAAATACCTAAATGTCTAAACATATAAATTTTTAAATGTCCAAATGCTTAAATGCTTAACTGCCTAAATGTATAAATGCTTAAATGCCTAATAGCCTAAATGTTTAAATGTCTAAATGCCTAAATGCTTAAATTCATAAATGCCTAACTGCCTAAATTCCTAAATGTCTAAATGCTTAAATGCCTCACTGCCTAAATGTATAAATGCTTAAATGCCTAATTGCCTAAACGCTTAAATGCCTGAGTGCCTAAATGTATAAATGCTTAAATTCCTAATTGCCTAAATGCTTAAATGCCTAAATGCCTAAATGTATAAATGCCTCAATGTCTAAATGCTTAAATGCCTAAATGGCTAAATGCCTAAATGCTTAAATGGCTAAATGCTTAAATGCTTAAATGCCTAAATGTATAAGAGCCTACATGTTTAACTGTATAAATGCCTAAATGTCTAAATGCCTAAATTCCTAAATGCATAGGTGTCTAAATGTCTAAATTCCTAAATGCTTAACTGCCTAAATGCCTAATTGCCTAAATGCCTAAACGCCCAAATGCCTAAATGCCTAAATGTCTATATGCCTAAGTGCTTAAATGCCTAAATGCCTAAATGTGTAAATGTCGAAACACTTAAACCCCTAAATGCCTAAATGTATAAATGCCTAAACGTCTAAATGCCCAAATGTCTAAATGTATAAATTTATAAGTGCTTAAATGTCTAAATGCGTAAACGTTTAAATGCCTAATTGAATAAATGTCTGAATGCCTAAATGCCTAAATGCCTAATTGCCTAAATGCGTAAATGTGTAAATGCATAAATGTCTAACTGCCTAAAATCTAAATGCTTAAATGCCTAAATGCCTAATTGCCTAAATGCGTAAATGTTTAAATGCATACATGTTTAACTGCCTAAAACCTAAATGCTTAAATGCCTAAATGATTAAATGCCTAAATGTCTATATGCCTAAGTGCCTAAATGCCTATATGCTTAAATGTGTAAATGCTTAAATGCCTAACTGCCTAAATGCTTAAATGCCTAAATGCCTAAATGTATAAATGATTAAATGCCTAATTGCCTAAATGCTTAAATGCCTAAATGCTTAAATGTTTAAATGCCTAAATGTCTAAATGTATAAATGCCTAAATGACTAAATGCTTAAATGCCTAAATGCCTAAATGTATAAATGATTAAACGCCTAATTGCCTAAATGCTTAAATGCCTAAATGCTTAAATGTTTAAATGCCTAAATGTCTAAATGTATAAATGCCTAAATGACTAAATGCTTAAATAACTAACTGCCTAAATGTATAAATGCTTAAATGTCCAAAAACAAATGTTTAAATGCATAAATGCCTAAATTCCTAAATGTGTAAATGCTTAAATGCTTAACTGCCTAAATGTATAAATGCTTAAATGCCTAATTGCCTAAATGCTTAAATGCCTAAATGCCTATATGTATAAATGATTAAATGCCTAATTGCCTAAATGCTTAAATGCCTAAATGCTTAAATGCTTAAATGCCTAAATGTCTAAATGTATAAATGCCTAAATGCCTAAATGCCTACATGTTTAAATGTATAAATGCCTAAATATGTAAATGCCTAAATGCCTAAATGAATAATTGCTTAAATGCCTAAGTGCCTAAATGCCAAAATGGTTAAATGTATAAATGCCTAAATATGTAAATGCCTAACTGCCTAAATGAATAATTGCTTAAATGCCTAAATGCCTAAATGGTTAAATGCCCAAGTGGATAAGATCCTACATGTTTAAATGTATAAATGCCTAAATATCTAAATGCCTAAATGATTAAATGCTTAATTGCTTAAATTCCTAAATGCCTAAATGGTTAAAAGTCTAAATGCCTAAATAAATAAGAGCCTACATGTTTAAATGTATAAATGCCTAAATATCTAAATGCCTAAATTCCTAAATAATTAATTGCGTAAATGCCTAAATGCCTAAATGCCTAAATGGTTAAATGCTTAAATGTATATATGTCTAATTGCCAAAATTATTAAATCCCTAATTGCGTAAATGCTTAAATGCCTAAATGCCTAAATCGTTAAATGCCTAAATGCCTCAATGCCTAAATGCCTAGATGCCTAAATGCCTAAATGGTTAAATGCCTAAATGTATAAATGTCTAAATGCCTAAATGCCTAAATGCCTAATTGCGTAAATGCCTTAGTGCCTAAACGCCAAAATGGTTAAATGTATAAATGCCTAATTATCTAATTGCCTGAATGATTAAATGCCTAATTCCGTAAATGCTTAAATGCCTAAATGCCTAAATCGTTAAATGCCTAAATGCCTAAATGCCTAAATTGATAAGAGCCTACATGTCTAAATGCTTAAATGCCTAAATGTATAAATGCCTAAGTGTCTAAATGCTTAAATGCAAAATTGATAAAGGCCTACATGCCTAAATGCCTAAATGCCTAAATTGTTAAGTGTATAAATGCCTAAGTGTCAAAATGCCTAAATGCCAAAATGTATAAAAGTATAAATGCCTAAATGTCTAAATGCCTAAATACCTAAATGCCAAAATGCCTAAATGAAAAAAAGTATAAATTCCTAAGTGTCAAAATGCCTAAATGCCTAAATGTATAAAAGTATAAATGCCTAAATGTCTAAATGCCTAAATGAGTAAATGCCAAAATGCCTAAATGTATAAATGTATAAATGCCTAAGTGTCTAAATTCCTAAATGCCTAAATGTATAAAAGTATAAATGCCTAAACGTCTAAATGCCTAAATCCTTAAATGCCTAGTTGCGTAAATGCCTAAATGCCTAAGTGCCTAAATGGTTAAATACCTGAATGCCTAAACGATTAAATGTCTAAATGGATAAGAGACCACATGTTTAAATGTATAAATGCCTAAGTGTCTAAATGCTTAAATGCCTAAATGCATAGGTGTCTAAATGTAAAAATACCTAAATTCCTAAATGCTTAAACGCATAAATACCTAAACGCCTATATGCCTAAATGTATAAATTTATAAATATTCAAATGTCTAAATGCCTAAATGCCTAAATGCCGAAATGTATAAATGCCTAAAAGATTAAATGCCTAAATGTTTCAATGCTTATATGTGTAACTGCCTAAATGCCTAAAAGCCAAAATGCCTAAATGTTTAAATTTCTAAATGTACAGATGTATAAATGCTTAAATGCCTAAATACTTAAATGCCTAAACGCCTAAATGTGTAAATGTATAAATGCCTAAATGTCTAAAATGCCTAACCGCCTAATTGCGTAAATGCCCAAATGCCTAAATGCCTAAATTGGTAAATGCCTAAATGCCTAATTGCATAGGTGTCTAAGTGCCTAAGTGCCTAAATGCTGAAATGCCTAAACGCCTAATTGCCTAAACGCCTAAATGTGTAAATGTATAACTGCCTCAATGTCTAAATCCCTAAATGTCTAAATACATTAATCCAAATACCTAAATGTCTAAACGTATAAATTCTTAAATGTCTAAATGCTTAAATGCCTAACTGCCTAAATGTATAACTTCTTAAATGTCTAATTGCCTAAATGCTTAAATGCCTAAATGCCTAAATTCTTAAAGTCCTCAATGCCTAAATGCCCAAACTCCTAAATTTCTAAATGCTTAAATGCCTAACTGCCTAAATGCCTAAATGCTTAACTGACTAAATGACTAAATAAATAAATGTGTAAATGCTTAAATGCCTAACTGCCTAAATGTATAAATGCTTAAATGCCAAAATGCCTAAATGTCTAAATGCTTAAATACCTAAAGGCCTAAATGCCTAAATGCCTAAATAGGTAACTGCCTAAATGCTTAAATGCCTAAATGCCTAAATGTATAGGAACCTACATGTTTAACTGTATAAATGCCTAAATGTCTAAATGCTTAAATGCCTAAATGCATTAGTGTCTAAATGCCTAAATGCCTAAATGCCTAAATTATTAAACGCTTAAATGCCTAAACGCCTAAATGCCTAAATGTTCAAATGCGTAAACGTCTAAATGCCTAAATGTCTAAATGTATAAATTTATAAATGATTAAATGTCTAAATGCCTAAATGTTTAAATGCCTAATTGTATAAATGTCTAAATGCCTAAATGCCTAAATGCCTAAATGCCTAAATGTCTAAATGCCTAAATTGTTAAGTGTATAAATGCCTAAGTGTCAAAATGCCTAAATGCCTAATTGTATAAAAGTATAAATGCCTAAATGTCTAAATGCCTAAATTCCTAAATGCATAGGTGTCTAAATGTCTAAATTCCTAAATGCCTAACTGCCTAAATGGCTAATTGCCTAAATGCCTAAACGCCCAAATGCCTAAATGCCTAAATGTCTATATGCCTAAGTGCCTAAATGCCTAAATGCCTAAATGTGTAAATGTCGAAACACCTAAACCGCTAAATGCCTAAATGTATAAATGCCTAAACGTCTAAATGCCCAAATGTCTAAATGTATAAATTTATAAGTGCTTAAATGTCTAAATGCGTAAACGTTTAAATGCCTAATTGAATAAATGTCTGAATGCCTAAATGCCTAAATGCCTAATTGCCTAAATGCGTAAATGTTTAAATGCATAAATGTCTAACTGCCTAAAACCTAAATGCTTAAATGCCTAAATGCCTATTTGCCTAAATGCGTAAATGTTTAAATGCCTAAATGTCTATATGCCTAAGTGCCTAAATGCCTATATGCTTAAATGTGTAAATGCTTAAATGCCTAACTGCCTTAATGCTTAAATGCCTAAATGCCTAAATGTATAAATGATTAAATGCCTAATTGCCTAAATGCTTAAATGCCTAAATGCTTAAATGTTTAAATGCCTAAATGACTAAATGTATAAATGCCTAAATGACTAAATGCTTAAATAACTAACTGCCTAAATGTATAAATGCTTAAATGTCCAAAAACAAATGTTTAAATGCATAAATGCCTAAATTCCTAAATGTGTAAATGCCTAAATGCCTAACTGCCTAAATGTATAAATGCTTAAATGCCTAATTGCCTAAATTCTTAAATGCCTAAATGCCTATATGTATAAATGATTAAATGCCTAATTGCCTAAATGCTTAAATGCCTAAATGCTTAAATGCTTAAATGCCTAAATGTCTAAATGTATAAATGCCTAAATGACTAAATGATTAAATAACTAACTGCCTAAATGTATAAATGCTTAAATGCCTAAATGCCTGAATGTTTAAATGCCTAAATGCCTAAATGGCTGAATGCCTAAATTCCTAAATGCCTAAATGTATAGGAGCCTACATGTTTTACTGTATAAATGCCTAAATGTCTAAATGCCTAAATGCCTAAGTGCATAGGTGTCCAAATGTCTAAATGCCTAAATGCCTAAATTATTAAACGCTTAAATGCCTAAACGCCTAAATGCCTAAATGTATAAATACCTAAACGTCTAAACGCCTAAATGTCTAAATGTATAAATTTATAAATACCTAAATGTCTAAATGCCTAAATGTTTAAATGTCTAATTGTATAAATGCCTAAAAGCCTGAATGCCTAAATGCCTACATGTTTAAACGTATAAATGCCTAAATATGTAAATGCCTAAATGCCTAAATGAATAATTGCGTAAATGCCTAAATGCCTAAATGGTTAAATGCCTAAATGGATAAGACCCTACATGTTTAAATGTATATATGCCTAAATATCTAAATGCCTAAATGATTAAATGCTTAATTTCGTAAATGCCTAAATGCCAAAATGGTTAAAAGTCTAAATGCCTAAATAAATATGAGCCTACATGTTTAAATGTATAAATGCCTAAATATCTAAATGCCTAAATTCCTAAATGATTAATTGCGTAAATGCCTAAATGCCTAAATGCCTCAATGGTTAAATGCTTAAATGTATAAATGTCTGAATGCCTAAATGCCTAAATTCCTAATTGCGTAAATGTCTAAGTGCCTAAATGTCAAAATGGTTAAAAGTATAAAGGCCTAAATATGTAAATGCCTAACTGCCTAAATGAATAATTGCTTAAATGCCTAAATGCCTAAATGGTTAAATGCCCAAATGGATAAGATCCTACATGTTTAAATGTATAAATGCCTAAATATCTAAATGCCTAAATGATTAAATGCTTAATTGCGTAAATGCCTAAATGCCTAAATGGTTAAAAGTCTAAATGCCTAAATAAATAAGAGCCTACATGTTTAAATGTATAAATGCCTAAATATCTAAATGCCTAAATTCCTAAATAATTAATTGCGTAAATGCCTAAATGCCTAAATGCCTAAATGGTTAAATGCTTAAATGTATAAATGTCTAATTGCCAAAATTATTAAATGCCTAATTGCGTAAATGCTTAAATGCCTAAATGCCTAAATTGTTAAATGCCTAAATGCCTCAATGCCTAAATGCCTAGATGCCTAAATGCCTAAATAGTTAAATGCCTAAATGTATAAATGTCTAAATGCCTAAATGCCTAAATGCCTAATTGCGAAAATGCCTTAGTGCCTAAACGCCAAAATGGTTAAATGTATAAATGCCTAATTATCTAATTGCCTAAATGATTAAATGCCTAATTCCGTAAATGCTTAAATGCCTAAATGCCTAAATCGTTAAATGCCTAAATGTCTAAATGCCTAAATTGATAAGAGCCTACATGTCTAAATGCTTAAATGCCTAAATGTATAAATGCCTAAGTGTCTAAATGCTTAAATGCAAAATTGATAAGGGCCTACATGCCTAAATGCCTAAATGCCTAAATTGTTAAGTGTATAAATGCCTAAGTGTCAAAATGCCTATATGCTTAAATGTATAAAAGTATAAATGCCTAAATGTCTAAATGCCTAAAAACCTAAATGCCAAAATGCCTAAATGTATAAATGTATAAATGCCTAAGTGTCTAAATGCCTAAATGCCTAAATGTATAAAAGTATAAATGCCTAAATGTCTAAATGCCTAAATGCCTAAATGCCAAAATGCTTACATGTATAAATGTATAATTGCCTAAATGTCTAAGGGCCTAAATGCCTAAATGTAAAAAAGTATAAATCCCTAAGTGTCAAAATGCCTAAATGTTTAAATGCATAAAAGTATAAATGCCTAAATGTCTAAATGCCTAAATGAGTAAATGCCAAAATGCCTAAATGTATAAATGTATAAATGCCTAAGTGTCTAAATGCCTAAATGCCTAAATGTATAAAAGTATAAATGCCTAAACGTCTAAATGCCTAAATGCTTAAATGCCTAGTTGCGTAAATGCCTAAATGCCTAAGTGCCTAAATGGTTAAATACCTGAATGCCTAAACGCTTAAATGTCTAAATGGATAAGAGACCACATGTTTAAATGTATAAATGCCTAAGTGTCTAAATGCTTAAATGCCTAAATGCATAGGTGTCCAAATGTAAAAATACCTAAATTCCTAAATGCTTAAACGCATAAATACCTAAACGCCTATATGCCTAAATGTATAAATTTATAAATATTCAAATGTCTAAATGCCTAAATGCCTAAATGCCGAAATGTATAAATGCCTAAAAGATTAAATGACTAAATGTTTAAATGCTTATATGTGTACCTGCCTAAATGCCTAAAAGCCAAAATGCCTAAATGTTTAAATGTCTAAATGTACAGATGTATAAATGCTTAAATGCCTAAATACTTAAATGCCTAAACGATTAAATGTGTAAATGTATAAATGCCTAAATGTCTAAAATGCCTAACCGCCTAATTGCGTAAATGCCCAAATGCCTAAATGCCTAAATTGGTAAATTCCTAAATGCCTAAATGCATAGGTGTCTAAGTGCCAAAATGCCTAAATGCTGAAATGCCTAAACGCCTAAATGCCTAAACGCCTAAATGTGTAAATGTATAACTGCCTAAATGGCTAAATCCCTAAATGTCTAAATACATGAATCCAAATACCTAAATGTCTAAACGTATAAATTCTTAAATGTCTAAATGCTTAAATGCCTAACTGCCTAAATGTATAACTTCTTAAATGTCTAATTGCGTAAATGCTTAAATGCCTAAATCCTTAAAGTCCTCAATGCCTAAATGCCCAAATTCCTAAATTTCTAAATGCTTAAATGCCTAACTGCCTAAATGCCTAAATGCTTAACTGACTAAATGTCTAAATAAATAAAAGTCTAAATACTTAATTGCCTAACTGCCTAAATGTATAAATGCTTAAATGCCAAAATGCCTAAATGTCTAAATGCTTAAATACCTAAATGCCTAAATGCCTAAATGCCTAAATAGGTAACTGCCTAAATGCTTAAATGCCTAAATGCCTAAATGTATAGGAGCCTACATGATTAACTGTATAAATGCCTAAATGTCTAAATGCTTAAATGCCTAAATGCATTAGTGTCTAAATGCCTAAATGCCTAAATGCCTAAATTATTAAACGCTTAAATGCCTAAACGCCTAAATGCCTAAATGTTCAAATGCGTAAACGTCTAAATGCCTAAATGTCTAAATGTATAAATTTATAAATGATTAAATGTCTAAATGCCTAAATGTTTAAATGCCTAATTGTATAAATGTCTAAATGCCTAAATGCCGAAATGCCTAAATGCCTAAATGTCTAAATGCCTAAATTGTTAAGTGAATAAATACCTAAGTGTCAAAATGCCTAAATGCCTAAATGTATAAATGTATATGTGCCTAAATGTCTAAATGCCTAAATACCTAAATGCCAAAATGGTTACAAGTCTAAATGCCTAAATAAATATGAGCCTACATGTTTAAATGTATAAATGCTTAAATATCTAAATGCCTAAATTCCTAAATGATTAATTGCGTAAATGCCTAAATGCCTAAATGCCTCAATGGTTAAATGCTTAAATGTATAAATGTCTGAATGCCTAAATGCCTAAATTCCTAATTGCGTAAATGCCTAAGTGCCTAAATGCCAAAATGGTTAAATGTATAAAGGCCTAAATATGTAAATGCCTAACTGCCTAAATGAATAATTGCTTAAATGCCTAAATGCCTAAATGGTTAAATGCCCAAATGGATAAGAGCATACATGTTTAAATGTATAAATGCCTAAATATCTAAATGCCTAAATTCCTAAATAATTAATTGCGTAAATGCCTAAATGCCCAAATGCCTAAATGCCTAAATTGGTAAATGCCTAAATGCCTAAATGCATAGGTATCTAAGTGCCAAAATGCCTAAATGCTGAAATGCCTAAACGCCTAAATGCCTAAACGCCTAAATGTGTAAATGTATACCTGCCTAAATGTCTAAATCCCTAAATGTCTAAATACATGAATCCAAATACCTAAATGTCTAAACGTATAAATTCTTAAATGTCTAAATGCTTAAATGCCTAACTGCCTAAATGTATAACTTCTTAAATGTCTAATTGTTTAAATGCTTAAATGCCTAAATGCCTAAATCCTTAAAGTCCTCAATGCCTAAATGCCCAAATTCCTAAGTTTCTAAATGCTTAAATGCCTAACTGCCTAAATGCCTAAATGCTTAACTGACTAAATGTCTAAATAAATAAATGTCTAAATGCTTAATTGCCTAACTGCCTAAATGTATAAATGCTTAAATGCCATAATGCCTAAATGTCTAAATACTTAAATACCTAAATGCCTAAATGCCTAAATGCCTAAATAGGTAACTGCCTAAATGCTTAAATGCCTAAATGCCTAAATGTGTAGGAGCCTACATGTTTAACTGTATAAATGCCTAAATGTCTAAATGCTTAAATGCCTAAATGCATTAGTGTCTAAATGCCTAAATGCCTAAATGCCTAAATTATTAAACGCTTAAATGCCTAAACGCCTAAATGCCTAAATGTTCAAATGCGTAAACGTCTAAATGCCTAAATGTCTAAATGTATAAATTTATAAATGATTAAATGTCTAAATGCCTAAATGTTTAAATGCCTAATTGTATAAATGTCTAAATGCCTAAATGCCGAAATGCCTAAATGCCTAAATGTCTAAATGCCTAAATTGTTAAGTGAATAAATACCTAAGTGTCAAAATGCCTAAATGCCTAAATGTATAAATGTATATGTGCCTAAATGTCTAAATGCCTAAATACCTAAATGCCAAAATGCCTAAATGTATAAATGTATAAATGCCTAAGTGTCTAAATGTTTAAATGCCTAAATGTATAAAAGTATAAATGCCTAAATATCTAAATGCCTAAATGCCTAAATGCCAAAATGCCTAAATGTATAAATGTATAATTGCCTAATTGTCTAAGTGCCTAAATGCCTAAATGTAAAAAAGTATAAATGCCTAAGTGTCAAAATGCCTAAATCTTTAAATGTATAAAAGTATAAATGCCTAAATGTCTAAATGCCTAAATGAGTAAATGCCAAAATGCCTAAATGTATAAATGTATAAATGCCTAAGTGTCTAAATGCCTAAATGCCTAAAAGTATAAATGCCTAAATGTCTAAATGCTTAAATGCCTAAATGCATTAGTGTCTAAATGCCTAAATGCATAAATTATTAAACGCTTAAATGCCTAAACGCCTAAATGCCCAAATGTTCAAATGCGTAAACGTCTAAATGCCTAAATGTCTAAATGTATAAATTTATAAATGATTAAATGTCTAAATGCCTAAATGTTTAAATGCCTAATTGTATAACTGTCTAAATGCCTAAATGCCTAAATGCTTAAATGTCTAAATGCCTAAATGCCTAAATGCCTAAATGACTAAATGTATAAATGCTTAAGTGTCTAAATGCCTAAATGCCTAAATGTATAAGTGTATAAATGCCTAAGTGTCAAAATGCCTAAATACCTAGATGTATAAGAGAATAAATGCCTAAATGTCTAAATGCCTAAATGCCTAAATGCCAAAATACCTAAATGTATAAATGTATAAGTGCCTAAGTGTCTGAATGCCTAAATGCCGAAATGTATAAAAGTATAAATGCCTAATTGTCTAAATGCCTAAACGCCCAAATGCCTAAATGCCTAAATGTCTATATGCCTAAGTGCCTAAATGCCTAAATGCCTAAATGTGTAAATGTCCAAATACAAATGTTTAAATGCATAAATTCCTAAACTCCTAAATGTGTAAATGCTTAAATGCCTAACTGCCTAAATGTATAAATGCTTAAATGTCTAATTGCCTAAATGCTTAAATGCCTAAATGCCTAAATGTATAAATGATTAAATGCCTAATTGCCTAAATGCTTAAATGCTTAAATGCCTAAATGTCTAGATGTATAAATGCCTAAATGACTAAATGCTTAAATAACTATCTGCCTAAATGTATAAATGCTTAAATGCCTAAATGCCTAATTGTTTAAATGCCTAAATGCCTAAATGGCTAAATGCATAAATTACTAAATGCCTAAATGTATAGGAACCTACATGTTTAAATGTATAAATGCCTAAATATCTAAATGCCTAAATGATTAAATGCTTAATTGCGTAAATGCCTAAATGCCTAAATGGTTAAAAGTCTAAATGCCTAAATAAATAAGAGCCTGCATGTTTAAATGTATAAATGCCTAAATATCTAAATGCCTAAATTCCTAAATAATTAATTGCGTAAATGCCTAAATGCCTAAATGCCTAAATGCTTAAATGTATAAATGTCTAATTGCCAAAATTATTAAATCCCTAATTGCGTAAATGCTTAAATGCTTAAATGCCTAAATCGTTAAATGCCTAAATGCATCAATGCCGAAATGCCTAGATGCCTAAATGCTTAAATACTTAAATGCCTAAATGTATAAATGTCTAAATGCCTAAATGCCTAAATGCCTAATTGCGTAAATGCCTTAGTGCCTAAACGCCAAAATTGTTAAATGCATAAATGCCTAATTATCTAATTGCCTAAATGATTAAATGATTAATTCCGTAAATGCTTAAATGCCTAAATGCCTAAATCGTTAAATGCCTAAATGCCTAAATTGATAAGTGCCTACATGTCTAAATGCTTAAATGCTTAAATGTATAAATGCCTAAGTGTCTAAATGCTTAAATGCAAAATTGATAAGGGCCTACATGCCTAAATGCCTAAATGCCTAAATTGTTAAGTGTATAAATGCCTAAGTGTCAAAATGCCTAAATGCCTAAATGTATAAAAGTATAAATGCCTAAATGTCTAAATGCCTAAAAACCTAAATGCCAAAATGCCCAAATGTATAAATGTATAAATGCCTAAGTGTCTAAATGCCTAAATGCCTAAATGTATAAAAGTATAAATGCCTAAATGTCTAAATGCCTAAATCCCTAAATGCCAAAATGCCTAAATGTATAAATGTATAATTGCCTAAATGTCTAAGTGCCTAAATGCCTAAATGTAAAAAAGTATAAATCCCTAAGTGTCAAAATGCCTAAATGTTTAAATGCATAAAAGTATAAATGCCTAAATGTCTAAATGCCTAAATGAGTAAATGCCAAAATGCCTAAATGTATAAATGTATAAATGCCTAAGTGTCTAAATGCCTAAATGCCTAAATGTATAAAAGTATAAATGCCTAAACGTCTAAATGCCTAAATGCTTAAATGCCTAGTTGCGTAAATGCCTAAATGCCTAAGTGCCTAAATGGTTAAATTCCTGAATGCCTAAACGCTTAAATGTCTAAATGGATAAGAGACCACATGTTTAAATGTATAAATCCCTAAGTGTCTAAATGCTTAAATGCCTAAATGCATAGGTGTCTAAATGTAAAAATACCTAAATTCCTAAATGCTTAAACGCATAAATACCTAAACGCCTATATGCCTAAATGTATAAATTTATAAATATTCAAATGTCTAAATGCCTAAATGCCTAAATGCCGAAATGTATAAATGCCTAAAAGATTAAATGCCTAAATGTTTAAATGCTTATATGTGTAACTGCCTAAATGCCTAAAAGCGAAAATGCCTAAATGTTTAAATGTCTAAATGTACAGATGTATAAATGCTTAAATGCCTAAACGCCTAAATGTGTAAATGTATAAATGCCTAATTGTCTAAAATGCCTAACCGCCTAATTGCGTATATGCCCAAATGCCTAAATGCCTAAATTGGTAAATGCCTAAATGCCTAAATGCATAGGTGTCTAAGTGCCTAAGTGCCTAAATGCTGAAATGCCTAAACGCCTAAATGCCTAAACGCCTAAATGTGTAAATGTATAACTGCCTAAATGTCTAAATCCCTAAATGTCTAAATACATGAATCCAAATACCTAAATGTCTAAACGTATAAATTCTTAAATGTCTAAATGCTTAAATGCCTAACTGCCTAAATGTATAACTTCTTAAATGTCTAATTGCCTAAATGCTTAAATGCCTAAATGCCTAAATCCTTAAAGTCCTCAATGCCTAAATGCCCAAATTCCTAAATTTCTAAATGCTTAAATGCCTAACTGCCTAAATGCCTAAATGCTTAACTGACTAAATGTCTAAATAAATAAATGTCTAAATGCTTAAATGCCTAACTGCCTAAATGTATAAATGTTTAAATGCCAAAATGCCTAAATGTCTAAATGCTTAAATACCTAAATGCCTAAATGCCTAAATGCCTAAATAGGTAACTGCCTAAATGCTTAAATGCCTAAATGCCTAAATGTATAGGAGCCTACATGTTTAACTGTATAAATGCCTAAATGTCTAAATGCTTAAATGCTTAAATGCATTAGTGTCTAAATGCCTAAATGCCTAAATGCCTAAATTATTAAACGCTTAAATGCCTAAACGCCTAAATGCCTAAATGTTCAAATGCGTAAACGTCTAAATGCCTAAATGTCTAAATGTATAAATTTATAAATGATTAAATGTCTAAATGCCTAAATGTTTAAATGCCTAATTGTATAAATGTCTAAATGCCTAAATGCCTAAATGCCTAAATGCCTAAATGTCTAAATGCCTAAATTGTTAAGTGTATAAATACCTAAGTGTCAAAATGCCTAAATGCCTAAATGTATAAAAGTATAAATGCCTAAATGTCTAAATGCCTAAATACCTAAATGCCAAAATGCCTAAATGTATAAATGTATAAATGCCTAAGTGTCTAAATGCCTAAATGCCTAAATGTATAAAAGTATAAATGCCTAAATGTCTAAATGCCAAAATGCCTAAATGCCAAAATGCCTAAATGTATAAATGTATAATTGCCTAAATGTCTAAGTGCCTAAATGCCTAAATGTAAAAAAGTATAAATGCCTAAGTGTCAAAATGCCTAAATGTTTAAATGTATAAAAGTATAAATGCCTAAATGTCTAAATGCCTAAATGAGTAAATGCCAAAATGCCTAAATGTATAAATGTATAAATGCCTAAGTGTCTAAATGCCTAAATGCCTAAATGTATAAAAGTATAAATACCTAAATGTCTAAATGCTTAAATGCCTAAATGCATTAGTGTCTAAATGCCTAAATGCCTAAATGCCTAAATTATTAAACGCTTAAATGCCTAAACGCCTAAATGCCTAAATGTTCAAATGCGTAAACGTCTAAATGCCTAAATGTCTAAATGTATAAATTTATAAATGATTAAATGTCTAAATGCCTAAATGTTGAAATGCCTAATTGTATAACTGTCTAAATGCCTAAATGCCTAAATGCCTAAATGCCTAAATGTCTAAATGCCAAAATGCCTAAATGCCTAAATGACTAAATGTATAAATGCCTAAGTGTCTAAATGCCTAAATGCAAAATTGATAAGGGCCTACATGCCTAAATGCCTAAATGCCTAAATGTATAAGTGTATAAATGCCTAAGTGTCAAAATGCCTAAATGCCTAAGTGTATAAAAGAATAAATGCCTAAATGTCTAAATGCCTAAATGCCTAAATGCCAAAATACCTAAATGTATAAATGTATAAGTGCCTAAGTGTCTAAATGCCTAAATGCCTAAATGTATAAAAGTATAGATGCCTAATTGTCTAAATGCCTAAACGCCCAAATGCCTAAATGCCTAAATGTCTATATGCCTAAGTGCCTAAATGCCTAAATGCCTAAATGTGTAAATGTCCAAATACAAATGTTTAAATGCATAAATTCCTAAACTCCTAAATGTGTAAATGCTTAAATGCCTAACTGCCTAAATGTATAAATGCTTAAATGCCTAATTGCCTAAATGCTTAAATGCCTAAATGCCTAAATGCCTAAATGTATAAATGATTAAATGCCTAATTGCCTAAATGCTTAAATGCTTAAATGCCTAAATGTCTAGATGTATAAATGCCTAAATGACTAAATGCTTAAATAACTAACTGCCTAAATGTATAAATGCTTAAATGCCTAAATGCCTAAATGTTTAAATGCCTAAATGCCTAAATGGCTGAATGCATAAATTCCTAAATGCCTAAATGTATAGGAGCCTACATGTTTTACTGTATAAATGCCTAAATGTCTAAGTGCAAAAATGCCTAAATGCATAGGTGTCTAAATGTCTAAATGCCTAAATGCCTAAATTATTAAACGCTTAAATGCTTAAACGCCTAAATGCCTAAGTGTATAAATGCCTCAACGTCTAAACGCCTAAATGTCTAAATGTATAAATTTATAAATGCCTAAATGTCTAAATGCCTAAATGTTTGAATGCCTAATTGTATAAATGCCTAAAGGCCTGAATGCCTAAATGCCTACATGTTTAGATGTTTAAATGCCTAAATATGTAAATGCCTAAATGTATAAATGAATAATTGCGTAAATGCCTAAATGCCTAAATGGTTAAATGCCTAAATGGATAAGATTCTACATGTTTAAATGTATAAATGCCTAAATATCTAAATGGCTAAATGATTAAATGCTTAATTGCGTAAATGCCTAAATGCCTAAATGGTTAAAAGTCTAAATGCCTCAATAAATAAGAGCCTACATGTTTAAATGTATAAATGCCTAAATATCTAAATGCCTACATTCCTAAATGATTAATTATGTAAATGCCTAATTGCCTAAATGCCTAAATGGTTAAATGCTTAAATGTATAAATGTCTGAATGCCTAAATGCCTAAATGCCTAATTGCGTAAATGCCTAAGTGCCTAAATTCCAAAATGGTTAAATGTATAAATGCCTATATATGTAAATGCGTAAATGAATAAATGAATAATTGCGTAAATGCCTAAATGCCTAAATGGTTAAATGCCTAAATGGATAAAATCCTACATGTTTAAATGTATAAATGCCTAAATATCTAAATGCCTAAATTCCTAAATGATTAATTGCGTAAATGCCTAAATGCCTAAATGCCTAAATGTTTAAATGCTTAAATGTATTAATGTCTAATTGCCTAAATTATTAAATGACTAATTGCGTAAATGCTTAAATGCCTAAATGCCTAAATCGTTAAATGCCTAAATGCCTCAATGCCTAAATGCCTAAATGCCTAAATGCCTAAATGGCTAAATGCCTAAATGTATAAATGTCTCAATACCTAAATGCCTAAATGCCTAATTGCGTAAATGCCTTAGTGCCTAAACGCCAAATTGGTTAAATGTATAAATGCCTAATTATCTAATTGCCTAATGATTAAATGCCCAATTCCGTAAATGCTTAAATGCCTAAATGCCTAAATCGTTAAGTGCCTAAGTGCCTAAATGCCTAAATGCCTAAATTAATAAGAGCCTACATGTCTAAATGCCTAAATGCATAAATGTGTAAATCCCTAAGTGTCTAAATGCCTAAATGCAAAATTGACAAGGGCCTACATGCCTAAATGCCTAAATGCCTAAATGTATAAGTGTCAAAATGCCTAAATGCCTAAATGTATAAAAGTATAAATGCCTAAATGTTTAAATGCCTAAATGCCTAAATGCCAAAATGCCTAAATGTATCAATGTATAAATGCCTAAGTGTCTAAATGCCTAAATGCCTAAATGTATAAAAGTATAAATGCCTAAATGTCTAAATGCCTAAATGCCTAAATGCCAAAATGCCTAAATGTATAAATGTATAATTGCCTAAGTGTCTAAATGCCTAAGTGCCTAAATGTAAAAAAGAATAAATGCCTAAGTGTCAAAATGCCTAAATGCCTAAATGTATAAAAGTATAAATGCCTAAATGTCTAAATGCCTAAATGCCTAAATGCCAAAATGCCTAAATGTATAAATGTATAAATGCCTAAGTGTCTAAATGCCTAAATGCCTAAGTGTATAAAAGTATAAATGAATAAACGTCTAAATGCCTAAATGTTTAAATGCCTAATTGCGTAAATGCCTAAATGCCTAAATGCTTAGATACCTAAATGCATAAACGCTTAAATGCCTAAATGGATAAGAGACCACATGTTTAAATGTATAAATGCCTAAGTGTCTAAATGCTTAAATGCCTAAATACATAGGTGTCTAAATGTAAAAATGCTTAAATTCTTAAATGCTTAAACGCATAAATACCTAAACGCCTATATGCCTAAGTGTATAAATTTATAAATACTTAAATGTCTAAATGCCTAAATGCCTAAATGCCGAAATGTACTAGTGCCTAAATGCCTAAATGCCTAAATGTTTAAATGCTTAAATGTGTAACTGCCTAAATGCCTAAATGCCAAAATGCCTAAATGTCTAAATGTCTCAATGTACAGATGTATAAATGCTTAAATGCCTAAATACTTAAATGCCTAAGCGCCTAAATGTGTAAATGTATAAATGCCTAAATGTCTAAAATGCCTACCCGCCTAATTGCGTAAATTCCCAAATGCCTAAATGCCTAAATGGGTAAATGCCTAAATGCCTAAATGCATAGCTGTCTAAGTGCCTAAATGCCTAAATGCCAAAATGCCTAAACGCCTAAATGCCTAAACGCCTAAATATGTAAGTATATAAATGCCTAAACGTATAAATTCTTAAATGTCTAAATGCTTAAATGCCTAACTGCCTAAATGTATAAATTCTTAAATGCCTAATTGCCTAAATGCTTAAATGCCTAAATGCCTAAATGCTTAAAGTCCTAAATGCCTAAATTCCTCAATGTCTAAATGCTTAAATGCCTAAGCGTCAAAATGCCTAAATGCCTAAATGTATAAAAGTATAAATGCCTAAATGTCTAAATGCTTAAATGCCTAAATGCCAAAATGCCTAAACGCCTAAATGCCTAAACGCCTAAATGTGTAAGTATATAAATGCCTAAACGTATAAATTCTTAAATGTCTAAATGCTTAAATGCCTAACTGCCTAAATGTATAAATTCTTAAATGCCTAATTGCCTAAATGCTTAAATGCCTAAATGCCTAAATGCTTAAAGTCCTAAATGCCTAAATTCCTCAATGTCTAAATGCTTAAATGCCTAAGTGTCTAAATGCCAAAATGCCTAAATATATAAAAGTATAAATGCCTAAATGTCTAAATGCTTAAATGCCTAAATGTCTATATGCCTAAGTGCCTTAATGCCTAAATGCCTAAATGCCTAAATGTGTAAATGTCCAATTACCTAACTGTCTAAATGTATAAATGCGTAACTATCTAAATGCTTAACTGCCTGAAAGCCTAAATGTCTAAATGCCTAAATGCTTAATGACTAATATATAAATGTCTAAATGCCTAAAAACCTAAATGTCTAAATGTAAAAATGCCTAAACGTCTAAATGCCTAAATGCTTAAATGCCTAATTGCGTATGTGCTTAAATGCCTAAATGCCTAAATGGTTAAATACCTAAATGCCTAAATGCTTAAATGCCTAAATGGATAAGAGACCACATATTTAAATGTATAAATGCCTAAGTGTCTAGATGCTTAAATGCCTAAATACATAGGTGTCTAAATGTAAAAATACCTAAACGCCTATATGCCTAAGTGTATAAATGCCTATACGTCTAAACGCCTAAATGCCTAAATGTATAAATTTATAAATACTTAAATGTCTAAATGCCTAAATGCCTAAATGCCAAAATGTATAAATGCCTAAATGCCTAAATGCCTAAATGTTTAAATGCTTAAATGTGTAACTGCCTAAATGCCTAAATGCCAAAATGCCTAAACGTTTAAATGTCTAAATGTACAGATGTATAAATGCTTAAATTCCTAAATACCTAAATGCCTAAATATCTAAATGTCTAAATGCCTAACTGCCTAATTGCGTAAATGCCTAAACGCCTAAATGCCTAAATGGGTAAATGCCTAAATGCCTAAATGCATAGGTGTCTAAGTGCCTATATGCTGAAATGCCTAAACGCCTAAATGCCTAAACGCCTAAATGTGTAAATACATGTGTCCAAATACCTAAATGTCTAAACGCATAAATTCTTAAATGTCTAAATGCTTAAATTCCTAACTGCATAAAGGTATAAATTCTTAAATGCCTAATTGCCTAAATGCCTAAATGCCAAAATAGGTAAATGCCTAAATGCTTAAATGCATAAATGCCTAAATGTATAGGAGCCTACATGTTTAACTGTATAAATTCCAAAATGTCTAAATGCTTAAATGCCTAAATGCATTAGTGTCTAAATGCCTAAATGCCTAAATGCCTAAATTATTAAACGCTTAAATGCCTAAACGCCTAAATTCCTAAATGTACAAATGCGTAAACGTCTAAATGCCTAAATGTCTAAGTGTATAAATTTATAAATGATTAAACGTCTAAATGCCTAAATGCTTAAATGCCTAATTGTATAAATATCTTATTGCCTAAATGCCGAAATGCCTTAATGCCTAAATGCCTAAATGTCTAAATGCCTATACGCCTAAGTACCTAAATGCCTAAATGCGTTAATGCCTAAGTACCGAAATGCTTAAATGGCCAAATTCCTAGATGCCTAAACGCCCAAATGCCTAAATGCCTAAATGTCTATATGCCTAAGTGCCTAAATACGTAAATGCCTAAATGTGTAAATGTCTAAATACCTAAATTTCTAAATGCCTAAATGTCTAAGTGCCTAAATGTCTAAATGCCGAAATGTCTAAATGCTTAATGCCTAATGTATAAATGCCTACCTGTCTAAATGCCTAAATGCCTAAATACCTAATTGCGTAAATGCCTAAATGCCTAAACGCCTAATTGCCTAAATGTTTAAATGCCTAAATAACTAAATGCTTAAATGCATAAATGCCTAAATGCCTAAATTCATAAATGTCTAAATGCCGAAATGTCTAAATGCTTAATGCCTAATGTATAAATGCCTAACTGTCTAAATGCCTAAATGCCTAAATGTCTAAATGCCTATACGCCTAAGTACCTAAATGCCTAAATGCGTTAATGTCTAAGTACCGAAATGCTTAAATGGCCAAATTCCTAAATGCCTAAACGCCCAAATGCCTAAATGCCTAAATGTCTATATGCCTAAGTGCCTAAATACGTAAATGCCTAAATGTGTAAATGTTTAAATACCTAAATTTCTAAATGCCTAAATGTCTAAGTGCCTAAATGTCTAAATTCCGAAATTTCTAAATGCTTAATGCCTAATGTATAAATGCCTAACTGTCTAAATGCCTAAATGCCTAAATACTTAATTGCGTAAATGCCTAAATGCCTAAACGCCTAATTGCCTAAATGTTTAAATGCCTAAATAACTAAATGCTTAAATGCATAAATGCCTAAATGCCTAAATTCCTAAATGTCTAAATGCCGAAATGTCTAAATGCTTAATGCCTAATGTATAAATGCCTAACTGTCTAAATGCCTAAATGCCTAAATACCTAATTGCGTAAATGCCTAAATGCCTAAACGCCTAATTGCCTAAATGTTTAAATGCCTAAATAACTAAATGCTTAAATGTACAAATGCCTAAATGCTTAATTGCCTAAATGTCTAAATGCCGAAATGTCTAAATGCTTAATGCCTAATGTATAAATGCCTAACTGTCTAAATGCCTAAATGCCTAAATACCTAATTGCGTAAATGCCTAAATGCCTAAACGCCTAACTGCCTAAATGTTTAAATGCCTAAATAACTAAATGCTTAAATGCATAAATGCCTAAATGCCTAAATTCCTAAATGTCTAAATGCTTAGATGCCTAACTGCCTAAATGTATAAATGCTTAAATGCCTAATTGCCTAAACGCTAAAATGCCTAAGTGCCTAAATGTATAAATGTTTAAATGCCTAATTGCCTAAATGCTTAAATGCCTAAATGCTTAAATGCCTAAATGCCTAAATGTATAAATGCCTCAATGTCTAAATGTTTAAATGCCTAACTGCCTAAATGTATAAATGCTTAAATATATAAATGCCTAAATGCCTAAATGCTTAAATGCCTAAATGTTTAAATGCTTAAATGGCTAAATGCCTAAATGCCTTAATTCCTAAATGCCTAAATGTATAGTAGCCTACATGTTTAACTGTATAAATGCCTAAATGTCTAAATGCCTAAATGCCTAAATGCATAGGTGTCTAAATGTCTAAATGCCTAAATGCCTAAATGCCAAATTCCTAGATGCCTAAATGTCTATATGCATAAGTGCTTAAACGCTTAAATGCCTAAATGTATAAATTTCTAAACGTCTAAATGCTTAATTGTCTAAATGTATAAATTTATAAGTGTTTAAATGTTTAAATGCATAAATGTTTAAATGTTTAATTGTATAAATGTCTAAATGCCTAAATGCCTAAATGCCTAATTGCCTAAATGCCTAAACGTTTAAATGCATAAATGTCTAACTGCCTAATGCCTAAATGCCTAAATGCATAAATGTATAAATGCCTAAACGTCTAAATGCTTAATTGTCCAAATGTATAAATTTATAAGTGTTTAAATGTCTAAATGCCTAAATATGTAAATGCATAAATGTCTAATTGCCTAATGCCTAAAAGCCTAAATGCCTGAATGCCTAAACGTGTAAATGTCCAAATACCTAAACGCTTAAATGCCTAAATGCCTAAATGCATAGGTGTCTAAATGTCTAAATGCCTAAATGCCTAAATGCCTAATTGCTTAAATGCCTAAATGTTTAAATGCATAAATGTCTAATTGCCTAATTCCTAAAAGCCTAAATGCCTAAATGCATAAATATCTAAACGTCTAAATGCTTAAATGGCCAATGCCTAAATGCCTAAATGTCTATTTGCATAAGTGCCTAAATGCCTAAATGCCTAAACGTGTAAATGTCCAAATACCTAAACGCCTAAATGCCTAAATGTATAAATGCCTAAACGTCTAAATGCTTAATTGTCTAAATGTATAAATTTATAAGTGTTTAAATGTCTAAATGCCTAAATGTTTAAATGCCTAATTGTATAAATGTCTTAATGCCTAAATGCCTAAATGCCTAATTGCCTAAATGCCTAAATGTTTAAATGCATTAATGTCTAAACGCCTAATGCCTAAATGATTAAATGCCTAAATGCTTAAATGCCTAAATGTCTAAATGCTTAAATGGCCAAATTCCTAGATGCCTAAACGCCCAAATGCCTAAATGCCTAAATGTCTATATGCCTAAGTGCCTAAATGCCTAAATGCCTAAATGTGTAAGTGTCCAAATACCTAAATGTTTAAATGCATAGATGCCTAAATTCCTAAATGTGTAAATGCTTAAATGCCTAACTGCCTAAATGTATAAATGCTTAAATGCCTAATTGCCTAAATGCCTAAATGCTTAAATGCCTAAATGTTTAAATGCTTAAATGGCTAAATGCCTAAATGCCTTAATGCCTAAATGCCTAAATGTATAGGAGCCTACATGCTTAACTGTATAAATGCCTAAATGTCTAAATGCCTAAATGCCTAAATGCATAGGTGTCTAAATGTCTAAATGCCTAAATGCCTAAATGCCTAATTGCCTAAATGCTTAAATGTTTATATGTATAAATGTCTAATTGCCTAATGCCTAAAAGCCTAAATGCCTAAATGCCTAAATATTTAAATGTCTAAATGCTTAAATGGCCCAATTCTTAGATGCCTAAATGTCTATATGCATAAGTGCTTAAATGCCTAAATGCCTAAACGTGTAAATGTCCAAATACCTAAACGCCTAAATGCTTAATGCCTAAATGCATAGGTGTCTAAATGTCTAAATGTCTAAATGCCTAAATGCCTAATTGCCTAAATGCCTAAATGTTTAAATGCATAAATGCCTAATTGCCTAATGCCTAAAAGCCTAAATGCTTAAATGCCTAAATATCTAAATGTCTAAATGCTTAAATGGCCAAATGCCTAAATGCCTAAATGTCTATATGCATAAGTGCCTAAATGCCTAAATTCCTAAACGTGTAAATGTCCAAATATCTAAACGCCTAAATGGCTAAATGTATTAATGCCTAAACGTCTAAATGCTTAATTGTCTAAATGTATAAATTTATAAGTGTTTAAATGTATAAATGCCTAAATGCCTAAATGCCTAATTGCCTAAATGCCTAAATGTTTAAATGCATAAGTGTCTAATTGCCTAATGCCTAAAAGCCTAAATGCTTAAATGCCTAAATATCTAAATGTCTAAATGCTTAAATGGCCAAATGCCTAAATGCCTAAATGTATCTATGCATAAGTGCCTAAATGCCTAAATGCCTAAACGTGTAAATGTCCAAATACCTAAACGCCCAAATGCTTAATGCCTAAATGCATAGGTGTCTAAATGTCTAAATGCCTAAATGCCTAAATGCCTAATTGCCTAAATGCCTAAATGTTTAAATGCATAAATGTCTAACTGCCTAATGCCTAAATGCCTAAATGCCTAAATGCCTAAATGCCTAAATGTGTAAATGTATAAATGCCTAAACGCCCAAATGCCTAATTGCCTAAATGTCTATATGCCTAAGTGCCTAAATACCTAATTGCGTAAATGCCTAAATGTCTAAACGCCTAATTGCCTAAGTGTTTAAATGCCTAAATAACTAAATGCTTAAATGCATAAATACCTATATGCCTAAATTACTAAATGTCTAAATGCTTAGATGCCTAACTGCCTAAATGTATAAATGCTTAAATGCCTAATTGCCTAAACGCTTAAATGCCTAAGTGCCTAAATGGAAAAATGGTTAAATGTATAAATGCCTATTTATCTAATTACCTAAATTATTAAATGCCTAATTCCGTAAATGCCTAAATGCCTAAATGCCTAAATCGTTAAATGCCTAAATGCCTAACTGCCTAAATGCAAAATTGATAAGGGCCTACATGCCTAAATCCCTAAATGCCTAAATGCCTAAATGTATAAGTGTATGAATGCCTAAGTGTCAAAATGCCTAAATGCCTAAATGTTTAAAAGTATAAATGCCTAAATGTCTAAATACCTAAATGCCTAAATGCCAAAATGCCTAAATGTATAAATGTATAAATGCCTAAGTGTCTAAATGCCTAAATGCAAAAATGTATAAACGTATAAATGCCTAAATGTCTAAATGCCTAAGTGCCTAAGTGGCTAAATGTCTAAAAGCCTAAATGCCTAAATGGATAAGAGCCTACATGTTTAAATGTATAAATGCCTAATCATCTATATGCCTAAATGCCTAAGTGGCTAAATGTCTAAAAGCCTAAATGCCTAAATGGATAAGAGCCTACATGTTTAAATGTATAAATGCCTAATCATCTATATGCCTAAATGCCTAAATGAATAATTGCGTAAATCACTAAATGCCTAAATGCCTAAATGGCTAAATGCCTAAATGTATAAATGTCTAAATGTATAAATGTTTGAATGCCTAAATGCCTAAATGCCTAATTGCGTAAATGCCTAAGTGACTAAATGCCAAAATGGTTAAATGTAAAAATGCTTAAATTCCTAAATGCCTAAACCCATAAATAGCTAAACGCCTATATGCCTAAGTGTATAAATGCCTATACGTCTAAACGCCTAAATGCCTAAATGTATAAATTTATAAATACTTAAATGTCTAAATGCCTAAATGCCTAAATGCCGAAATGTATAAATGCCTAAATGCCTAAATGTTTAAATGCTTAAATGTGTATCTGCCTAAATGCCTAAATGCCAAAGTGCCTAAATGTCTAAATGTCTAAATGTACAGATGTATAAATGCTTAAATGCCTAATTACCTAAATGCCTAAGTATCTAAATGTCTAAATGCCTAACCGCCTAATTGCGTAAATGCCTAAATGCCTAAATGCCTAAATGGGTAAATGCCTAAATGCCTAAATGCATAGGTGTCTGAGTGCCTATATGACTAAATGCTGAAATGCCTAAACGCCTAAATACCTAAACGCCTAAATGTGTAAATGTATAAATGCCTAAATGTCTAAATGCCTAAATGTCTAAATACATGTGTCCAAATACCTAAATGTCTAAACGTATAAATTCTTAAATGTCTAAATGCTTAAATGCCTAACTGCCTAAAGGTATAAATTCTTAAATGCCTAATTGCCTAAGTGCCTAAATGCCTAAATGTTTAAATGCCTAAATGCCTAAATGTATTGGAGCCTACATGTTTAACTGTATAAATGCCAAATGTCTAAATGCTTAAATGTCTAAATGCATTAGTGTCTAAATGCCTAAATGCCTAAATGCCTAAATTATTAAACGCTTAAATGCCTAAACGCCTAAATGCCTAAATGTACAAATGCGTAAACGTCTAAATGCCTAAATGTCTAAGTGTATAAATTTATAAATGATTAAATGTCTAAATGCCTAAATGCTTAAATGCCTAAATGCCTAAATGTCTAAAGGTCTAAATACCTAAATGCCTATACGCCTAAGTACCTAAATGCCTAAATGGGTTAATGCCTAAGTACCGAAATTCTTAAATGGCCAAATTCCTAGATGCCTAAACGCCCAAATGCCTAATTGCCTAAATGTCTATATGCCTAAGTGCCTAAATACCTAATTGCGTAAATGACTAAATGCCTAAACGCCTAATTGCCTAAGTGTTTAAATGCCTAAATAACTAAATGCTTAAATGCATAAATACCTAAATGCCTAAATTCCTAAATGTCTAAATGCTTAGATGCCTAACTGCCTAAATGTATAAATGCTTAAATGCCTAATTGCCTAAACGCTTAAATGCCTAAATGCCTAAATGTATAAATGGTTAAATGCCTAATTGCCTAAATGCTTAAGTGCCTAAATGCTTAAATGCCTAAATGCCTAAATATATAAATGCCTCAATGTCTAAATGTTTAAATGCCTAACTGCCTAAATGTATAAATGCTTAAATATATAAATGCCTAAATGCCTAAATGCCTAAATGCTTAAATGCCTAAATGTTTAAATGCTTAAATGGCTAAATGCCTAAATGCCTTAATGCCTAAATGCCTAAATGTATAGGAGCCTACATGCTTAACTGTATAAATGCCTAAATGTCTAAATGCCTAAATGCCTAAATGCATAGGTGTCTAAATGTCTAAATGCCTAAATGCCTAAATGCCTAATTGCCTAAATGCTTAAATGTTTAAATGTATAAATGTCTAATTGCCTAATGCCTAAAAGCCTAAATGCCTAAATGCCTAAATATTTAAATGTCTAAATGCTTAAATGGCCCAATTCTTAGATGCCTAAATGTCTATATGCATAAGTGCTTAAATGCCTAAATGCCTAAACGTGTAAATGTCCAAATACCTAAACGCCTAAATGCTTAATGCCTAAATGCATAGGTGTCTAAATGTCTAAATGTCTAAATGCCTAAATGCCTAATTGCCTAAATGCCTAAATGTTTAAATGCATAAATGCCTAATTGCCTAATGCCTAAAAGCCTAAATGCTTAAATGCCTAAATATCTAAATGTCTAAATGCTTAAATGGCCAAATGCCTAAATGCCTAAATGTCTATATGCATAAGTGCCTAAATGCCTAAATTCCTAAACGTGTAAATGTCCAAATATCTAAACGCCTAAATGGCTAAATGTAT
This sequence comes from Agriotes lineatus, assembly GCA_940337035.1. NCBI lineage: Eukaryota > Metazoa > Arthropoda > Insecta > Coleoptera > Elateridae > Agriotes > Agriotes lineatus. The sequence continues at coordinate 213,243 of CALNHX010000193.1, read as the reverse complement.
TAATGCCTAAACGTCTAAATGCTTAATTGTCTAAATGTATAAATTTATAAGTGTTTAAATGTATAAATGTCTAAATGCCTAAATGCCTAATTGCCTAAATGCCTAAATGTTTAAATGCATAAGTGTCTAATTGCCTAATGCCTAAAAGCCTAAATGCTTAAATGCCTAAATATCTAAATGTCTAAATGCTTAAATGGCCAAATGCCTAAATGCCTAAATGTATCTATGCATAAGTGCCTAAATGCCTAAATGCCTAAACGTGTAAATGTCCAAATACCTAAACGCCCAAATGCTTAATGCCTAAATGCATAGGTGTCTAAATGTCTAAATGCCTAAATGCCTAAATGCCTAATTGCCTAAATGCCTAAATGTTTAAATGCATAAATGTCTAACTGCCTAATGCCTAAATGCCTAAATGCCTAAATGCCTAAATGCCTAAATGCCTAAATGCCTAAATGTGTAAATGTATAAATGCCTAAACGCCCAAATGCCTAATTGCCTAAATGTCTATATGCCTAAGTGCCTAAATACCTAATTGCGTAAATGCCTAAATGTCTAAACGCCTAATTGCCTAAGTGTTTAAATGCCTAAATAACTAAATGCTTAAATGCATAAATACCTATATGCCTAAATTACTAAATGTCTAAATGCTTAGATGCCTAACTGCCTAAATGTATAAATGCTTAAATGCCTAATTGCCTAAACGCTTAAATGCCTAAGTGCCTAAATGGAAAAATGGTTAAATGTATAAATGCCTATTTATCTAATTACCTAAATTATTAAATGCCTAATTCCGTAAATGCCTAAATGCCTAAATGCCTAAATCGTTAAATGCCTAAATGCCTAACTGCCTAAATGCAAAATTGATAAGGGCCTACATGCCTAAATCCCTAAATGCCTAAATGCCTAAATGTATAAGTGTATGAATGCCTAAGTGTCAAAATGCCTAAATGCCTAAATGTTTAAAAGTATAAATGCCTAAATGTCTAAATACCTAAATGCCTAAATGCCAAAATGCCTAAATGTATAAATGTATAAATGCCTAAGTGTCTAAATGCCTAAATGCAAAAATGTATAAACGTATAAATGCCTAAATGTCTAAATGCCTAAGTGCCTAAGTGGCTAAATGTCTAAAAGCCTAAATGCCTAAATGGATAAGAGCCTACATGTTTAAATGTATAAATGCCTAATCATCTATATGCCTAAATGCCTAAGTGGCTAAATGTCTAAAAGCCTAAATGCCTAAATGGATAAGAGCCTACATGTTTAAATGTATAAATGCCTAATCATCTATATGCCTAAATGCCTAAATGAATAATTGCGTAAATCCCTAAATGCCTAAATGCCTAAATGGCTAAATGCCTAAATGTATAAATGTCTAAATGTATAAATGTTTGAATGCCTAAATGCCTAAATGCCTAATTGCGTAAATGCCTAAGTGACTAAATGCCAAAATGGTTAAATGTAAAAATGCTTAAATTCCTAAATGCCTAAACCCATAAATAGCTAAACGCCTATATGCCTAAGTGTATAAATGCCTATACGTCTAAACGCCTAAATGCCTAAATGTATAAATTTATAAATACTTAAATGTCTAAATGCCTAAATGCCTAAATGCCGAAATGTATAAATGCCTAAATGCCTAAATGTTTAAATGCTTAAATGTGTATCTGCCTAAATGCCTAAATGCCAAAGTGCCTAAATGTCTAAATGTCTAAATGTACAGATGTATAAATGCTTAAATGCCTAATTACCTAAATGCCTAAGTATCTAAATGTCTAAATGCCTAACCGCCTAATTGCGTAAATGCCTAAATGCCTAAATGCCTAAATGGGTAAATGCCTAAATGCCTAAATGCATAGGTGTCTGAGTGCCTATATGACTAAATGCTGAAATGCCTAAACGCCTAAATGCCTAAACGCCTAAATGTGTAAATGTATAAATGCCTAAATGTCTAAATGCCTAAATGTCTAAATACATGTGTCCAAATACCTAAATGTCTAAACGTAAAAATTCTTAAATGTCTAAATGCTTAAATGCCTAACTGCCTAAAGGTATAAATTCTTAAATGCCTAATTGCCTAAGTGCCTAAATGCCTAAATAGGTAAATGCCTAAATGTTTAAATGCCTAAATGCCTAAATGTATTGGAGCCTACATGTTTAACTGTATAAATGCCAAATGTCTAAATGCTTAAATGTCTAAATGCATTAGTGTCTAAATGCCTAAATGCCTAAATGCCTAAATTATTAAACGCTTAAATGCCTAAACGCCTAAATGCCTAAATGTACAAATGCGTAAACGTCTAAATGCCTAAATGTCTAAGTGTATAAATTTATAAATGATTAAATGTCTAAATGCCTAAATGCTTAAATGCCTAAATGCCTAAATGTCTAAATGTCTAAATACCTAAATGCCTATACGCCTAAGTACCTAAATGCCTAAATGGGTTAATGCCTAAGTACCGAAATTCTTAAATGGCCAAATTCCTAGATGCCTAAACGCCCAAATGCCTAATTGCCTAAATGTCTATATGCCTAAGTGCCTAAATACCTAATTGCGTAAATGACTAAATGCCTAAACGCCTAATTGCCTAAGTGTTTAAATGCCTAAATAACTAAATGCTTAAATGCATAAATACCTAAATGCCTAAATTCCTAAATGTCTAAATGCTTAGATGCCTAACTGCCTAAATGTATAAATGCTTAAATGCCTAATTGCCTAAACGCTTAAATGCCTAAATGCCTAAATGTATAAATGGTTAAATGCCTAATTGCCTAAATGCTTAAGTGCCTAAATGCTTAAATGCCTAAATGCCTAAATGTATAAATGCCTCAATGTCTAAATGTTTAAATGCCTAACTGCCTAAATGTATAAATGCTTAAATATATAAATGCCTAAATGCCTAAATGCCTAAATGCTTAAATGCCTAAATGTTTAAATGCTTAAATGGCTAAATGCCTAAATGCCTTAATGCCTAAATGCCTAAATGTATAGGAGCCTACATGCTTAACTGTATAAATGCCTAAATGTCTAAATGCCTAAATGCCTAAATGCATAGGTGTCTAAATGTCTAAATGCCTAAATGCCTAAATGCCTAATTGCCTAAATGCTTAAATGTTTAAATGTATAAATGTCTAATTGCCTAATGCCTAAAAGCCTAAATGCCTAAATGCCTAAATATTTAAATGTCTAAATGCTTAAATGGCCCAATTCTTAGATGCCTAAATGTCTATATGCATAAGTGCTTAAATGCCTAAATGCCTAAACGTGTAAATGTCCAAATACCTAAACGCCTAAATGCTTAATGCCTAAATGCATAGGTGTCTAAATGTCTAAATGTCTAAATGCCTAAATGCCTAATTGCCTAAATGCCTAAATGTTTAAATGCATAAATGCCTAATTGCCTAATGCCTAAAAGCCTAAATGCTTAAATGCCTAAATATCTAAATGTCTAAATGCTTAAATGGCCAAATGCCTAAATGCCTAAATGTCTATATGCATAAGTGCCTAAATGCCTAAATTCCTAAACGTGTAAATGTCCAAATATCTAAACGCCTAAATGGCTAAATGTATTAATGCCTAAACGTCTAAATGCTTAATTGTCTAAATGTATAAATTTATAAGTGTTTAAATGTATAAATGCCTAAATGCTTAAATGCCTAATTGCCTAAATGCCTAAATGTTTAAATGCATAAGTGTCTAATTGCCTAATGCCTAAAAGCCTAAATGCTTAAATGCCTAAATATCTAAATGTCTAAATGCTTAAATGGCCAAATGCCTAAATGCCTAAATGTATCTATGCATAAGTGCCTAAATGCCTAAATGCCTAAACGTGTAAATGTCCAAATACCTAAACGCCCAAATGCTTAATGCCTAAATGCATAGGTGTCTAAATGTCTAAATGCCTAAATGCCTAAATGCCTAATTGCCTAAATGCCTAAATGCCTAAATGCCTAAATGCCTAAATGTGTAAATTTATAAATGCCTAAACGCCCAAATGCCTAATTGCCTAAATGTCTATATGCCTAAGTGCCTAAATACCTAATTGCGTAAATGCTTAAATGCCTAATTGCCTAAATGCCTAAATGTTTAAATGCATAAATGCCTAATTGCCTAATGCCTAAAAGCATAAATGCTTAAATGCCTAAATATCTAAATGTCTAAATGCTTAAATGGCCAAATGCCTAAATGCCTAAATTTCTATATGCATAAGTGCCTAAATGCCTAAATTCCTAAAAGTGTAAATGTCCAAATACCTAAACGCCTAAATGCCTAAATGTATAAATGCCTAAACGTCTAAATGCTTAATTGTCTAAATGTATAAATTTATATGTGTTTAAATGTTTAAATGCCTAAATGCCTAAATGCCTAATTGCCTAAATGCCAAAATGTTTAAATGCATAAATGTCTAATTGCCTAATGCCTAAAAGCCTAAATGCTTAAATGCCTAAATATCTAAATGTCTAAATGCTTAAATGGCCAAATGCCTAAATGCCTAAATGTCTATATGCATAAGTGCCTAAATGCCTAAATGCCTAAACGTGTAAATGTCCAAATACCTAAACGCCTAAATGCTTAATGCCTAAATGCATAGGTGTCTAAATGTCTAAATGCCTAAATGTCTAAATGCCTAATTGCCTAAATGCCTAAATGTTTAAATGCATAAATGTCTAACTGCCTAATGCCTAAATGCCTAAATGCCTAAATGCCTAAATGCCTAAATGTCTAAATGCTTAAATAACCAAATTCCTAGATGCCTAAACGCCCAAATGCCTAAATGCCTAAATGTCTATATGCCTAAGTGCCTAAATGCCTAAATGCCTAAATGTGTAAATGTCCAAATACCTAAATGTTTAAATGCATAGATGCCTAAATTCCTAAATGTGTAAATGCTTAAATGCCTAACTGCCTAAATGTATAAATGCTTAAATGCCTAATTGCCTAAATGCTTAAATGCCTAAATGTATAAATGATTAAATGCCTAATTGCCTAAATGCTTAAATGCCTAAATGCTTAAATGCTTAAATGCCTAAATGTCTAAATGTATAAATGCCCAAATGAGTAAATGCTTAAATAACTAACTGCCTAAATGTATAAATGCCTAAATGCCTAAATGCCTAAATGTTTAAATGCCTAAATGCCTAAATGGCTGAATGCCTAAATTCCTAAATGCCTAAATGTATAGGAGCCTACATGTTTTACTGTATAAATGCCTAAATGTCTAAATGCCTAAATGCCTAAATGGATAGGTGTCTAAATGTCTAAATGCCTAAATACCTAAATTATTAAACGTTTAAATGCCTAAAGGCCAAAATGCCTAAATGTATAAACGCCTAAACGTCTAAACGCCTAAATGTCTAAATGTATAAATTTATACATGCCTAAATGTCTAAATGCCTAAATGTCTAAATGCCTAATTGTATAAATACCTAAAGGCCTGAATTTCTAAGTGCCTACATGTTTAAATGTATAAATGCCTAAATATGTAAATGCCTAAATGCCTAAATGAATAATTGCGTAAATGCCTAAACGCCTAAATGGTCAATGGCCTAAATGGATAAGATCCTACATGTTTAAATGTATAAATGCCTAAATATCTAAATGGCTAAATGATTAAATGCCTAATTGCGTAAATGCCTAAATGCCTAAATGGGTAAAAGTCTAAATGCCTAAATGAATAAGAGCCTACACGTTTAAATGTATAAATGCCTAAATATCTAAATGCCTAAATACCTAAATGATTAATTGCGTAAATGCCTAAATGCCTAAATGCCTAAATGGTTAAATGCTTAAATGTATAAATGTCTAAATGCCAAAATGCCTAAATGCCTAATTGCCTAAATGCTAAAATGGTTAAATGTATAAATACCTAAATGTCTAATTGCCGAAATGATTAAGTGCCTAATTGCCTAAATGCCTAAATGCCCAAATGACTAAATGGCTAAATGCCTAAATGTATAAATGTCTAAATGCCTAAATGAATAAATGCCCAATTGCGTAAATACCTAAGTGCCTAAATGCCAAAATGGTTAAATGTTCAAATGCCTAATTATCTAATTGCCTAAATTATTAAATACCTAGTTCCGTAAATGCTTAAATGCCTAAATGCCTAAATGCCTAAATGCCTAAATTGATAAGAGCCTACATGTCTAAATGCCTAAATGCTTAAATGTATAAATGCCTAAGTGTCTAACTGCCTAAATGCAAAATTGATAAGGGCCTACCTGCCTAAATGACTAAATGCCTAAATGTTTAAAAGTATAAATGCCTAAATGTCTAAATGCCTAAATGCCCAAATGCCAAAATGCCTAAATGTATAAATGTATAAATGCCTAAGTGTCTAAATGCCTAAATGCAAAAATGTATAAAAGGATAAATGCCTAAATGTCTAAATGCCTAAATGCCTAAATGCCAAAATGCTTAAATGTACAAATGTATAAATGCCTAAGTGTCTAAATGCCTAAATACAAAAATGTATAAAAGTATAAATGCCTAAATATCTAAATGCCTAGATGCCTAAATGTATAAAACTATAAATGCCTAAGTGTCAAAATGCATAAGTGCCTAAATGTATAAAAGTATAAATGCCTAAATGTCTAAATGCCTAAATGCTTAAATGCCAAAATGCCACAATGTATAAATGTATAAATGCCTAAGTGTCTAAATGCATAAATGCCGAAATGTATAAAAGCATAAATGCCTAATCGTCTAAATGCTTAAATGCCTAAATGCATTAGTGTCTAAATGCCTAAATGCCTAAACGTCTAAGTTATTAAACGCTTAAATGCCTAAACGCCTAAATGCCTAAATGTACAAATGCGTAAACGTCTAAATGCCTAAATGTCTAAATGTATAAATTCATAAATGATTAAATGTCTAAATGCCTAAATGTTTAAATGCCTAATTGTATAAATGTCTAAATGCCTAAATGCCTACATGCCTAAATGCCTATACGCTTAAGTACATAAATGCCTAAATGCCTAAATGTCTAAATGCCTAAATGCCTAAGTGCCTAAATGTCTAAAAGCCTAAATGCCTAAATGACTAAATGGATAAGAGCCTACATGTTTAAATGTATAAATGCCTAATCATCTATATGCCTAAATGCCTAAATGAATAATTGCATAATCCATAAATGCCTAAATGCCTAAATGGCTGAATGCCTAAATGTATAAATGTCTAAATGCCTAAATGCCTAAATGCCTCATGGCGTAAATGCCTAAGTGCCTAAATGCCAAAATGGTTAAATGTATACATGCCTAATTATCTAATTGAGTAAATGCCTAAATGATTAATTGCGTAAATGCCTAAATGCCTAAATGATAAAATGGTTAAATGCTTAAATGTATAAATGTTTGAATGCCTAAATGCCTAAATGCCTAATTGCGTAAATGCCTAAGTGCCTAAATGCCAAAATGGTTAAATGTATAAATGCCTAAATGTCTAATTGCCTAAATGATTAAGTGCCTAATTGCGTAAATGCCTATATGCCTAAATGCCTAAATTGATAAGAGCATACATGTCTAAATGCCTAAATGCCTAAATGTATAAATGTTTAAGTGTCTAAATGCCTAAATGCCGAAATGCATAAAAGTATAAATACCTAAATGTATAAATGCCAAATTCCTAAATGCCTAAATGCTTAAATGCGTAAATGTCTAAATACCAAAGTGCCTAGATGGCCAAATTCCTAAATTCTTAAACGCCAGAATGAATAAATGCCTAAATGTCTATATGCCTAAGTGGCTTAATGCCTAAATTCCTAAATGTGTAAATGTCTAAATACCTAAATGTCTAAATGTATAAATGTGTAAATATCTAAATGCTTAAATGCCTAAATGCCTAAATGCCTAAATGCCTAAATGCTGAATGCCTAATGTATAAATGTCTAAATGCCTAAAAACCTAAATGCCTAAATGTCTAAATGTATAAATGCCTAAATGTCCAAGTGTCTAAATGCCTAAATGCTGAAACACTTAAACGCCTAAATGAGTAAACGCCTAAATGTGTAGATGTACAAATGCCTAACCGTTTAAATGTCTAAATATATGTGTCCAAATACCGAAATGTCTAAACGTATAAATGCCTAAATGCGAAAATGCCTAAACGCTTAAATTCTTAAATGCCTAAATGCCTAAATGCCTAAATGGCTAAATGCCTAAATGTCCAAATGCCTAAATGCCAAAATGCCTAAATGTATAAATGACTAAATGGCTAAGTGCCTAAATGTCTAAATGCCTAAATGACTAAGTGCGTATGTACCTAAATGCCGAAACGTATAAGTTTCTACATATTTAAATGCCGGAACGCTTAAATGCTAAAATACCAAAATTCCTAAATGCTTAAATGCCAAAATGTCCAAATGCCTAAATACTTAAATGTCTAAATGTATAAATGACTAAATGCCCAAATGCCTAAACGCCGAAATGCTTAAATGCCTAAATGCCTAATGCCTACATGCCTAAATGCCCAAATGTCTAAACGCCTGAATGGCTAAATTTCTAAAAACCTAAATGTTTACGTGTATAAATGCTTAAATTTATAAATGTCTAAATGCCTAAATGCCTAAACGCCTAATTGCGTAAATGCCTAAATTCCTAAATGCCTAAATGGCTAAATGCCTAAATGTATAAATGTCTAAATGCCTAAATGCCTAAATGCCTAATTGCGTAAATGCCTAAGTGCCTAAATGCCTAAATGCTTAAATGTATAAATGCTTAAATGTATAAAGGTCTAAATGCCTAAGTGCCTAAATGCCTAATTGCGTAAATGCCTAAATGCCTAAATGGCTAAATGCCTAAATGTATAAATGTATAAATGCCTACATGCCTAAATGCCCAAATGTATAAACGCCTAAATGGCTAAATTTCTAAAAGCCTAAATGCTTAAATGTATAAATGCTTAAATGTCTAAATGCCTAAGTGCCTAAATGCATAATTGCGTAAATGCTTAAATGCCTAAATGGTTAAAAGCCTAATTGACTAAATGCCTAAATGGCTAAATGCCTAAATGTATAAATGTCTAAATGCCTAAATGCCTAAATGCCTCATTGCGTAAATGCCCAAGTGCCTAAATGCCAAAATGGTTAAATGTATAAAAGCCTAATTATCTAATTGACTAAATACCTAAATGATTAATTGCGTAAATGCCTAAATGCCTAAATGATAAAATGGTTAAATGCTTAAATGTTTGAATGCCTAAATGCCTAAATGCCTAATTGCGTAAATGCCTAAGTGCCTAAATGCCAAAATGGTTAAATGTATAAATGCCTAAATGTCTAATTGCCTAAATGATTAAATGCCTAATTGCGTAAATGCCTAAATGCCTAAATGCCTAAATGCCTAAATTGATAAGAGCCTACATGTCTAAATGCCTAAATGCCTAAATGTATAAATGCCTAAGTGTCTAAATGCCTAAATGCCGAAATGTATAAAAGTATAAATACCTAAATGTATAAATGCCTAATCCCTAAATGCCTAAATGCTTAAATGCGTAAATGTCTAAATACCAAAGTACCTAGATGGCCAAATTCCTAAATTCTTAAACGCCCGAATAAATAAATGCCTAAATGTTTATGTGCCTAAGTGGCTTAGTGCCTAAATGCCTAAATGTGTAAATGTCTAAATACTTAAATGTCTAAATGTATAAATGCGTAAATATTTAAATGCTTAAATGCCTAAATGCCTAAATGCCTAAATACCTAAATGCTTAATGCCTAATGTATAAATGTCTAAATGCTTAAAAACCTAAATGCCTAAATGTCTAAATGTATAAATGCCTAAATGTCCAAGTGTCTAAATGCCTAAATGCTGAAACACTTAAACGCCTAAATGAGTAAACGCCTAAATGTGTAGATGTACAAGTGCCTAACCGTCTAAATGTCTAAATATATGTGTCCAAATACCGAAATGTCTAAACATATAAATGCCTAAATGCGTAAATGCCTAAACGCTTAAATTCTTAAATGCCTAAATGCCTAAATGCCTAAATGGCTAAATGCCTAAATGTCCAAATGCCTAAATGCCAAAATGCCTAAATGTATAAATGACTAAATGACTAAATGGCTAAGTGCCTAAATGTCTAAATGCTTAAATGACTAAGTGCGTATATACCTAAATGCCGAAACGTATAAGTTTCTACATATTTAAATGCCTGAACGCTTAAATGCTTGAATACCAAAATTCCTAAATGCTTAAATGCTAAAATGTCCAAATGCCTAAATACTTAAATGTCTAAATGTATAAATGACTAAATGCCGAAATGCCTAAACGCCGAAATGCTTAAATGCCTAAATGCCTAATGCCTACATGCCTAAATGCCCAAATGTCTAAACGCCTGAATGGCTAAATTTCTAAAAACCCAAATGTTTACTGTAAAATGCTTAAATGTATAAATGTCTAAATGCCTAAATGCCTAAATGCCTAATTGCGTAAATGCCTAAATGCCTAAATGCCTAAATGGCTAAATGCCTAAATGTATAAATGTCTAACTGCCTAAATGCCTAAAAGCCTAATTGCGTAAATGCCTAAGTGCCTAAATGCCTAAATGCTTAAATGTATAAGTGCTTAAATGTATAAAGGTCTAAATGCTTAAATGCCTAAATGCCTAATTGCGTAAATGCCTAAATGCCTAAATGACGTAATGCCTAAATGTATAAATGTATGAATATCTAAATGCCTAAATGCTTAGATGATTAAGTGCCTAATGCCTACATGCCTAAATGCCCAAATGTCTAAACGCCTAAATGGTTAAATTTCTAAAAGCCTAAATGATTAAATGTATTAATGCTTAATTGTCTAAATGCCTAAGTGCCTAAATGCATAATTGCGTAAATGCTTAAATGCCTAAATGGTTAAAAGCCTAAATGCCTAAATGCCTAAATGGATAAGAGTTTACATGTTTAACTGTATAAATGCCTAATCATCTATATGCCTAAATGACTAAATGAATAATTGCGTAAATGCCTAAATGCCTAAATGCCTAAATGGCTAAATGCCTAAATGTATAAATGTCTAAATGCCTAAATGCCTAAATGCCTAATTGCGTAAATGCTTAAGTGCCTAACTGCCAAAATGGTTAAATGTATAAATGCCTAATTATCTAGTTGCCCAAATTATTAAATGCTTAATTGCGTAAATGGTTAAATGCCTAAATGTCTAAATTGTTAAATGACCAAATGCCTAATTGCCTAAATGCCTAAATTGATAAGAGCCTACAAGCCTACATGTCTAAATGCCTAAATGCCTAAATGCATAAATGCTTAAGTGTCTAAATGCCTAAATGCAAAATTGATAAGGGCCTACATGCCTAAATGCCTAAACGCCTAAATGTATAAGTGTATAAATGCCTAAGTGTCAAAATGCCTAAATGCCTAAATGTATAAAAGTATAAATGCCTAAATGTCTAATTGCCTAAATGCCTAAATGCCAAAATGCCTAAATGTATAAATGTATAAATGCCTAAGTGTCTAAATGCCTAAATGCCTAAATGTATAAAAGTATAAATGCCTAAGTGTCAAAATGCCTAAATGCCTAAATATATAAAAGTATAAATGCCTAAATGTCTAAATGCCTAAATGCCTAAATGCTAAAATGCCTAAATGTATAAATGTATAAATGCCTAAGTGTCTAAATAACTAAATGCCTGAATGTATAAAAGTATAAATGCCTAAACGTCTAAATGACTAAATGCTTAAATGCCTAATTGCGTAAATGCCTAAATGCATAAGTGTCTAAATGTAAAAATGATTAAATTCCTAAATGCTTAAACGCATAAATGCCTAAACGCCTATATGCCTAAGTGTATAAATTTATAAATACTTAAATGTCTAAACGCGTAAATGCCGAAATGTATAAATGCCTAAATGCCTAAATGCCTAAATGTTTAAATGCTTAAATGTGTAACTGCCTAAATGCCTAAATGCCAAAATGCCTAAATGTCTAAATGTCTAAGTGTACAGATGTATAAATGCTTAAATGAGTAAATACTTAAATGCCTAAAGATCTAAATGTCTAAATTGCCTAACCGCCTAATTGCGTAAATGCCTAAATGCCTAAATGCCTAAATGTTAAAATGCCTAAATGTATAAATTTTTAAATACTTAAATGTCTAAGTGTCTAAATGACGAAATGTATAAATGCCTAAATGCCTAAATGCCTAAATGTTTAAATGCTTAAATGTGTAACTGCCTAAATGCCTAAATGCCTAAATGCCAAAATGCCTAAATGTCTAAATGTCTAAGTGTACAGATGTATAAATGCTTAAATGAGTAAATACTTAAATGCCTAAAGATCTAAATGTCTAAAATGCCTAACCGCCTAATTGCGTAAATGCCTAAATGCCTAAATGCCTAAATGGGTAAATGCCTAAATGCCTAAATGCATAGGTGTCTAAGTGCCTAAATGCCTAAATGCTGAAATGCCTAAACGCCTAAATGCCTAAACGCCTAAATGTGTAAATGTATAAATGCCTAAATGTCTAAATGCTTAATGTCTAAATACTTGTGTCCAAATACCTAAATGTCTAACCGTATAAATTCTTAAATGCCTAAATGCTTAAATGCCTAACTGCCTAAATGTACAAATTCTTAAATGCCTAATTGCCTAAATGCCTTAATGCCTAAATATCTAAATGCCTAAATGCCTAAATGTGTAAATGTCCAAATACCTAACTGTCTAAATGTATAAATGCGTAACTATCTAAAAGCTTAAATGCTTAAATGCCTAAAAGCCTAAATGCCTAAGTGCCTAAATGCTTAATGACTAATATATAAATGTCTAAATGCCTAAAGACCTAAATGTCTAAATGTAAAAATGCCTAAACGTCTAAATGCCTAAATGCTTAAATGCCTAATTGCGTAAATGCCTAAATGCCTAAATGCCTAAATGGTTAAATACCTAAATGCCTAAACGCTTAAATGCCTAAATGGATAAGAGACCACATGTTTAAATGTCTAAATGCCTAAATGCAAAATTGATAAGGGCCTACATGCCTAAATGCCTAAATGCCTAAATGTATAAGTGTCAAAATGCCTAAGTGCCTAAATGTCTAGATGCCTAAATGCCTAAATGCCTAACTACGAAAATGCCTAAATGTCCAAATTCTTAAATTCCTAAACGCCCGAATGACTAAATGCCTAAATGTCTATATGCCTAAGTGCCTTAATGCCTAAATGCCTAAATGCCTAAATGTGTAGATGTCCAAATACCTAACTGTCTAAATGTATAAATGCGTAACTATCTATATGCTTAAATGCCTAAAAGCCTAAATGCCTAAATGCCTAAATGCTTAATGACTAATATATAAATGTCTAAATGCCTAAAGACCTAAATGTGTAAATGTAAAAAGGCTTAAACGTCTAAATGCCTAAATGCTTAAATGCCTAATAGCGTAAATGCCTAAATGCCTAAATGCCTAAATGATTAAATACCTAAATGCTTAAATGCCTAAATGGATAAGAGACCACATGTTTAAATGTATAAATGCCTAAGTGTCTAAATGCTTAAATGCCTAAATGCATAGGTGTCTAGATGTAAAAATGCCTAAATTCCTAAATGCTTAAACGCATAAATGCATAAACGCCTATATGCCTAAGTGTATAAATGCCTATACGTCTAAATGCCTAAATGCCTAAATGCCTAGATGTCTAAATGCCTAAATGTATAAGTGCCTAAGTGTCTAAATGCCCAAATGCAAAATTGATAAAGGCCTACATGCCTAAATGCCTAAATGTATAAGGTTATAAATGCCTAAGTGTCAAAATGCCTAAATGCCTAAATGTATAAAAGTATAAATGCCTAAATGTCTAATTGCCTAAATGCCTAAATGCCAAAATGCCTAAATGTATAAATGTATAAATGTCTAAGTGTCAAAATGCCCAAATGCCTAAATATATAAAAGTATAAATGCCTAAATGCTTAAATGCCTAAATGCCTAAATGTATAGGAGCCTATATGTTTAACTGTATAAATGCCTAAATGTCTTAATGCTTAAATGCCTAAATGCATTAGTGTCTAAATGCCTAAATGCCTAAATGCCTAAATTATTAAACGCTTAAATGCGTAAACGCCTAAATGCCTAAGTGTACAAATGCGTAAACGTCTAAATGCCTAAATGTCTAAATGTATAAATTTATAAATGATTGAATTTATAAATGCCTAAATGTTTAAATGCCTAATTGTATAAATGTCTAAATGCCTAAATGCCTAAATGCCTAAATGCCTAAATGCCTAAATGCCTAGATGTCTAAATGTCCAAATGCAAAATTGATAAAGGCCTACATGCCTAAATGCCTAAATGTATAAGTGTATAAATGCCTAAGTGTCAAAATGCCTAAATGCCTAAATACGAAAATGCTTAAATGGCCAGATTCTTAAATTCCTAAACGCCCGAAGGCTTAAATGCCTAAATGTCTATATGCCTAAGTGCCTTAATGCCTAAATGCCTAAATGCCTAAATGTGTAAATGTCCAAATACCTAACTGTCTAAATGTATAAATGCGTAACTATCTAAATGCTTAAATGCTTAAATGCCTAAAAGCCTAAATGCCTAAATGCCTAAATGCTTAATGACTAATATATAAATGTCTAAATGCCTAAAGACCTAAATGTCTAAATGTAAAAATGCCTAAACGTCTAAATGCCTAAATGCTTAAATGCCTAATTGAGTAAATGCCTAAATGCCTAAATGGTTAAATACCTAAATGCCTAAACGCTTAAATGCCTAAATGGATAAGAGACCACATGTTTAAATGTCTAAATGCCTAAATGCAAAATTGATAAGGGCCTACATGCCTAAATGCCTAAATGCCTAAATGTATAAGTGTATAAATGCCTAAGTGTCAAAATGCCTAAGTGCCTAAATGTTAAAAAGTATAAATGCCTAAATGTCTAGATGCCTAAATGCCTAAATGCCTAACTACGAAAATGCCTAAATGTCCAAATTCTTAAATTCCTAAACGCCCGAATGACTAAATGCCTAAATGTCTATATGCCTAAGTGCCTTAATGCCTAAATGCCTAAATGCTTAAATGTGTAGATGTCCAAATACCTAACTGTCTAAATGTATAAATGCGTAACTATCTATATGCTTAAATGCCTAAAATTATAAATGCCTAAATGCCTAAATGCTTAATGACTAATATATAAATGTTTAAATGCCTAAAGACCTAAATGTGTAAATGTAAAAATGCTTAAACGTCTAAATGCCTAAATGCTTAAATGCCTAATAGCGTAAATGCCTAAATGCCTAAATGCCTAAATGATTAAATACCTAAATGCCTAAACGCGTAAATGTATAAATGGATAAGAGACCACATGTTTAAATGTATAAATGCCTAAGTGTCTAAATGCTTAAATGCCTAAATGCATAGGTGTCTAGATGTAAAAATGCCTAAATTCCTAAATGCTTAAACGCATAAATGCATAAACGCCTATATGCCTAAGTGTATAAATGCCTATACGTCTAAATGCCTAAATGCCTAAATGCCTAGATGTCTAAATGCCTAAATGTATAAGTGCCTAAGTGTCTAAATGCCCAAATGCAAAATTGATAAAGGCCTACATGCCTAAAAGCCTAAATGTATAAGTGTATAAATGCCTAAGTGTCAAAATGCCTAAATGCCTAAATGTATAAAAGTATAAATGCCTAAATGTCTAATTGCCTAAATGCCTAAATGCCAAAATGCCTAAATGTATAAATGTATAAATGCCTAAGTGTCTAAATGCCTAAATGCCTAAATGTATAAAAGTATAAATGCCTAAGTGTCAAAATGCCCAAATGCCTAAATATATAAAAGTATAAATGCCTAAATGTCTAAATGCCTAAATGCCTAAATGCTAAAATGCCTAAATGTATAAATGTATAAATTCCTAAGTGTCTAAATGACTAAATGCCTAAATGCATTTGTGTCTAAATGCCTAAGGCCTAAATGTCTAAATTATTAAACGCTTAAATGCGCAAACGGCTAAATGCCTAAATGTACAAATGCGTAAACGTCTAAATGCCTAAATGTCTAAATGTATAAATTTATAAATGATAAAATGTCTAAATGCCTAAATGCCTAAATGCCTAGATGTCTCAATGCCTAAATGTATAAATGTCCAAATGTCTAAGTGCCTAAATGCAAAATTGATAAGGGCCTACATGCCTAAATGCCTAAATGCTTAAATGTGTAAGTGTATAAATGCCTAAGTGTCAAAATGCCTAAATGCCTAAATATATAAAAGTATAAATGCCTAAATGTCTAAATGCCTAAGTGCCTAAATGCCTAACTACGAAAATGGATAAATGGCCAAATTCTTAAATTCCTAAACGCCCGAATGCTTAAATGCCTAAATGTCTATATGCCTAAGTGCCTTAATGCCTAAATGCCTAAATGCCTAAATGTGTAAATGTCCAAATACCTAACTGTCTAAATGTATAAATGCGTAACTATCTAAATGCTTAAATGCTTAAATGCCTAAAAGCCTAAATGCCTAAACGCCTAAGTGTGTAAATGTATAAATGTCTAAACGTATAAATTCTTAAATGTCTAAATGCTTAAATGCCTAACTGCCTAAATGTACAAATTTTTAAATGCCTAATTGCCTAAATGCTTAAATGCCTAAATGCCTAACTGCTTAAATTCCTAAATGCCTAATTGCCTAAATTTCTAAATGTCTAAATGCTTGAATGCCTAACTGCCTAAATGCCTAAATGCTTAACTAACTAAATGTTTAAATGTATAAATGTCTAAATGCTTAAATGCCTAACTGCCTAAATCTATAAATGCTTAAATGAGTAAATGCCTAAATGTCTAAATGCCTAAATGCCTAAATGCCTAAATGCCTAAATGCCTAAATCGGTTAATGCCTAAATGCTTAAATGCCTAAATGCCTAAATGTATAGGAGCCTATATGTTTCACTGTATAGATGCCTAAATGTCGTAATGCTTAAATGCCTAAATGCATTAGTGTCTAAATGCCTAAATGCCTAAATGCCTAAATTATTAAACGCTTAAATGCGTAAACGCCTAAATGCCTAAATGTACAAATGCGTAAACGTCTAAATGCCTAAATGTCTAAATGTATAAATTTATAAATGATTGAATTTCTAAATGCCTAAATGTTTAAATGCCTAATTGTATAAATGTCTAAATGCCTAAATGCCTAAATGCCTAAATGCCTAAATGCCTATGTGCCTAGATGTCTAAATGCCTAAATGTATAAGTGCCTAAGTGTCTAAATGCCCAAATGCAAAATTGATAAAGGCCTACATGCCTAAATGCCTAAATGTATAAGTGTATAAATGCCTAAGTGTCAAAATGCCTAAATGCCTAAATACGAAAATGCTTAAATGGCCAGATTCTTAAATTCCTAAACGCCCGAAGGCCTAAATGCCTAAATGTCTATATGCCTAAGTGCCTTAATGCCTAAATGCCTAAATGCCTAAATGTGTAAATGTCCAAATACCTAACTGTCTAAATGTATAAATGCGTAACTATCTAAATGCTTAAATGCCTAAATGCCTAAATGCCTAAATGTATAAGTGTCAAAATGCCTAAGTGCCTAAATGTCTAGATGCCTAAATGCCTAAATGCCTAACTACGAAAATGCCTAAATGTCCAAATTCTTAAATTCCTAAACGCCCGAATGACTAAATGCCTAAATGTCTATATGCCTAAGTGCCTTAATGCCTAAATGCCTAAATGCCTAAATGTGTAGATGTCCAAATACCTAACTGTCTAAATGTATAAATGCGTAACTATCTATATGCTTAAATGCCTAAAAGCCTAAATGCCTAAATGCCTAAATGCTTAATGACTAATATATAAATGTCTAAATGCCTAAAGACCTAAATGTGTAAATGTAAAAATGCTTAAACGTCTAAATGCCTAAATGCTTAAATGCCTAATAGCGTAAATGCCTAAATGCCTAAATGCCTAAATGATTAAATACCTAAATGCCTAAACGCTTAAATGCCTAAATGGATAAGAGACCACATGTTTAAATGTATAAATGCCTAAGTGTCTAAATGCTTAAATGCCTAAATGCATAGGTGTCTAGATGTAAAAATGCCTAAATTCCTAATGCTTAAACGCATAAATGCATAAACGCCTATATGCCTAAGTGTATAAATGCCTATACGTCTAAATGCCTAAATGCCTAAATGCCTAGATGTCTAAATGCCTAAATGTATAAGTGCCTAAGTGTCTAAATGCCCAAATGCAAAATTGATAAAGGCCTACATGCCTAAATGCCTAAATGTATAAGTATATAAATGCCTAAGTGTCAAAATGCCTAAATGCCTAAATGTATAAAAGTATAAATGCGTAAATGTCTAATTGCCTAAATGCCTAAATGCCAAAATGCCTAAATGTATAAATGTATAAATGCCTAAGTGTCTAAATGCCTAAATGCCTAAATGTAAAAAAGTATAAATGCCTAAGTGTCAAAATGCCCAAATGCCTAAATATATAAAAGTATAAATGCCTAAATGTCTAAATGCCTAAATGCCTAAATGCTTAAATGCCTAAATGCCTAAATGTACAGGAGCCTATATGTTTAACTGTATAAATGCCTAAATGTCTTAATGCTTAAATGCCTAAATGCATTAGTGTCTAAATGCCTAAATGCCTAAATGCCTAAATTATTAAACGCTTAAATGCGTAAACGCCTAAATGCCTAAGTGTACAAATGCGTAAACGTCTAAATGCCTAAATGTCTAAATGTCTAAATTTATAAATGATTGAATTTATAAATGCCTAAATGTTTAAATGCCTAATTGTATAAATGTCTAAATGCCTAAATGCCTAAATGCCTAAATGCCTAAATGCCTAAATGCCTAGATGTCTAAAAGCCTAAATGTATAAGTGCCTAAGTGTCTAAATGCCCAAATGCAAAATTGATAAAGGCCTACATGCCTAAATGCCTAAATGTATAAGTGTATAAATGCCTAAGTGTCAAAATGCCTAAATGCCTAAATACGAAAATGCTTAAATGGCCAGATTCTTAAATTCCTAAACGCCCGAAGGCTTAAATGCCTAAATTTCTATATGCCTAAGTGCCTTAATGCCTAAATGCCTAAATGCCTAAATGTGTAAATGTCCAAATACCTAACTGTCTAAATGTATAAATGCGTAACTATCTAAATGCTTAAATGCTTAAATGCCTAAAAGCCTAAATGCCTAAATGCCTAAATGCTTAATGACTAATATATAAATGTCTAAATGCCTAAAGACCTAAATGTCTAAATGTAAAAATGCCTAAACGTCTAAATGCCTAAATGCTTAAATGCCTAATTGCGTAAATGCCTAAATGCCTAAATGCCTAAATGGTTAAATACCTAAATGCCTAAACGCTTAAATGCCTAAATGGATAAGAGACCACATGTTTAAATGTCTAAATGCCTAAATGCAAAATTGATAAGGGCCTACATGCCTAAATGCCTAAATGCCTAAATGTATAAGTGTATAAATGCCTAAGTGTCAAAATGCCTAAGTGCCTAAATGTTAAAAAGTATAAATGCCTAAATGTCTAGATGCCTAAATGCCTAAATGCCTAACTACGAAAATGCCTAAATGTCCAAATTCTTAAATTCCTAAACGCCCGAATGACTAAATGCCTAAATGTCTATATGCCTAAGTGCCTTAATGCCTAAATGCCTAAATGCCTAAATGTGTAGATGTCCAAATACCTAACTGTCTAAATGTATAAATGCGTAACTATCTATATGCTTAAATGCCTAAAATCCTAAATGCCTAAATGCCTAAATGCTTAATGACTAATATATAAATGTCTAAATGCCTAAAGACCTAAATGTGTAAATGTAAAAATGCTTAAACGTCTAAATGCCTAAATGCTTAAATGCCTAATAGCGTAAATGCCTAAATGCCTAAATGCCTAAATGATTAAATACCTAAATGCCTAAACGCTTAAATGTATAAATGGATAAGAGACCACATGTTTAAATGTATAAATGCCTAAGTGTCTAAATGCTTAAATGCCTAAATGCATAGGTGTCTAGATGTAAAAATGCCTAAATTCCTAAATGCTTAAACGCATAAATGCATAAACGCCTATATGCCTAAGTGTATAAATGCCTATACGTCTAAATGCCTAAATGCCTAAATGCCTAGATGTCTAAATGCCTAAATGTATAAGTGCCTAAGTGTCTAAATGCCCAAATGCAAAATTGATAAAGGCCTACATGCCTAAAAGCCTAAATGTATAAGTGTATAAATGCCTAAGTGTCAAAATGCCTAAATGCCTAAATGTATAAAAGTATAAATGCCTAAATGTCTAATTGCCTAAATGCCTAAATGCCAAAATGCCTAAATGTATAAATGTATAAATGCCTAAGTGTCTAAATGCCTAAATGCCTAAATGTATAAAAGTATAAATGCCTAAGTGTCAAAATGCCCAAATGCCTAAATATATAAAAGTATAAATGCCTAAATGTCTAAATGCCTAAATGCCTAAATGCTAAAATGCCTAAATGTATAAATGTATAAATTCCTAAGTGTCTAAATGACTAAATGCCTGAATGTATAAAAGTATAAATGCCTAAACGTCTAAATGACTAAATGCTTAAATGCCTAATTGCGTAAATGCCTAAATGCATAGGTGTCTAAATGTAAAAATGATTAAATTCCTAAATGCTTAAACGCATAAATGCCTAAACGCCTATATGCCTAACTGTATAAATTTATAAATACTTAAATGTCTAAACGCCTAAATGCCGAAATGTATATATGCCTAAATGCCTAAATGCCTAAATGTCTAAATGTCTAAGTGTACAGATGTAGAAATGCTTAAATGAGTAAATACTTAAATGCCTAAAGATCTAAATGTCTAAAATGCCTAACCGCCTAATTGCGTAAATGCCTAAATGCCTAAATGGGTAAATGCCTAAATGCCTAAATGCATAGGTGTCTAAGTGCCTAAATGCCTAAATGCTGAAATGCCTAAACGCCTAAATGCCTAAACGCCTAAATGTGTAAATGTATAAATGCCT
Source organism: Agriotes lineatus (assembly GCA_940337035.1). Classification (NCBI taxonomy): domain Eukaryota; kingdom Metazoa; phylum Arthropoda; class Insecta; order Coleoptera; family Elateridae; genus Agriotes; species Agriotes lineatus. Next base: position 192,248 of record CALNHX010000193.1, on the reverse strand, counting down.
AAATGTCTAAATGCTTAATGTGTAAATACTTGTGTCCAAATACCTAAATGTCTAACCGTATAAATTCTTAAATGCCTAAATGCTTAAATGCCTAACTGCCTAAATGTACAAATTCTTAAATGCCTAATTGCCTAAATGCTTAAATGCCTAAACATCTAAATGCTTAAATTCCTAAATGCGTAATTGCCTCAACTCCTAAATGTCTAAATGCTTAAATGCCTAGCTGCCTAAATGCCTAAATGCTTAACTGACTAAATGTCTAAATGTATAAATGTCCAAATGCTTAAATGCCTAACTGCTGAAATGTATAAATGCTTAAATGCCTAAATGCCTAAATGTCTAAATGCCTAAATGCCTAAATGCCTAAATGCCTAAATAGGTAAATGCCTAAATGCTTAAATGCTTAAATGCCTAAATGTATAGGAGCCTACATGTTTAACTGTATAAATGCCTAAATGTCTAAATGCTTAAATGCCTAAATGCATTTGCGTCTAAATGCCTAAAGGCCTAAATGCCTAAATTATTAAACGCTTAAATGCGTAAACGGCTAAATGCCTAAATGTACAAATGCGTAAACGTCTAAATGCCTAAATGTCTAAATGTATAAATTTATAAATTATAAAATGTCTAAATGCCTAAATGCCTAAATGCCTAGATGTCTAAATGCCTAAATGTATAAATGTCCAAATGTCTAAGTGCCTAAATGCAAAATTGATAAGGGCCTACATGCCTAAATGCCTAAATGCTTAAATGTGTAAGTGTATAAATGCCTAAGTGTCAAAATGCCTAAATGCCTAAATATATAAAAGTATAAATGCCTAAATGTCTAAATGCCTAAGTGCCTAAATGCCTAACTACGAAAATGGATAAATGGCCAAATTCTTAAGTTCCTAAACGCCCGAATGCTTAAATGCCTAAATGTCTATATGCCTAAGTGCCTTAATGCCTAAATGCCTAAATGCCTAAATGTGTAAATGTCCAAATACCTAACTGTCTAAATGTATAAATGCGTAACTATCTAAATGCTTAAATGCCTAAAAGCCTAAATGCCAAAACGCCTAAGTGTGTAAATGTATAAATGTCTAAATGTCTAAATGCCTTAATGTCTAAATACATGTGTCCAAATACCTAAATGTCTAAACGTATAAATTCTTAATTGTCTAAATGCTTAAATGCCTAACTGCCTAAATGTACAAATTTTTAAATGCCTAATTGCCTAAATGCTTAAATGCCTAAATGCCTAACTGCTTAAATTCCTAAATGCCTAATTGCCTAAATTTCTAAATGTCTAAATGCTTGAATGCCTAACTGCCTAAATGCCTAAATGCTTAACTGACTAAATGTCTAAATGTATAAATGTCTAAATGCTTAAATGCCTAACTGTTTAAATCTATAAATGCTTAAATGCCTAAATGCCTAAATGTCTAAATGCCTAAATGCCTAAATGCCTAAATGCCTAAATGCCTAAATAGGTTAATGCCTAAATACTTAAATGCCTAAATGTCTAAATGTATAGGAGCCTATATGTTTAACTGTATAAATGCCTAAATGTCTTAATGCTTAAATGCCTAAATGCATTAGTGTCAAAATGCCTAAATGCCTAAATGCCTAAATGGTTAAATCCCTAAATGCCTAAACGCTTAAATGCCTAAATGGATAAGAGACCACATGTTTAAATGTCTAAATGCCTAAATGCAAAATTGATAAGGGCCTACATGCCTAAATGCCTAAATGCCTAAATGTATAAGTGTATAAATGCTTAAGTGTCAAAATGCCTAAGTGCCTAAATGTATAAAAGTATAAATGCCTAAATGTCTAGATGCCTAAATGCCTAAATGCCTAACTACGAAAATGCCTAAATGTCCAAATTCTTAAATTCCTAAACGCCCGAATGACTAAATGCCTAAATGTCTATATGCCTAAGTGCCTTAATGCCTAGATGTCTAAATGCCTAAATGTATAAGTGCCTAAGTGTCTAAATGCCCAAATGCAAAAGTGCCTAAATGTATAAAAGTATAAATGCCTAAATGTCTAGATGCCTAAATGCCTAAATGCCTAACTACGAAAATGCCTAAATGTCCAAATTCTTAAATTCCTAAACGCCCGAATGACTAAATGCCTAAATGTCTATATGCCTAAGTGCCTTAATGCCTAGATGCCTAAATGCCTAAATGTATAAGTGTATAAATGCCTAAGTGTCAAAATGCCTAAATGCCTAAATACGAAAATGCTTAAATGGCCAGATTCTTAAATTCCTAAACGCCCGAGGCCTAAATGCCTAAATGTCTATATGCCTAAGTGCCTTAATGCCTAAATGCCTAAATGCCTAAATGTGTAAATGTCCAAATACCTAACTGTCTAAATGTATAAATGCGTAACTATCTAAATGCTTAAATGCTTAAATGCCTAAAAGCCTAAATGCCTAAATGCCTAAATGCTTAATGACTAATATATAAATGTCTAAATGCCTAAAGACCTAAATGTCTAAATGTAAAAATGCCTAAACGTCTAAATGCCTAAATGCTTAAATGCCTAATTGCGTAAATGCCTAAATGCCTAAATGCCTAAATGGTTAAATACCTAAATGCCTAAACGCTTAAATGCCTAAATGGATAAGAGACCACATGTTTAAATGTCTAAATGCCTAAATGCAAAATTGATAAGGGCCTACATGCCTAAATGCCTAAATGCCTAAATGAATAAGTGTATAAATGCCTAAGTGTCAAAATGCCTAAGTGCCTAAATGTTAAAAAGTATAAATGCCTAAATGTCTAGATGCCTAAATGCCTAAATGCCTAACTACGAAAATGCCTAAATGGCCAAATTCTTAAATTCCTAAACGCCCGAATGACTAAATGCCTAAATATCTATATGCCTAAGTGCCTTAATGCCTAAATGCCTAAATGCCTAAATGTGTATATGTCCAAATACCTAACTGTCTAAATGTATAAATTCGTAACTATCTATATGCTTAAATGCCTAAAATCCTAAATGCCTAAATGTCTAAATGCTTAATGACTAATATATAAATGTCTAAATGCCTAAAGACCTAAATGTCTAAATGTAAAAATGCCTAAACGTCTAAATGCCTAAATGCTTAAATGCCTAATTGCGTAAATGCCTAAATGCCTAAATGCCTAAATGATTAAATACCTAAATGCCTAAACGCTTAAATGCCTAAATGGATAAGAGACCACATGTTTAAATGTATAAATGCCTAAGTGTCTAAATGCTTAAATGCCTAAATGCATAGGTGTCTAGATGTAAAAATGCCTAAATTCCTAAATGCTTAAACGCATAAATGCATAAACGCCTATATGCCTAAGTGTATAAATGCCTATACGTCTAAACGCCTAAATGCCAAAATGTATAAATTTATAAATACTTAAATGTCTAAATGCCTAAATGCCTAAATGCCTAAATGCGTAAATGCCTAAACGATTAAATTTTTAAATGCCTAAATGCCTAAATGCCTAAATGCCTAAATGCCTAAATGTCCAAATGCCTAAATGTCTAAATGCTTAAATTGATAAGAGCCTACATGTCTAAATGACTAAATGCCTAAATGTATAAATGTATAAATGCCTAAGTGTCTAAATGCCTATATGCCGAAATGTATAAAAGTATAAATACCTAAATGTCTAAATGCCTAATCCCTAAATGCCTAAATGCTTAAATGCGTAAATGTCTAAATACCAAAGTGCCTAGATGGCCAAATTCCTAAATTCTTAAACGCCCGAATGAATAAATGCTTAAATGTCTATATGCCTAAGTGCCTTAATGCCTAAATGCCTAAATGTGTAAATGTCTAAATACCTGAATGTCTAAGTGTATAAATGCGTAAATGGCGAGGTACGTATTGTATTGTTAGCCAGGAGAGTAATAAAATTACTAGTTTGGCTCCCAGAAGTTGCTAGTTCTTTAGCGCTATCCAGGGTGCACGTGTAGCCTAGCTTTGCTACGGACGCGAACTAGCTTTGCACCCCAATAAACCCGAACACGATTGCCAACCGTATAGTTAATGTCTCTTGTGCTCCCTCAGAGAAAAGGCGTACAAGAGCAGTCAAAAAATCCTTAAAACTGCTTAAACTTTCTACGCCACAAACATCAGAGTTCTCACAAAACTTCACACTTGAAGAACTAGAAATTGCGCTTAAAAACACGAAAACTGGAAAAGCCGCTGGTTCTGATGGTATTTATCCAGAGTTCTTGGTCAACTGTGGCGAAAAAACGCGTGAATGGCTTGTGAAATTTTTTTACGATTTATTACAAACTGGTACAATACCACAGGAATTTAAACAAACGAAAGTAATTGCAGTCTTAAAACCAAATAAAGCAAAAGAACTACCTGAAAACTATCGCCCTATAGCTTTACCTAGCTGCTGCTATAAACTTCTGGAAAGACTATTATATAACCGCATTGGCCCTACTGTAGATGCAGCAATCCCAATAGAACAAGCTGGATTTCGGAGCTGACGCAGTTGCACAGACCAGGTGCTAGCTCTAGCAACAAACATCGAAGCAGGTTTTGAAAAGGGACAAAAAACGTCAGTAGCGTTTATAGACTTAACGGCAGCATACGACACAGTGTGGAGAGAAGGACTGCTCTATAAACTACTAACGATTATACCATGCCATCAAACATGCGCGCTCATCAACAACCTCTTAACAAATAGACTGTTTACAGTAATTATAAATGACGCTAAGAGTAGCACCAGACAACTCAATAACGGACTCCCACAGGGGTCCGTACTGGCCCCTCTGCTTTTTAACATCTACACTGCCGACCTGCCAGAAACAAGATGTAAGAAGTACGTCTACGCAGATGACATAGCTATCTCCTTCCAACATAAACTTAAGGAACCTACAGAAAACGATTTAAATGAAGACGTGGACAAGCTAAATAGCTATTTCAAAAAATGGAGGCTCTGTCCTAACAGGTCTAAGACAGAAGTATGCTGTTTCCACCTATCAAATCGGCAAGCAAACGTTACTCTCCAAGTAGAAATGGATGGCAGACTCCTAAATCACAACAACCACCCAAAATATTTAGGCATAACTCTTGACCGGTTACTAACATTCAAGCAACATCTTACAAACACAGCTGCGAAACTTAAAACACGCAATAACATAATCTCCAAGCTAACTGGTACAACTTGGGGTGCCAATGCAACAACACTCCGAACTGCAGCCCTGGCCTTGGTCTACTCAGTGGCAGAATATTGTGCTCCGGTCTGGTTGAATAGCACACACATCAAAAGGATCGATGTACAACTTAACCAAACAATGAGACTGATAACTGGTACAATTCGGTCAACACCAACTCGGTGGCTACCGATTCTCAGCCATATTGCACCACCTGACATCCGTCGAACAGCCGCCCTAGCAAAAGAATACAAAAAAATCGTAACCAACGATCACCTACCAATCCACCAAGACATACCAGATCTAACAAGACAGCACAAACGCCTCAAGTCCAGACATCCCCACATACGATCAATGGTGGAAATAACTGCAAACTACAATGAAAAAGAACAATGGACCAGGTTGTGGATAGCAGAAAACGAAAACGACTACATACAAATAACTGATCCAACCCAAGCTCTTGATGGATTTGAACTACCTCGAGCATTATGGACAAAGGTCAACAGAATTCGAACTGGACATTGAAAGTGTGCTGCATCCTTGTATACTTGGGGTAGAACAGAATCTCCACAGTGCGACTGCGGAAGCGAAAAGCAAAGCATCCAGCACATTGTTTTGGACTGTCCACATCGCGCCTACACGGGGGATCTCACAGACTTCGTGCAATGCAGACCAAGCGCAATCGAATGGATACAAAATTTAGACGTAGATATATAGATACAACTTACATTTTGAATTTTTTTATCATTTATTAGATTACATTTATTTACATTTATTATAATACATTTATAATATTACATTTATTTACATTTATTATATTACTTTATATATTATATCAAATGTGTACTTAGTTAACTACGTATTGTAATACCCCATACGCTAAATAAATGAATAATGCTTAAATATCTAAATGCTTAAATGCCTAAATGCCTAAACGCCTAAATGCCCAAATGCTTAATGCCTAATGTATAAATGTCTAAATGCCTAAAAACCTAAATGCCTAAATGTCTAAATGTATAAATGCCTAAATGTCCAAGTGCCTAAATGCCTAAATGCTGAAACACCTAAACGCCTAAATGAGTAAACGCCTAAATGTGTAGATGTACAAATGCCTAAACGTATAAATGTCTAAATATATAAGTGTCCAAATACCGAAATGTCTGAACGTATAAATGCCTAAATGTTTAAATGCTTAAATGTCTAACTGCTTAAATCTAAAATGCTTAAATGCCTAAATGCTTAAATGCCTAAATGCCTAAATGCGTAAATGCCTAAACGATTAAATTCTTAAATGCCTAAATGCCTAAATGCTTAAATGCCTAAATGCCTAAATGTCCAAATGCCTAAATGCCAAAATGCCTAAATGTATAAATGACTAAATGGTTAAGCGCCTAAATGTCTAAATGCCTAAATCACTAAGTGCGTATATACCTAAATGCCGAAACGTATAAATTTCTACATATTTAAATGCCTGAACGCTTAAACGCTAAAATACCAAAATTCCTAAATGCCTAAATGCCAAAATGTCCAAATGCCTAAATACCTAAAAGCCTAAATGTATAAATGACTAAATGCCCAAATGCCTAAATGCCGAAATGCCTAAATGCCTAAATGCCTACTGCCTACATGTCTAAATGCCCAAATGTCTAAACGCCTGAATGACTAAATTTCTAAAAGCCTAAATGTTTAAGTGTATAAATGCTTAAATGTATAAATGTCTAAATGCCTAAATGCCTAAATGCCTAAATTGATAAGAGCCTACATGTCTAAATGCCTAAATGCCTAGATGTATAAATGCCTAAATTCAAAATTGATATGGGCTTACATGCCTAAATGCCTAAATGCCTAAATGTATAAGTGTATAAATGCCTCAGTGTCAAAATGCCTAAATGCCTAAATGTATAAAAGTATAAATGCCTAAATGTCTAAATGCCTAAATGCCTAAATGCCAAAATGCCTAAATGTATAAATGTATAAATGCCTAAGTGTCTAAATGCCTAAATGCCTAAATGTATAAAAGTATAAATGCCTAAATGTCTAAATGCCTAAATGCCTAAATACGAAAATGCTTAAATGGCCAAATTCTTAAATTCGTAAACGCCCGAATGCCTAAATGCTAAATGTCTATATGCCTAAGTGCCTTGATGCCTAAATTCCTAAATGCCTAAATGTGTAAATGTCCAAATACCTAACTGTCTAAATGTATAAATGCTTAAATGCCTAAAAGCCTAAATGCCTAAATGCCTAAATTCTTAATGACTAATATATAAATGTCTAAATGCCTAAAGACCTAAATGTCTAAATGTAAAAATGCCTAAACGTCTAAATGCCTAAATGTATAAATTTATAAATACTTAAATGTCTAAATGCCTAAATGCCTAAATGCCTAAATGCCTAAATTGATAAGAGCCTACATGTCTAAATGCCTAAATGCCTAGATGTATAAATGCCTAAATTCAAAATTGATATGGGCTTACATGCCTAAATGCCTAAATGCCTAAATGTATAAGTGTATAAATGCCTCAGTGTCAAAATGCCTAAATGCCTAAATGTATAAAAGTATAAATGCCTAAATGTCTAAATGCCTAAATGCCTAAATGCCAAAATGCCTAAATATATAAATGTATAAATGCCTAAGTGTCTAAATGCCTAAATGCCTAAATGTATAAAAGTATAAATGCCTAAATGTCTAAATGCCTAAATGCCTAAATGCCAAAATGCCTAAATGTATAAATGTATAAATGCGTAAGTGTCTAAATGCCTAAATGCCTAAATGTATAAAAGTATAAATGCCTAAATGTCTAAATGCCTAAATGCCTAAATACGAAAATGCTTAAATGGCCAAATTCTTAAATTCGTAAACGCCCGAATGCCTAAATGCCTAAATGTCTATATGCCTAAGTGCCTTAATGCCTAAATTCCTAAATGCCTAAATGTGTAAATGTCCAAATACCTAACTGTCTAAATGTATAAATGCTTAATTGCCTAAAAGCCTAAATGCCTAAATGCCTAAATGCTTAATGACTAATATATAAATGTCTAAATGCCTAAAGACCTAAATGTCTAAATGTAAAAATGCCTAAACGTCTAAATGCCTAAATGCTTAAATGCCTAATTGCGTAAATGCCTAAATGGTTAAATACCTAAATGCCTAAATGCTTAAATGCCTAAATGGATAAGAGACCACATGTTTAAATGTATAAATGCCTAAGTGTCTAAATGCTTACATGCCTAAATGCATAGGTGTCTAGATGTAAAAATGCCTAAATTCCTAAATGCCTAAATGCATAAATGCATAAACGCCTATATGCCTAAGTGTATAAATGCCTATACGTCTAAACGCCTAAATGCCAAAATGTATAAATTTATAAATACTTAAATGTCTAAATGCCTAAATGCCTAAATGCCGAAATGTATAAATGCCTAAATGCCTAAATGTTTAAATGCTTAAATGTGTAACTGCCTAAATGCCTAAATGCCAAAATGCCTAAATGTCTAAATGTCTAAATGTACAGATGCATAAATGCTTAAATGCCTAAATAATTAAATGTCTAAATATCTAAATGTCTAAGTGCCTAACCGCCTAAATGCCTAATTGCGTAAATGCCTAAATGCCTAAATGCCTAAATGGGTAAATGCCTAAATGCCTAAATGCATAGGTGTCCAAGTGCCTAAATGCCTAAATGCTGAAATGCTTAAACGCCTAAATGCCTAAACGCCTAAATGTATAAATGCCTAAATGTCTAAATGCCTAAATGTCTAAATACATGTGTCCAAATACCTAAATGTTTAAACGTATAAATTCTTAAATGTCTAAACGTTTAAATGCCTAACTGCCTAAATGTGTAAATGCTTAAATACCTAAATGCCTAAATGCCTAAATGCCTAAATGCCTAAATGCCTAAATGCCTAAATGCTTAAATGGCTAAATGCCTAAATGCTTAAATGCCTAAATGCCTAAATGTATAGGAGCCTACATGTTTAACTGTGTAAATGCCTAAATGTCTAAATGCCTAAATGCCTAAATGCCTAAATGTTTAAATGCATAAATGTCTAACTGCCTATTGCCTAAAAGTCTAAATGCCTAAATGCCTAAATGTCTAAATGCTTAAATGGCCAAATTCCTAGAAGCCTAAACGCCCAAATGCCTAAATGCCTAAATGTCTATATGCCCAAGTGCCTAAATGCCTAAATGCTTAAATGTTTAAATATCCAAATACCTAAACGCCTAAACTCCTAAATGTATAAATTCCTAAACGTCTAGATGCCTAAATGTCTAAAAGTATAAATTTATAAATGCTTAAATGACTAAATGCCTAAATGTTTAAATGCCTAATTGTATAAATGTCTAAATGCCTAATTGCCTAAATGCCTAACTGTCTAAATGCCTAAATGTTTAAATGCATAAATGTCTAACTGCCTAATGCCTAAATGCCTAAATGCCTAAATGCCTAAGTGCCTAAATGCCTAAATGCCTAAATGCATAGGTGTCTAAATGCCTAAATGCCTAAATGCCTAAATTATTAAACTCTTAAATGCCTAAACGCCTAAATGCCTAAATGTATAAATGCCTAAACGTCTAAACGCCTACATGTCTAAATGTATAAATTTATAAATGTTTAAATGTCTAAATGAATAAATGTTTAAATGCTTAATTGTAAAAATGCCTAAAGGCCTAAATGCCTAAATGCCTATATGTTTAAATGTATAAATGCCTAAATATCTAAATGCCTAAATGCCTGAATGAATAATTGCGTAAATGCTTAAATACCTAAATGGTTAAGTGCCTAAATGCAAAAGATCCTACATATTTAAATGTATAAATGTATAAATGTCTAAATGCTTAAATGCCTAACTGCCTAAATGTATAAATGCTTAAATACCTAAATGCCTAAATGTTTAAAAGCCTAATTGTATAAATGTCTAAATGCCTAAATGCTTAAATGCCTAAATGCCTAAATGCCTAAATGCCTAAATGTCTAAATGCCTAAATGCCTAAATGCCTATACGCCTAAGTACCTAAATGTCTAGATGCGTTAATGCCTAAATACCGAGGTGCTTAAATGGCCAAATTCCTAGATGCCTAAACGTCCCAATGCCTAAATGCCTAAATGTCTATAAGCCTAAGTGCCTAAATGCGTAAATGCCTAAATGTGTAAATGTTTAAATACCTAAATGTCTAAATGCCTAAATGTCTAAGTGCCTAAATGCCTAACTGCATAAATGTACAAATGCTTAAATGCTTAATTTCCTAAATGTCTAAATTCCGAAATGCCTAAAAGCTTAATGCCTAATGTATAAATGCCTAAATGTCTAAATATTTAAATGACTAAATGCCTATTTGCGTAAATGCCAAAATGCCTAAACGCCTAAATGGTTAAATGCCTAAATTCCTAAATGCCTAAATGGATAAGAGCCTACATGTTTAAATGTATAAATGCCTAAATATCTAAATGCCTAGATACCTAAATGAATAATTGCGTAAATGCCTAAATGCTTAAATGCCGAAATGGATAAGATCCTACATGTTTAAATGTATAAATGCCTAAATATCTAAATGCCTAAATACCTAAATGCCTAATTAAGTAAATACTTAAATGCCTAAATAGTTAAAAGTATAAATGCCTAAATGTCTAAATGCCTAAATGTCTAAATGTCTAAATGTATAGATGTATAAGTGCTTAAATGCCTAAATACTTAAATGCCTAAATATCTAAGTGTCTAAATGCCTAACTGCCTAACTGCGTAATTGCGTAAATGCTTAGATGCCTAAATGCCTAAATGGGTAAATGCCTAAATGCCTAAATGCCTAAATGCATAGGTGTCTAAGTGCCTAAATGCCTACATGCTGAGATGCCTAAACGCCTACATGTGTAAATGTATAAATGCCTAAACGTCTAAATGCCTAAATGTCTAAGTATATGTGTCCAAATACCTAGATGTCTAAACATATAAATTCTGTGTCCAAATGCTTAAATGCTTAACTGCCTAAATGTATAAATGCCTAAATGCCTAATTGCCTAAATGTTTAAATGCCTAAATGCCTAATTGCCTAAATGCTTATATGCCTAAATGCCTAAATGCTTAAATGCCTAAATGCCTAAATGTATAAATGCCTCAATGTCTAAATGTTTAAATGCCTAACTGCCTAAATGTATAAATGCTTAATTACCTAAATGTCTAAATGCCTAAATGCCTAAATGCCTAAATGTTTAAATGGCTAAATGCCTAAATGATTAAATGCCTAAATGCCTAAATGTATAGGAACGTACGTGTTTAACTGTATAAATGCCTAAATGTCTAAATACCTAAATGCCTAAATGCATAGGTGTCTAAATGTCTAAATGCCTAAATGCCTAAATGCCTAATTGTTTAAATGCATAAATGTCTAAATGCCTAAATGCCTAAATGCCTAAATGTATAGGAGCCTACATGTTTAACTGTATAAATGCCTAAATGTCTAAATGCCTAAATGCCTAAATGCATAGGTGTCTAAATGTCTAAATGCCTAAATGTCTAAATGCCTAAATGCTTAAATGGCTAAATGCCTAAATGCTTAAGTGCCTAAATGCCTAAATGTATAGGAGCCTACATGTTTAACTGTATAAATGCCTAAAAGTCTAAATGCCTAAATGCCTAAATGCATAGGTGTCTAAATGTCTAAATGCCTAAATGCCTAATTGATTAAATTTTTAAATGCCTAATTGCCTAATTGCCTAAATGCTTATATGCCTAAATGCCTAAATGCTTAAATGCCTAAATGCCTAAATGTATAAATGCCTCAATGTCTAAATGTTTAAATGCCTAACTGCCTAAATGTATAAATGCTTAATTACCTAAATGTCTAAATGCCTAAATGCCTAAATGCCTAAATGCCTAAATGCTTAAATGGCTAAATGCCTAAATGCTTAAATGCCTAAATGCCTAAATGTATAGGAGCCTACATGTTTAACTGTATAAATGCCTAAATGTTTAAATGCCTAAATGCCTCAGTGCATAGGTGTCTAAATGTCTAAATGCCTAAATGCCTAAATGCCTAATTGTTTAAATGCCTAAATGCCTAAATGCCTAAATGTCTAAATGCTTAAATGGCCAAATTCCTAGATGCCTAAACGCCCAAATGCCTAAATGCCTAAATGCCTAAATGTGTAAATGTCCAAATACCTAAACGCCTAAATGCCTAAATGTATAAATGCCTAAACGTCTAAATGCCTAAATGCCTAAATGTATAAATTTATAAGTGCTTAAATGTCTAAATGCCTAAATGTTTAAATGCCTAATTGTATAAATGTCTAAATGCCTAAATGCCTAAATACCTAATTGCCTAAATGCCTAAATGTTTAAATGCATAAATGTCTAACTGCCTAATGCCTAAATGCCTTAATGGCTAAATGCCTAAGTGCCTAAATGTCTAAATGCTTAAATGACCAAATTCCTAGATGCCTAAGCGCCCAAATGCCTAAATGCTTAAATGTCTATGTGTCTAAGTGCCTAAATGCCTAAATGCCCAAATGTGTAAATGTCCAAATAACTAAATGTTTAAATGCATAAATGCCTAAATTCCTAAATGTGTAAATGCTTAAATGCCTAATTGCCTAAATGTTTAAATGCCTAAATACCTAAATGTATAAATGATTAAATGCCTAGTTGCCTAAACGCTTAAATGCCTAAATGTTAAAATGCCTAAATGCCTAAATGGCTGAATGCCTAAATTCCTAAATACCTAAATGTATAAAAGCCTACATGTTTTACTGTATAAATTCCTAATGTCTAAATGCCTAAATGTATAGGTGTCTAAATGTCTAAATGCCCAAATGCCTTAATTATTAAACGCTTAAATGCCTAAACGATTAAATGCCTAAATTTATAAATTCCTAATATCTAAATGCCTAAATGCATAAATGCCTAGTTGCGTAAATGCTTAAATGCCTAAATGGTTAAAAGTATAAATGCCTAAATGTCTAAATGCCTAAATGTCCAAATGTCTAAATATATAGATGTATAAATACTTAAATGCCTAAATACTTAAATGCCTAAATATCTAAATGTCTAAATGCCTAACTGCCTAAATGCGTAATTGCGTAAATGCCTAGATACCTGAATGCCTAAATGGGTAAATGCCTAAATGCCTAAATGACTAAATGCATAGGTGTCTAAGTGCCTAAATGCCTACATGCTGAAATGCCTAAACGCCCAAATGCCTAAACGAATACATGTGTAAATGTATAACTGCCTAAACGTCTAAATGCCTAAATGTCTAAGTATATGTGTCCAAATACCTAAATGTCTAAACATATAAATTCTTTAATGTCCAAATGCTTAAATGCTTAACTGCCTAAATGTATAAATGCTTAAATGCGTAATTGCCTAAATGTTTAAATGCCTAAATGCCTAAATGCTTAAATGCATAAATGCCTAAATGCCTAAATTCCTAAATATCTAAATGCTTAAATGCCTAAATGCCTAAATGCCTAAATGCCTAAATGCCTAAATGCTTAATGCCAAATGTATAAATGTCTAAATGCCTAAAAACCTAAATGCCTAAATGTCTAAATGTATAAATGCCTAAATATCTAAGTGCCTAAATGCCTAAATGCTGAAACACCTAAACGCCTAAATGAGTAAACGCCTAAATGTGTAGATGTATAAATGCCCAAACGTTTAAATGTCTAAATATATAAGTGTCCAAATACCGAATTGTCTAAACGTATAAATGCCTAAATGTTTAAATGCTTAAATGTCTAACTGCATAAATCTAAAATGCTTAAATGCCTAATTGCCTAAATGCTTAAATGCCTAAATGCCTAAATGCGTAAATGCCTAAACGATTAAATTCTTAAATGCTTAAATGCCTAAATGCCTAAATGCCTAAATGCCTAAATGTCCAAATGCCTAAATGCCAAAATGCCTAAATGTATAAATGACTAAATGGCTAAGTGCCTAAATGTCTAAACGCCTAATTGCGTAAATGCATAAATGCCTAAATGTCTAAATTGTTAAATGACTAAATGCCTCAATGCCTAAATGCCTAAATGCCTTAATCTATGAATGTTTAAATGCCTATATGGCTAAATGTCTAAATGCCTAAACACCTAAATGCTTAAAAGTTTAAATGTATAAATGCTTAAATGCCTAATTGCTTAATTGCCTAAATGATTGAATGCCAAATTGCCAAAATGGTTAACTGTAAAAATTTCTAAATGTCTAAATTCCTAAATACCTACATGCGTCAAATGCCTAAATGTCTAAATGCCTAAATGCCTAAATGACTAAATGCCTAAATGCCCAAATGTCCAAATGCCTAAATGCCTAAATGCTTAGATTTCTAAAAGCCGAAATGTATAAATTCCTAAACGTCTAAATGCCTAAATACCTAAATCCATAAATGTATAAATGCCTAAATGTCCAAATGCGTAAATGCCAAAATGCCTAAACATATAATTCCTAAATGCCTAAATGCCTATAAGCTAAAGGGCCCAAGTGCCTAAGTTCATAAACGTTAACGTGGCTAAATTCCTAAATTACTAGATGCTTAAATGCCTAAACGGCTAAATGCCTAAATGCCTAAATGACTAAAGGCGTATATGCCTAAATGTTTAAAGGCCTAAATGCCCAAATGCCTAAATACCTAAATGCCTAAATGTATAAATGCCTAAATGTTTAAACGCCTAAATGCCTAAACGCCTAAATACCTACATGTATAAACGCCTATAAGTCTAAATGCCTAAATGTTTAAATGTATAAATTTATAAATGTTTAAATGTTTAAATACTTCATGCCTAAATGCTTAAATATATAAATGTCTATATGCCTAAATGCCTAAATGCCTAATTGCCTAAATGCCTAAATGCTTAAATGCCTAAATGTCTAACTGCCTAAATGCCTTAATGCCTAAATGTCTAAATGCCTGAATGACTAAATACCAAAATGCCTAAATGCCCAAATGCTTAAATGCCTAAATGTCTATATACCTAAGTGCCTAAACGCCTAAATGCCTATGTGCTTAAATGTGTAAATATCCAAATACCCAAATTTCTAGATGTATAAATGCCTAAATATTTAAATGCTTAAGTGCTTAACTGCCTAAATGTATAAATGCCTAATTGCCTAATTGCGTAAATGCCTAAATTCCTAAATGCCTAAATGCTTAATGCCTAATGTTTAAATGTATAAATGCCTAAATGTCTAAATTCTTAAATGCCTAACTGCCTAAATGTATAAATGCTTAAATGCCTAAATGCCTAAATGCCTAAATGCCTAAATGTTTAAATGCCTAAATGCCTAAATGGCTAAATGCCTAAATGCTTAAATGCCTAAATGTCTAAATGTATAGGAGCCTACATGTTTAACTGTATAAATGCCTAAATGCCTAAATGCATAGGTGTCTCAATGCTAAAGGCCTAAATTTCTAAATGCATAAATTTATAACTGCCTAAATGTCTAAATACCTAAATGTTAAATGCCTAATTGTATAAATGCCTAATTGCCTAATTGCGTAAATGCCTAAATGCCTAAATGCCTAAATGCTTAATGCCTAATGTTTAAATGTATAAATGCCTAAATGTCTAAATTCTTAAATGCCTAACTGCTTAAATGTATAAATGCTTTAATGGCTAAATGCTTAAATGCCTAAATGCATAAATGTTTAAGTGCCTAAATGCCTAAATGGCTAAATGCCTAAATGCTTAAATGCCTAAATGTCTAAATGTATAGGAGCCTACATGTTTAACTGTATAAATGCCTAAATGTCTAAATACCTAAATGCCTAAACGTCTAAATGCCTAAATTTCTAAATGTATAAATTTATAACTGCGTGAATGTCTAAATACCTAAATGTTTAAATGCCTAATTGTATAAATGTCTAAATGCCTAAATGTCTAAATGCCTAATTGCCTAAATGCCTAAATGTTTAAATGCCTAAATGTCTATATGCCTAAGTGCCTAAATGCCTAAATGCCTAAATGTGTAAATGTACAAATTCCTAAATGTCTAAATGCGTAAATGCCTAAATTCCTAAATGTCTAAATGCTTAAATGCCTAACCGCCTAAGTGTATAAATGCTTAAGTGCCTAATTGTCTAAACGCTTAAATGCCTAAATGCCTAAGTGTATAAATGCTTAAATGCCTAAGTGCCTAAATGTACAAATGCTTAAATAATTAATTGCCTAAATGACTAAATGCCAAAATGCCTAAATGCTTAATGCCTAATCTATAAATGCCTAAACGTGTAAATGCCTAAATGCCTAAGTGTCTAAATGCCTAAATGTCTAAACGCCTAAATGCCTAAATGCCTAAATGCCTAAATGCTTAAATGCCTAAACGCCTAAATGTCTAAATGCCTAAACGCCTAAATTCCTAAATGCCTAAATGCCTAAACGCCTAAATTTTTAAATGCCTAAATGCATATATGCCAAAAGGCCCAGGAGCCCAAGTTCATAAACGTTTACGTGGCTAAATTCCTAAATTACTAAATGTTTAAATGCCTAAAAGGCTAAATGCCAAAATGCCTAAACGTCTAAATGCCTAAATGTCTAAATGTATAAATTTATAAATGTTTAAATGTCTAACTACTTCATGCCTAAATGCTTAAATGTATAAATGTCTATATGCCTAAATGCCTAAATGTATAATTGCCTAAATTCCTAAATGCATAAATGCCTAAATGTCTAACTGCTTTAATGCCTTAATGCCTAAATGTTTAAATGCCTGAATGCCTAAATACCAAAATGCCTAAATGCCCAAATGCTTAAATGCCTAAATGTCTATACACCTAAATGCCTAAACGCCTAAATGCCTAAGTGCTTAAATGTGTAAATATCCAAATACCCAAATTTATAGATGTATAAATGCCTAAATATTTAAATGCTTAAATGCTTAACTGCCTAAATGTATAAATGCCTAATTGCCTAATTGCGTAAATGCCTAAATCCTTAAATGCCTAAATGCTTAATGCTTAATGTTTAAATGTATAAATGCCTAAATGTCTAAATTCTTAAATGCCTAGCTGCCTAAATGTATAAATGCTTAAATGCCTAAATGCTTAAATGCCTAAATGCCTAAATGTTTAAATGCCTAAATGCCTAAATGGCTAAATGCCTAAATGCTTAAATGCCTAAATGTCTAAATGTATAGGAGCCTACATGTTTAACTGTATAAATGCCTTAATGCCTAAATGCATAGGTGTCTAAATGCTAAAGTTCTAAATTTCTAAATGTATAAATTTATAACTGCCTAATTGTCTAAATACCTAAATGTTAAATGCCTAATTGTATAAATGTCTAATTGTCTAATTGCGTAAATGCCTAAATGCCTAAATGCTTAAATGCTTAATGCCTAATATTTAAACATATAAATGCCTAAATGTCTAAATTCTTAAATGCCTAACTGCCTAAATGTATAAATGCTTTAATGGCTAAATGCCTAAATGCCTAAATGCATAAATGCCTAACTGTCTATATGCCTAAGTGCCTAAATGCCTAAATGCCTAAATGTGTAAATGTACAAATTCCTAAATGTCTAAATGCGTAAATGCCAAAATTCCTAAATGTCTAAATGCTTAAGTGCCTAACCGCCTAAATGTATAAATGCTTAAATGGCTAAATGCCTAAATGCTTAAATGCCTAAATGTCTAAACGCCTAAATGCCTAAACGTCTAAATACCTAAATTTCTAAATGTATAAATTTATAACTGCGTAAATGTCTAAATACCTAAATGTTTAAATGCCTAATTGTATAAATGTCTAAATGCCTAAATGTCTAAATGCCTAAATGTCTAAATGCCTAAATGCCTAAATGCATAGGTGTCTAAATGTCTAAATGCCTAAATGCCTAAATGCCTAAATGCTTAAATGGCTAAATGCCTAAATGCTTAAGTGCCTAAATGCCTAAATGTATAGGAGCCTACATGTTTAACTGTATAAATGCCTAAATGTCTAAATGCCTAAATGCCTAAATGCATACGTGTCTAAATGTCTAAATGCCTAAATGCCTAATTGATTAAATTTTTAAATGCCTAATTGCCTAATTGCCTAAATGCTTATATGCCTAAATGCCTAAATGCTTAAATGCCTAAATGCCTAAATGTATAAATGCCTCAATGTCTAAATGTTTAAATGCCTAACTGCCTAAATGTATAAATGCTTAATTACCTAAATGTCTAAATGCCTAAATGCCTAAATGCCTAAATGCCTAAATGCTTAAATGGCTAAATGCCTAAATGCTTAAATGCCTAAATGCCTAAATGTATAGGAGCCTACATGTTTAACTGTATAAATGCCTAAATGTTTAAATGCCTAAATGCCTAAATGCATAGGTGTCTAAATGTCTAAATGCCTAAATGCCTAAATGCCTAATTGTTTAAATGCCTAAATGCCTAAATGCCTAAATGTCTAAATGCTTAAATGGCCAAATTCCTAGATGCCTAAACCCCCAAATGCCTAAATGCCTAAATGCCTAAATGCCTAAATGTGTAAATGTCCAAATACCTAAACGCCTAAATGCCTAAATGTATAAATGCCTAAACGTCTAAATGCCTAAATGCCTAAATGTATAAATTTATAAGTGCTTAAATGTCTAAATGCCTAAATGTTTAAATGCCTAATTGTATAAATGTCTAAATGCCTAAATGCCTAAATACCTAATTGCCTAAATGCCTAAATGTTTAAATGCATAAATGTCTAACTGCCTAATGCCTAAATGCCTTAATGGCTAAATGCCTAAGTGCCTAAATGTCTAAATGCTTAAATGACCAAATTCCTAGATGCCTAAGCGCCCAAATGCCTAAATGCTTAAATGTCTATGTGCCTAAGTGCCTAAATGCCTAAATGCCCAAATGTGTAAATGTCCAAATAACTAAATGTTTAAATGCATAAATGCCTAAATTCCTAAATGTGTAAATGCTTAAATGCCTAATTGCCTAAATGCTTAAATGCCTAAATACCTAAATGTATAAATGATTAAATGCCTAGTTGCCTAAACGCTTAAATGCCTAAATGTTAAAATGCCTAAATGCCTAAATGGCTGAATGCCTAAATGCCTAAATTCCTAAATATCTAAATGCTTAAATGCCTAAATGCCTAAATGCCTAAATGCCTAAATGCTTAATGCCAAATGTATAAATGTCTAAATGAACAGATTCGCCTGGAGGCTGTAGAAATCAGGCGTCCGTTACGTTATTTTGCTGGTTCCATCCCTTATGTTAAGCGCAGAACTGAGACAGCAGTTTCCGCTTTAAGACAGCTTAGTCATGCCACTTAACGGGATGATAATTCGTCACTGTGTGAGATGCAGCCTCACATCCATTAATTATTTATAGGCTTGGACCCACAGCGACGCAGTAAGTGAATCTAACAAGTAAATGCAGACTGGTTTATTACAAAAATAATTGTTCTATATATACAAACAAATTTGCTTAGATCATAGTAATATACAAAGTTCATTTCTAATAACAGGTGCAATGTATTATATTCAGTAGGTTAATTTACTAGTCTTGCAAAACAATACTCAGCGGTTTTGCTTCCGTGATTTGATATGGACTCCATGAACTCGAGCGTCTTTTATGCTGAGCTGCGATTGTAGGCATTTAAACCTTGTCACGGCCTTGCGTAATTGTGTACGCGAAGCCGTGTAAAAATGCTGAGCGGCGACTG
This sequence comes from Agriotes lineatus, assembly GCA_940337035.1. NCBI lineage: Eukaryota > Metazoa > Arthropoda > Insecta > Coleoptera > Elateridae > Agriotes > Agriotes lineatus. Next base: position 172,455 of record CALNHX010000193.1, on the reverse strand, counting down.
CGAGGTGTTTAAACTTGACTGTGAGTAGGTCGCCGCGCTTGCATAATGCAATATTGCGTTTTTGGTGGCTTTTAACTTTTAGAATGTTTCGTAAAATTTAAATGAATAATTATAAATTTATATCTGGTTAATCTGTTAAAGACAAGATTAAACATATTGCCAATTTTAAGCCACAAAAAAGCAAACCGATAAATTATATTGTTTCTTCGAGATTGAGCGTTTTGAGAGGATATTCTTCTGCCTGGGGTTAATGTATTCCTCGCAGTTTGGATGATGCAATCCGATGAAATTTGAATGACACCTGTAGTGTTGACGGTGACTTCTTCCCTGTTTCCACTACAAGTGATTGCTATGCGGGTTGGTTTACTGACTACAAATAGCCAGGTGTTTTCCATGTACAATTGTTTCCAAATAATGGACTGGATGCGATGTCTTCGTAGGAGACATTGACTGGTTTCTACTCGGTGATATATATCGTCAATGATGCAGTTTGGGTTGTTTTCAATTCCTTTAACTACCGTTGGACTGCAAACATAGGTAGTGGGAGAAATTTGTAGCTCTTCTTTGAATTCTTCATCTGTTTCGTGGAAGTACATTTGTAGGTTGTAATCCACAGCGAAGATTCCTTTCGGCACATCGATCATCCAGTAGGATCCATTGCTGATTTGGAGAGGAATTGGTGTCACTTTAATTAAGGAGTATTCCGTTTTTTCCACTATGATGAAATACCCTTGGACGTTGATGTAGATGTCGTCATGCCCAATGTCAACCTTTAGAATTGGCGTTGGTAATATCTCCAAATTTGGTGAAAGTTTACTGGTTGCATTAGCGAGGATCTGTTTAATTTGAGCAGGTGTTATTAGCTCGTACAGATTACCTTGCTGAAAGTGAACGTTTAAGATGTGAATATGGTAGTTGCACAGTTCACTAATTACATTTGTGGCGACTTGGTACACACTGATGATGTGAATATTTAGTCGGTTGGAGTCGGTTGCTTTATACCATTTGTCCATGTTGTTAATGGCCCGGATTCCTTGGTTTAATTTTTCTTGGAAATGTTCCAGCTTCTTGTCGATTCGTTCTTCGGTTTCATTAAACCTGGAAAGTGCTGATAGCAAGAATTTGGATTGTTGACTGTCCATTTTTATTAGTTCCTGTTGATTCTTGTCTAGCCTGTCTATATCTTGATAGACTTCATCGTTGACTCCAAAAATTGATGTTAATACTGTGCCAAGGACTCCTCTTTTTTCTCGTCTTGTTATTATTTCTTCCATACCATCTCTAATCCATTCCATTTGCTTTTTCTGTTCCAGAAGATGATGCACCAGTGTCTTGCATAATGTGTCTTCGGACAGTTCTTTTGCAGAGTCGCAGAGATTGTCGAATTTGTCTACCATGTCTGTGACTGTTTCGAAGTCTTCTTCGATCTTCCCCCTCTCGAACTGGATTTCGATCCGGAATGTTCCTCTCTCAATCTTCCCGTGTCCAATGTGTTCTACATAGTACCCGCTGTCTGGTTTTTGGATATTAAATTCTGCTTTACTTAATGTATTGGTGGTAAGAAGGGTAAAGATGAGTAACAGCAGTTTCCATTTGGACGCGACAGATTTCCTTGGTGCTGGGGATGATCGTGTCTGGATAATGTTAGTTGAAATTTTATCTTCTGCCTCTGGTTCCTGCGATTCCTCGGTAGTTGCTGGTAATGGAATGATGCTGCCTATGGATCGTTTTAGCTGATGTCCTCCTGATTTCTGGAGCGTCACTACTCGTACTGATCCATCGGCTGCTGGATGAGTTGCAGTGACTCTTGCTAAAGGCCACTTACTAGGATTGATACTATCTTCTTTGATTAACACTAAATCTTCAACTTTAGTGTTCTCCAATGGTTTCTTCCATTTGTTTCGTTGCTGTAATCCATGAAGGTAGTCCGAGCTCCATGATTTCCAAAAATCTTGCTTGATCTTTTGGATTATCCTCCAACGATTCGATAGATTTGAAGATATTGGAGTGTTGATTGGGTCTGGTGGCGATATGATTTCCCTCCCTATTAGGAAATGGCCTGGCGTCAGAGCAGTTGTGTCCTCAATATCGTTGCCTTGTGGACATAGAGGACGTGAGTTTAGGCAGGCCTCAATTTGGCAGAGAAGAGTTGTTAACTCTTCAAAGGTGAGAGTAGCGTGGCCAATAGTTCTCTTCAGATGATGCTTCATTGATTTTACCCCTGCTTCCCATATCCCTCCGAAGTGAGGGGCTATTGGAGAGATGAAGTGCCATTGGGTACCACCGGTTGCTAAGGTTTCTTGGACAACTGGGCCTTCAATTGTTTGGCGGGTTTCCTTGTCCAACACTTTTCTTGCGCCAACGAAGTTTGTTCCGTTGTCGCTGTATAGGTGTGCACAGCGTCCTCTTCGGGCAGTAAACCTCCTGAAGACTGCTAGGAAGCTGTTGGTTGTCATGTCGCTGACGGCCTCTAGGTGGATTGCCTTGGTTGATAGACAGACAAAAACAGCAATGTACCCTTTGTGCGAAGAATGCCCTCTTCCCTTGGATGTTCGGATCTGTATTGGGCCGGCGTAGTCCACTCCGGAATGGAAGAATGGAGGAGTTGAATTCACTCTGGTTGATGGAAGATTTCCCATCAGTTGCTGTGCTGCCTCTGCTTTGTATCGTAGACATCGGAAACACTTCTGGATGCTGGAGCTGACTGCTTTCTTCGCGTTGATGATCCAATATTTTCTTCGGATATATGAGAGAGTGAGTTGGGTGCCACCGTGCAGCGTGCGTAGATGCGCCTCTTGGATTATTAGTTTGGAAATATGACTGGAGTACGGGAGTATGATTGGGTGTTTTTCATTGAAGGACAAGGTGGAATTTTCTAATCTTCCTCCAACACGGATTATTCCATGCTGATCGATGAAGGGATTGAGGTTGGCAAGCTTGTTACCGGAACTCACATATTTGTTCTGCCGGAGTTGAGATCCTGTTGCCCTCAAAATAGGATCACTTCCTTGGATGACCTTAACGAGTAGGAGGATGGTGTCGTCCATTTCCTTCACTGATAGGCATCCTGATTGAGTGGGAAGTCGCTTACACTTGTTGATGAATCTTCGGCAATGTGACATGACTCGTACCATTCTTGTTAGAGAAGAAAAACGATGAACGACTTCGTTCTCGTCTTGATGAATGGTAGTTTGATGCACAGTGTAACTTCTTGCTTCTTCCTCGGTGGTTGCGGTGTCTGGTTGACACGGCCATGAACTCTTGTTAACTAGCCAGCTCGGTCCGTCCCACCATAGGAGATGATTCTTTAGTTTTTCTGGACTAGTGCCTCGGGAGATGACGTCTGCAGGATTCTCTTCGGATTTGACGTGGTTCCAATGTTGAGCCGGAATTAGATTGTTGATTTCGGCTACTCGATTCGCGACGAACGTCTTCCATCGTACCGGGTCTCCTTTTATCCATCCTAATGTAACCATGGAGTCGGTCCAGGCGAAGATAGACACCTTAGGAAGGTCTAATGCTGCAATTACCCTTTGAAGTAGATTGGAAAGGAGTACTGCTGCGCAGAGTTCCAGTCTTGGTAATGTCGTCTTGGCTCGGGCTGGTGCCACCTTGGATTTGGCTATTAATAAGGATACCTTGACTTGGCCGGATGATGTGGTGACTCTGGTATAAATCGCGGCCCCGAAAGCTCTTTCGGAGGCGTCACAGAATCCATGCAGCTCTACTAGAGATTCCCTTTTGATAAACAACCACCTTGGTAAGGTAATTTCTTCCACTGCCTTGAGTTGAGACCTGAGCGTCTCCCATTTGCCTTGGATATTTTCAGACACTGGGTCATCCCATTTGATATTTTCGAGCCATAGTTCTTGGATGAGTAGCTTGGCAGTGATGATGACGGGTGCTAACCATCCCAATGGGTCGAAAATTTTGGCAACTTCGGATAGTATGGTGCGTTTGGTGGATTCCTGTTGCTTAACGTCTACCTTAAAACAGAAAACATCTTCATATGGAGACCAGTGAATGCCCAAGGACTTTTTTACGCCGTCTTCACTTATTTCGAGGTATGTTTGTTCCTTTAACTCTTCTGGGAGTTCTTGAATGATGGCTGACTCATTACTGCACCATTTATGTAGAGTAAAGCCTCCACGCTTTAGTAAGGAAATGAGCTGACCTTGTTGTTGGATCGCTTCTTCCACAGTGTCGGCCCCAGAAAGCACGTCGTCCACGTAGAAATCTTTCTTCACTGCTTCTGAAGCTAATGGAAATGAGACCTTTCCGTCCTGTGCGAGTTGATGCAAGGTTCGAATGGCAAGATAGGGAGCTGATGCGGTTCCATAAGTGACGGTGCACAGCTTATATTCCCTGATTGGCTGTGATTTGTCGAATCTCCATAGGACTCTTTGGTACTCCTGGTCTTGGTTGTTCATTCTGATTTGTCGGTACATTTTTTTTCAATGTCTGCAGAAAAAACAATCCTGTGTGTCCTCCATCGAAGTAGAATGTCGACCAGTTCTTGCTGAAGTTTAGGTCCAGCGTACATCATCTCATTTAAGGATTTTCCGTGAGAGGCCTTGCTAGAGGCATCGAAAACGACACGAAGCCTGGTTGATGAACTTGCTTCTCGGATGACGCCATGGTGGGGAATGTAATACTTGCCGTTATTCTCATCTTCCCTTGCCACCTTTTCCATATGTCCTAAATCCAAGTATTCTTGCATGAATTTCTTGTATTGGACTGCTAGATCTTGATCTTGTCCTAATTTCTTCTCCAGATGTATGAATCGTGCCAATGCTGAGGGTTTGGACCTTCCCATGTGTACTGGAGTTTGTTTGAATGGAATCCTTACTACGTATCTTCCATCTACGTCTCGCTGGACTGTGTCTGTGAATTTATTTTCACATACCTGATCATCTGGGGAAAGTTTCCTTTGAGGAGAAGCCTCTTCAATGTTCCAGAATTTCTGCAACTGCTCATCCTCTTCAATTTTGGCAACCATGGTGTTGACCTTAAGGCTGGTGGGAGGTCGTCTTCCCATGGTTCCTGATAAGATCCATCCCAATTCGGTATTCTGTCCTAGGATGCCATCTTTGGATTTCTTGATTCCTTCGAGAATTATTTGGGAATATTCTTCAGCGCCTAGAAGTATATCTATGGGGCCAGGTCGGTTGAAGGTTGGATCGGCGATGAAGACATGTTTCCAGGCATCCATTTTTATGTTCGGAATGGGTGATGAAGGCATGGTTTTTGTAAGTTTGGGAAGTACCAGTAAAGTAACAGGTAAGGAAAATTTACTTGGAAATCTTGGCGTAATCAAACCTGTGATTTTCCATTTTGCGACTTTTGTTTCGCTGTTCCCAATTCCGGAGATTTCTGCTCGAACCTTGGTCCTGGGTAACGCTAATAATTCGGCTGCGGCTTCGGTGATGAAGGAACCTTGAGACCCTGGATCTATCAAGACCCTCAAGAGATGAGTCATCCCGGATGCTGCCTTAACTTGAACCGTTGCTGTGGCCAGTAGCACTTGGCTCTTCTTTGCGCCTAGGTTGGCGGCAATGATTGTGGGTTTTGGCTTCTTCTCTGGAGCGTTGGAGGTCTGCATGGCTGCTGCGTGAGAAAACGTCTTCATCTTCGGAGCAGGTATCGGCTTTGATGGCGGCTGTGCCTTGTGAAGCAGAGTATGGTGTGGAAAGCGGCAGATTTTGCAGTTATAATACGAACGACATTGTATATTAGAATCGTGTCGCAAACATCGAAAGCACAATCGGTAGGTTCTTACCACTTCTTGCTTTTCGTGGGTGGAGAGCCTCTGGAATTGACCACAGTTATCGATGTAATGGTCCCCATTGCACATTTTGCAGTTGAGATATCCGGCAGCGTAATTTTTCTGTGGCTTGTCCTGAGTTGGTTTTCGAGCTCCATCAATGGATTCCAAGGATTGGAACCGCATTTGTAAGAAGGCCATTAGAGTTTGGTGATCCTGAACTTCATTTGGGCACTGAAGCGATTGCTCATATAATTTGTTAGTTTCAGGATCCCATTTTCGAGTAATAACTCGGTTAATCCACGGACCCCAGCTGTCGGTGGAGATGCCCAAATTTTTGATTGCTTCCACACATTCCTTAGTGGAGTCATGCAATCTTTTCAACCCTTGGGCTGATTCCTTGGAGAGGACCGGCTGATCGAAGATGGTGTCTAGCAATTTGGTTAGAATAAGGCGATTATTTTGATACCTTTGTTGCAGCAAATTCCAAGCGGTGTTGTAGTTGGCTTGAGTCACTGCGAGATGCTGGATTAGTCGGCTGGGCTCTCCCTTGACATGCGTTTTTAAATACTGCATTTTGATGACATCATCCATGTTTTGGTTGTCATCTACTAATTTGGTGAATAGGTCCTTAAAAGTGGCCAATTCCTCATAATTTCCCTCGTATATGGGGATTTTAACTTGAGGAAGCGAGATGGCTGATGCTTGCTCGTTCCTTGTTGGTGCTTGTAACAAATTAATTAAATTTCGGTACCTGTCTTTCAACGTAGTAAATTCAGGACTGAAGTGCGTCTGGTTTGAATCCATCTCGTTAGACATGACTTCTTCGTCCATCTCGATCACCCGGTCCCATTCTTCCTTTAATTCCCTCTTTGTGATGGCGGGCCTTCCGAGTGCTTGTTCCAGTTCGGCGTCGTCCAAAGATTGCTTAAAATTCTGCATCCGAATCTGTAGTTTTCGGATACGAACCTTTTGCTCGGGATTTACAACTGTTTCCTCTCGCCTCCTAGTTTCAGAGGGGTCGGGATTTTCAGTTGCCTTTAAACAGCTCTGCAAATAACTTTTTGCTTCGCAGTAGATGGCTTTAATTTGTTCGTAATACCCTGTGGTAAAATAATTATGTGTAGGAATACTTAGCTGCACCATTTTGGCGTGATTTTTGGTCACGGCGTTCCAAGTTTCGTCCAGCGTCTTGTTTCGGCTGGCGATGTAAGCTTCTGTTTTTCGGCTGGCAGGGTCCTTTTTGCTGTTGGAAAATACCTGCGTGATCTTCTGGCCGAGTTCTTCTTGGGCGACAGCTAGCTGATTGAATTCCTCCATATTGTTTGCCATTTTCGGGGAACCGGGTGGGTTGGTAGATGTTGTTTTCTTCTCGGGATGTAGGTACCTCTTCTTAGTTGTAGACAGATCCGGCTCGAAGGACCATGAACAGATTCGCCTGGAGGCTGTAGAAATCAGGCGTCCGTTACGTTATTTTGCTGGTTCCATCCCTTATGTTAAGCGCAGAACTGAGACAGCAGTTTCCGCTTTAAGATAGCTTAGTCATGCCACTTAACGGGATGATAATTCGTCACTGTGTGAGATGCAGCCTCACATCCATTAATTATTTATAGGCTTGGACCCACAGCGACGCAGTAAGTGAATCTAACAAGTAAATGCAGACTGGTTTATTACAAAAATAATTGTTCTATATATACAAACAAATTTGCTTAGATCATAGTAATATACAAAGTTCATTTCTAATAACAGGTGCAATGTATTATATTCAGTAGGTTAATTTACTAGTCTTGCAAAACAATACTCAGCGGTTTTGCTTCCGTGATATGATATGGACTCCATGAACTCGAGCGTCTTTTATGCTGAGCTGCGATTGTAGGCATTTAAACCTTGTCACGGCCTTGCGTAATTGTGTACGCGAAGCCGTGTAAAAATGCTGAGCGGCGACTGCGAGGTGTTTAAACTTGACTGTGAGTAGGTCGCCGCGCTTGCATAATGCAATATTGCGTTTTTGGTGGCTTTTAACTTTTAGAATGTTTCGTAAAATTTAAATGAATAATTATAAATTTATATCTGGTTAATCTGTTAAAGACAAGATTAAACACTAAATGCCTAAAAACCTAAATGCCTAAATGTCTAAATGTATAAATGCCTAAATATCTAAGTGCCTAAATGCCTAAATGCTGAAACACCTAAACGCCTAAATGAGTAAACGCCTAAATGTGTAGATGTATAAATGCCCAAACGTTTAAATGTCTAAATATATAAGTGTCCAAATACCGAATTGTCTAAACGTATAAATGCCTAAATGTTTAAATGCTTAAATGTCTAACTGCATAAATCTAAAATGCTTAAATGCCTAATTGCCTAAATGCTTAAATGCCTAAATGCCTAAATGCGTAAATGCCTAAACGATTAAATTCTTAAATGCCTAAATGCCTAAATGCCTAAATGCCTAAATGTCCAAATCCCTAAATGCCAAAATGCCTAAATGTATAAATGACTAAATGGCTAAGTGCCTAAATGTCTAAACGCCTAATTGCGTAAATTCATAAATGCCTAAATGTCTAAATTGTTAAATGACTAAATGCCTCAATGCCTAAATGCCTAAATGCCTTAATCTATGAATGTTTAAATGCCTATATGGCTAAATGTCTAAATGCCTAAACACCTAAATGCTTAAAAGTTTAAATGTATAAATGCTTAAATGCCTAATTGCTTAATTGCCTAAATGATTGAATGCCAAATTGCCAAAATGGTTAACTGTAAAAATTTCTAAATGTCTAAATTCCTAAATACCTACATGCGTCAAATGCCTAAATGTCTAAATGCCTAAATGCCTAAATGACTAAATGCCTAAATGCCCAAATGTCCAAATGCCTAAATGCCTAAATGCTTAGATTTCTAAAAGCCGAAATGTATAAATTCCTAAACGTCTAAATGCCTAAATACCTAAATCCATAAATGTATAAATGCCTAAATGTCCAAATGCGTAAATGCCAAAATGCCTAAACATATAATTCCTAAATGCCTAAATGCCTATAAGCTAAAGGGCCCAAGTGCCTAAGTTCATAAACGTTAACGTGGCTAAATTCCTAAATTACTAGATGCTTAAATGCCTAAACGGCTAAATGCCTAAATGCCTAAATGACTAAAGGCGTATATGCCTAAATGTTTAAAGGCCTAAATGCCCAAATGCCTAAATACCTAAATGCCTAAATGTATAAATGCCTAAATGTTTAAACGCCTAAATGCCTAAACGCCTAAATACCTACATGTATAAACGCCTATAAGTCTAAATGCCTAAATGTTTAAATGTATAAATTTATAAATGTTTAAATGTCTAAATACTTCATGCCTAAATGCTTAAATATATAAATGTCTATATGCCTAAATGCCTAAATGCCTAATTGCCTAAATGCCTAAATGCTTAAATGCCTAAATGTCTAACTGCCTAAATGCCTTAGTGCCTAAATGTCTAAATGCCTGAATGACTAAATACCAAAATGCCTAAATGCCCAAATGCTTAAATGCCTAAATGTCTATATACCTAAGTGCCTAAACGCCTAAATGCCTATGTGCTTAAATGTGTAAATATCCAAATACCCAAATTTCTAGATGTATAAATGCCTAAATATTTAAATGCTTAAGTGCTTAACTGCCTAAATGTATAAATGCCTAATTGCCTAATTGCGTAAATGCCTAAATTCGTAAATGCCTAAATGCTTAATGCCTAATGTTTAAATGTATAAATGCCTAAATGTCTAAATTCTTAAATGCCTAACTGCCTAAATGTATAAATGCTTAAATGCCTAAATGCCTAAATGCCTAAATGCCTAAATGTTTAAATGCCTAAATGCCTAAATGGCTAAATGCCTAAATGCTTAAATGCCTAAATGTCTAAATGTATAGGAGCCTACATGTTTAACTGTATAAATGCCTAAATGCCTAAATGCATAGGTGTCTCAATGCTAAAGGCCTAAATTTCTAAATGCATAAATTTATAACTGCCTAAATGTCTAAATACCTAAATGTTAAATGCCTAATTGTATAAATGCCTAATTGCCTAATTGCGTAAATGCCTAAATGCCTAAATGCCTAAATGCTTAATGCCTAATGTTTAAATGTATAAATGCCTAAATGTCTAAATTCTTAAATGCCTAACTGCTTAAATGTATAAATGCTTTAATGGCTAAATGCTTAAATGCCTAAATGCATAAATGTTTAAGTGCCTAAATGCCTAAATGGCTAAATGCCTAAATGCTTAAATGCCTAAATGTCTAAATGTATAGGAGCCTACATGTTTAACTGTATAAATGCCTAAATGTCTAAATACCTAAATGCCTAAATTTCTAAATGTATAAATTTATAACTGCGTAAATGTCTAAATACCTAAATGTTTAAATGCCTAATTGTATAAATGTCTAAATGCCTAAATGTCTAAATGCCTAATTGCCTAAATGCCTAAATGTTTAAATGCCTAAATGTCTATATGCCTAAGTGCCTAAATGCCTAAATGCCTAAATGTGTAAATGTACAAATTCCTAAATGTCTAAATGCGTAAATGCCTAAATTCCTAAATGTCTAAATGCTTAAATGCCTAACCGCCTAAATGTATAAATGCTTAAGTGCCTAATTGTCTAAACGCTTAAATGCCTAAATGCCTAAGTGTATAAATGCTTAAATGCCTAAGTGCCTAAATGTACAAATGCTTAAATAATTAATTGCCTAAATGACTAAATGCCAAAATGCCTAAATGCTTAATGCCTAATCTATAAATGCCTAAACGTGTAAATGCCTAAATGCCTAAGTGTCTAAATGCCTAAATGTCTAAACGCCTAAATGCCTAAATGCCTAAATGCCTAAATGCTTAAATGCCTAAACGCCTAAATGTCTAAATGCCTAAACGCCTAAATTCCTAAATGCCTAAATGCCTAAACGCCTAAATTTTTAAATGCCTAAATGCATATATGCCAAAAGGCCCAGGAGCCCAAGTTCATAAACGTTTACGTGGCTAAATTCCTAAATTACTAAATGTTTAAATGCCTAAAAGGCTAAATGCCAAAATGCCTAAACGTCTAAATGCCTAAATGTCTAAATGTATAAATTTATAAATGTTTAAATGTCTAACTACTTCATGCCTAAAAGCTTAAATGTATAAATGTCTATATGCCTAAATGCCTAAATGTATAATTGCCTAAATTCCTAAATGCTTAAATGCCTAAATGTCTAACTGCTTTAATGCCTTAATGCCTAAATGTCTAAATGCCTGAATGCCTAAATACCAAAATGCCTAAATGCCCAAATGCTTAAATGCCTAAATGTCTATACACCTAAATGCCTAAACGCCTAAATGCCTAAGTGCTTAAATGTGTAAATATCCAAATACCCAAATTTATAGATGTATAAATGCCTAAATATTTAAATGCTTAAATGCTTAACTGCCTAAATGTATAAATGCCTAATTGCCTAATTGCGTAAATGCCTAAATCCTTAAATGCCTAAATGCTTAATGCTTAATGTTTAAATGTATAAATGCCTAAATGTCTAAATTCTTAAATGCCTAACTGCCTAAATGTATAAATGCTTAAATGCCTAAATGCTTAAATGCCTAAATGCCTAAATGTTTAAATGCCTAAATGCCTAAATGGCTAAATGCCTAAATGCTTAAATGCCTAAATGTCTAAATGTATAGGAGCCTACATGTTTAACTGTATAAATGCCTTAATGCCTAAATGCATAGGTGTCTAAATGCTAAAGTTCTAAATTTCTAAATGTATAAATTTATAACTGCCTAATTGTCTAAATACCTAAATGTTAAATGCCTAATTGTATAAATGTCTAATTGTCTAATTGCGTAAATGCCTAAATGCCTAAATGCTTAAATGCTTAATGCCTAATATTTAAACATATAAATGCCTAAATGTCTAAATTCTTAAATGCCTAACTGCCTAAATGTATAAATGCTTTAATGGCTAAATGCCTAAATGCCTAAATGCATAAATGCCTAACTGTCTATATGCCTAAGTGCCTAAATGCCTAAATGCCTAAATGTGTAAATGTACAAATTCCTAAATGTCTAAATGCGTAAATGCCAAAATTCCTAAATGTCTAAATGCTTAAATGCCTAACCGCCTAAATGTATAAATGCTTAAATGGCTAAATGCCTAAATGCTTAAATGCCTAAATGTCTAAACGCCTAAATGCCTAAACGTCTAAATACCTAAATTTCTAAATGTATAAATTTATAACTGCGTAAATGTCTAAATACCTAAATGTTTAAATGCCTAATTGTATAAATGTCTAAATGCCTAAATGTCTAAATGCCTAAATGTCTAAATGCCTAAATGCCTAAATGCATAGGTGTCTAAATGTCTAAATGCCTAAATGCCTAAATGCCTAAATGCTTAAATGGCTAAATGCCTAAATGCTTAAGTGCCTAAATGCCTAAATGTATAGGAGCCTACATGTTTAACTGTATAAATGCCTAAATGTCTAAATGCCTAAATGCCTAAATGCATAGGTGTCTAAATGTCTAAATGCCTAAATGCCTAATTGATTAAATTTTTAAATGCCTAATTGCCTAATTGCCTAAATGCTTATATGCCTAAATGCCTAAATGCTTAAATGCCTAAATGCCTAAATGTATAAATGCCTCAATGTCTAAATGTTTAAATGCCTAACTGCCTAAATGTATAAATGCTTAATTACCTAAATGTCTAAATGCCTAAATGCCTAAATGCCTAAATGCCTAAATGCTTAAATGGCTAAATGCCTAAATGCTTAAATGCCTAAATGCCTAAATGTATAGGAGCCTACATGTTTAACTATATAAATGCCTAAATGTTTAAATGCCTAAATGCCTAAATGCATAGGTGTCTAAATGTCTAAATGCCTAAATGCCTAAATGCCTAATTGTTTAAATGCCTAAATGCCTAAATGCCTAAATGTCTAAATGCTTAAATGGCCAAATTCCTAGATGCCTAAACGCCCAAATGCCTAAATGCCTAAATGCCTAAATGTCTAAATGTGTAAATGTCCAAATACCTAAACGCCTAAATGCCTAAATGTATAAATGCCTAAACGTCTAAATGCCTAAATGCCTAAATGTATAAATTTATAAGTGCTTAAATGTCTAAATGCCTAAATGTTTAAATGCCTAATTGTATAAATGTCTAAATGCCTGAATGCCTAAATACCTAATTGCCTAAATGCCTAAATGTTTAAATGCATAAATGTCTAACTGCCTAATGCCTAAATGCCTTAATGGCTAAATGCCTAAGTGCCTAAATGTCTAAATGCTTAAATGACCAAATTCCTAGATGCCTAAGCGCCCAAATGCTTAAATGCTTAAATGTCTATGTGCCTAAGTGCCTAAATGCCTAAATGCCCAAATGTGTAAATGTCCAAATAACTAAATGTTTAAATGCATAAATGCCTAAATTCCTAAATGTGTAAATGCTTAAATGCCTAATTGCCTAAATGCTTAAATGCCTAAATACCTAAATGTATAAATGATTAAATGCCTAGTTGCCTAAACGCTTAAATGCCTAAATGTTAAAATGCCTAAATGCCTAAATGGCTGAATGCCTAAATGCCTAAATTCCTAAATGCGTAAATGCTTAATGCCAAATGTATAAATGTCTAAATGCCTAAAAACCTAAATGCCTAAATGTCTAAATGTATAAATGCCTAAATATCTAAGTGCCTAAATGCCTAAATGCTGAAACACCTAAACGCCTAAATGAGTAAACGCCTAAATGTGTAGATGTATAAATGCCCAAACGTTTAAATGTCTAAATATATAAGTGTCCAAATACCGAATTGTCTAAACGTATAAATGCCTAAATGTTTAAATGCTTAAATGTCTAACTGCATAAATCTAAAATGCTTAAATGCCTAATTGCCTAAATGCTTAAATGCCTAAATGCCTAAATGCGTAAATGCCTAAACGATTAAATTCTTAAATGCCTAAATGCCTAAATGCCTAAATGCCTAAATGCCTAAATGTCCAAATCCCTAAATGCCAAAATGCCTAAATGTATAAATGACTAAATGGCTAAGTGCCTAAATGTCTAAACGCCTAATTGCGTAAATGCATAAATGCCTAAATGTCTAAATTGTGAAATGACTAAATGCCTCAATGCCTAAATGCCTAAATGCCTTAATCTATGAATGTTTAAATGCCTATATGGCTAAATGTCTAAATGCCTAAACACCTAAATGCTTAAAAGTTTAAATGTATAAATGCTTAAATGCCTAATTGCTTAATTGCCTAAATGATTGAATGCCAAATTGCCAAAATGGTTAACTGTAAAAATTTCTAAATGTCAAAATTCCTAAATACCTACATGCGTCAAATGCCTAAATGTCTAAATGCCTAAATGCCTAAATGACTAAATGCCTAAATGCCCAAATGTCCAAATGCCTAAATGCCTAAATGCTTAGATTTCTAAAAGCCGAAATGTATAAATTCCTAAACGTCTAAATGCCTAAATACCTAAATCCATAAATGTATAAATGCCTAAATGTCCAAATGCGTAAATGCCAAAATGCCTAAACATATAATTCCTAAATGCCTAAATGCCTATAAGCTATAGGGCCCAAGTGCCTAAGTTCATAAACGTTAACGTGGCTAAATTCCTAAATTACTAGATGCTTCAATGCATAAACGGCTAAATGCCTAAATGCCTAAATGACTAAAGGCGTATATGCCTAAATGTTTAAAGGCCTAAATGCCCAAATGCCTAAATACCTAAATGCCTAAATGTATAAATGCCTAAATGTTTAAACGCCTAAATGCCTAAACGCCTAAATACCTACATGTATAAACGCCTATAAGTCTAAATGCCTAAATGTTTAAATGTATAAATTTATAAATGTTTAAATGTCTAAATACTTCATGCCTAAATGCTTAAATATATAAATGTCTATATGCCTAAATGCCTAAATGCCTAATTGCCTAAATGCCTAAATGCTTAAATGCCTAAATGTCTAACTGCCTAAATGCCTTAGTGCCTAAATGTCTAAATGTCTGAATGACTAAATACCAAAATGCCTAAATGCCCAAATGCTTAAATGCCTAAATGTCTATATACCTAAGTGCCTAAACGCCTAAATGCCTATGTGCTTAAATGTGTAAATATCCAAATACCCAAATTTCTAGATGTATAAATGCCTAAATATTTAAATGCTTAAGTGCTTAACTGCCTAAATGTATAAATGCCTAATTGCCTAATTGCGTAAATGCCTAAATTCCTAAATGCTTAATGCCTAATGTTTAAATGTATAAATGCCTAAATGTCTAAATTCTTAAATGCCTAACTGCCTAAATGTATAAATGCTTAAATGCCTAAATGCCTAAATGCCTAAATGCCTAAATGTTTAAATGCCTAAATGCCTAAATGGCTAAATGCCTAAATGCTTAAATTCCTAAATGCCTAAATGTATAGGAGCCTACATGTTTAACTGTATAAATGCCTAAATGCCTAAATGCATAGGTGTCTCAATGCTAAATGCCTAAATTTCTAAATGCATAAATTTATAACTGCCTAAATGTCTAAATACCTAAATGTTAAATGCCTAATTGTATAAATGCCTAATTGCCTAATTGCGTAAATGCCTAAATGCCTAAATGCCTAAATGCTTAATGCCTAATGTTTAAATGTATAAATGCCTAAATGTCTAAATTCTTAAATGCCTAACTGCTTAAATGTATAAATGCTTTAATGGCTAAATGCTTAAATGCCTAAATGCATAAATGTTTAAGTGCCTAAATGCCTAAATGGCTAAATGCCTAAATGCTTAAATGCCTAAATGTCTAAATGTATAGGAGCCTACATGTTTAACTGTATAAATGCCTAAATGTCTAAATACCTAAATGCCTAAACGCCTAAATGCCTAAACGTCTAAATGCCTAAATTTCTAAATGTATAAATTTATAACTGCGTAAATGTCTAAATACCTAAATGTTTAAATGCCTAATTGTATAAATGTCTAAATGCCTAAATGTCTAAATGCCTAATTGCCTAAATGCCTAAATGTTTAAATGCCTAAATGTCTATATGCCTAAGTGCCTAAATGCCTAAATGCCTAAATGTGTAAATGTACAAATTCCTAAATGTCTAAATGCGTAAATGCCTAAATTCCTAAATGTCTAAATGCTTAAATGCCTAACCGCCTAAATGTATAAATGCTTAAGTGCCTAATTGTCTAAACGCTTAAATGCCTAAATGCCTAAGTGTATAAATGCTTAAATGCCTAAGTGCCTAAATGTACAAATGCTTAAATAATTAATTGCCTAAATGACTAAATGCCAAAATGCCTAAATGCTTAATGCCTAATCTATAAATGCCTAAACGTGTAAATGCCTAAATGCCTAAGTGTCTAAATGCCTAAATGTCTAAACGCCTAAATGCCTAAATGCCTAAATGCCTAAATGCTTAAATGCCTAAACGCCTAAATGTCTAAATGCCTAAACGCCTAAATTCCTAAATGCCTAAATGCCTAAACGCCTAAATTTTTAAATGCCTAAATGCATATATGCCAAAAGGCCCAGGAGCCCAAGTTCATAAACGTTTACGTGGCTAAATTCCTAAATTACTAAATGTTTAAATGACTAAAAAGCTAAATGCCAAAATGCCTAAACGTCTAAATGCCTAAATGTCTAAATGTATAAATTTATAAATGTTTAAATGTCTAACTACTTCATGCCTAAAAGCTTAAATGTATAAATGTCTATATGCCTAAATGCCTAAATGTATAATTGCCTAAATTCCTAAATGCTTAAATGCCTAAATGTCTAACTGCTTTAATGCCTTAATGCCTAAATGTCTAAATGCCTGAATGCCTAAATACCAAAATGCCTAAATGCCCAAATGCTTAAATGCCTAAATGTCTATACACCTAAATGCCTAAACGCCTAAATGCCTAAGTGCTTAAATGTGTAAATATCCAAATACCCAAATTTATAGATGTATAAATGCCTAAATATTTAAATGCTTAAATGCTTAACTGCCTAAATGTATAAATGCCTAATTGCCTAATTGCGTAAATGCCTAAATCCTTAAATGCCTAAATGCTTAATGCTTAATGTTTAAATGTATAAATGCCTAAATGTCTAAATTCTTAAATGCCTAACTGCCTAAATGTATAAATGCTTAAATGCCTAAATGCTTAAATGCCTAAATGCCTAAATGTTTAAATGCCTAAATGCCTAAATGGCTAAATGCCTAAATGCTTAAATGCCTAAATGTCTAAATGTATAGGAGCCTACATGTTTAACTGTATAAATGCCTTAATGCCTAAATGCATAGGTGTCTAAATGCTAAAGTTCTAAATTTCTAAATGTATAAATTTATAACTGCCTAATTGTCTAAATACCTAAATGTTAAATGCCTAATTGTATAAATGTCTAATTGTCTAATTGCGTAAATGCCTAAATGCCTAAATGCTTAAATGCTTAATGCCTAATATTTAAACATATAAATGCCTAAATGTCTAAATTCTTAAATGCCTAACTGCCTAAATGTATAAATGCTTTAATGGCTAAATGCCTAAATGCCTAAATGCATAAATGCCTAACTGTCTATATGCCTAAGTGCCTAAATGCCTAAATGCCTAAATGTGTAAATGTACAAATTCCTAAATGTCTAAATGCGTAAATGCCAAAATTCCTAAATGTCTAAATGCTTAAATGCCTAACCGCCTAAATGTATAAATGCTTAAATGGCTAAATGCCTAAATGCTTAAATGCCTAAATGTCTAAACGCCTAAATGCCTAAACGTCTAAATACCTAAATTTCTAAATGTATAAATTTATAACTGCGTAAATGTCTAAATACCTAAATGTTTAAATGCCTAATTGTATAAATGTCTAAATGCCTAAATGTCTAAATGCCTAAATGTCTAAATGCCTAAATGCCTAAATGCATAGGTGTCTAAATGTCTAAATGCCTAAATGCCTAAATGCCTAAATGCTTAAATGGCTAAATGCCTAAATGCTTAAGTGCCTAAATGCCTAAATGTATAGGAGCCTACATGTTTAACTGTATAAATGCCTAAATGTCTAAATGCCTAAATGCCTAAATGCATAGGTGTCTAAATGTCTAAATGCCTAAATGCCTAATTGATTAAATTTTTAAATGCCTAATTGCCTAATTGCCTAAATGCTTATATGCCTAAATGCCTAAATGCTTAAATGCCTAAATGCCTAAATGTATAAATGCCTCAATGTCTAAATGTTTAAATGCCTAACTGCCTAAATGTATAAATGCTTAATTACCTAAATGTCTAAATGCCTAAATGCCTAAATGCCTAAATGCCTAAATGCTTAAATGGCTAAATGCCTAAATGCTTAAATGCCTAAATGCCTAAATGTATAGGAGCCTACATGTTTAACTATATAAATGCCTAAATGTTTAAATGCCTAAATGCCTAAATGCATAGGTGTCTAAATGTCTAAATGCCTAAATGCCTAAATGCCTAATTGTTTAAATGCCTAAATGCCTAAATGCCTAAATGTCTAAATGCTTAAATGGCCAAATTCCTAGATGCCTAAACGCCCAAATGCCTAAATGCCTAAATGCCTAAATGTCTAAATGTGTAAATGTCCAAATACCTAAACGCCTAAATGCCTAAATGTATAAATGCCTAAACGTCTAAATGCCTAAATGCCTAAATGTATAAATTTATAAGTGCTTAAATGTCTAAATGCCTAAATGTTTAAATGCCTAATTGTATAAATGTCTAAATGCCTGAATGCCTAAATACCTAATTGCCTAAATGCCTAAATGTTTAAATGCATAAATGTCTAACTGCCTAATGCCTAAATGCCTTAATGGCTAAATGCCTAAGTGCCTAAATGTCTAAATGCTTAAATGACCAAATTCCTAGATGCCTAAGCGCCCAAATGCTTAAATGCTTAAATGTCTATGTGCCTAAGTGCCTAAATGCCTAAATGCCCAAATGTGTAAATGTCCAAATAACTAAATGTTTAAATGCATAAATGCCTAAATTCCTAAATGTGTAAATGCTTAAATGCCTAATTGCCTAAATGCTTAAATGCCTAAATACCTAAATGTATAAATGATTAAATGCCTAGTTGCCTAAACGCTTAAATGCCTAAATGTTAAAATGCCTAAATGCCTAAATGGCTGAATGCCTAAATGCCTAAATTCCTAAATGCGTAAATGCTTAATGCCAAATGTATAAATGTCTAAATGCCTAAAAACCTAAATGCCTAAATGTCTAAATGTATAAATGCCTAAATATCTAAGTGCCTAAATGCCTAATGCTGAAACACCTAAACGCCTAAATGAGTAAACGCCTAAATGTGTAGATGTATAAATGCCCAAACGTTTAAATGTCTAAATATATAAGTGTCCAAATACCGAATTGTCTAAACGTATAAATGCCTAAATGTTTAAATGCTTAAATGTCTAACTGCATAAATCTAAAATGCTTAAATGCCTAATTGCCTAAATGCTTAAATGCCTAAATGCCTAAATGCGTAAATGCCTAAACGATTAAATTCTTAAATGCCTAAATGCCTAAATGCCTAAATGCCTAAATGCCTAAATGTCCAAATCCCCTAAATGCCAAAATGCCTAAATGTATAAATGACTAAATGGCTAAGTGCCTAAATGTCTAAACGCCTAATTGCGTAAATGCATAAATGCCTAAATGTCTAAATTGTGAAATGACTAAATGCCTCAATGCCTAAATGCCTAAATGCCTTAATCTATGAATGTTAAATGCCTATATGGCTAAATGTCTAAATGCCTAAACACCTAAATGCTTAAAAGTTTAAATGTATAAATGCTTAAATGCCTAATTGCTTAATTGCCTAAATGATTGAATGCCAAATTGCCAAAATGGTTAACTGTAAAATTTCTAAATGTCAAAATTCCTAAATACCTACATGCGTCAAATGCCTAAATGTCTAAATGCCTAAATGCCTA
The DNA here is from genome assembly GCA_940337035.1 of Agriotes lineatus. Lineage (NCBI taxonomy): Eukaryota > Metazoa > Arthropoda > Insecta > Coleoptera > Elateridae > Agriotes > Agriotes lineatus. Next base: position 152,733 of record CALNHX010000193.1, on the reverse strand, counting down.
AATGACTAAATGCCTAAATGCCCAAATGTCCAAATGCCTAAATGCCTAAATGCTTAGATTTCTAAAAGCCGAAATGTATAAATTCCTAAACGTCTAAATGCCTAAATACCTAAATCCATAAATGTATAAATGCCTAAATGTCCAAATGCGTAAATGCCAAAATGCCTAAACATATAATTCCTAAATGCCTAAATGCCTATAAGCTAAAGGGCCCAAGTGCCTAAGTTCATAAACGTTAACGTGGCTAAATTCCTAAATTACTAGATGCTTCAATGCATAAACGGCTAAATGCCTAAATGCCTAAATGACTAAAGGCGTATATGCCTAAATGTTTAAAGGCCTAAATGCCCAAATGCCTAAATACCTAAATGCCTAAATGTATAAATGCCTAAATGTTTAAACGCCTAAATGCCTAAACGCCTAAATACCTACATGTATAAACGCCTATAAGTCTAAATGCCTAAATGTTTAAATGTATAAATTTATAAATGTTTAAATGTCTAAATACTTCATGCCTAAATGCTTAAATATATAAATGTCTATATGCCTAAATGCCTAAATGCCTAATTGCCTAAATGCCTAAATGCTTAAATGCCTAAATGTCTAACTGCCTAAATGCCTTAGTGCCTAAATGTCTAAATGCCTGAATGACTAAATACCAAAATGCCTAAATGCCCAAATGCTTAAATGCCTAAATGTCTATATACCTAAGTGCCTAAACGCCTAAATGCCTATGTGCTTAAATGTGTAAATATCCAAATACCCAAATTTCTAGATGTATAAATGCCTAAATATTTAAATGCTTAAGTGCTTAACTGCCTAAATGTATAAATGCCTAATTGCCTAATTGCGTAAATGCCTAAATTCCTAAATGCTTAATGCCTAATGTTTAAATGTATAAATGCCTAAATGTCTAAATTCTTAAATGCCTAACTGCCTAAATGTATAAATGCTTAAATGGCTAAATGCCTAAATGCTTAAGTGCCTAAATGCCTAAATGTATAGGAGCCTACATGTTTAACTGTATAAATGCCTAAATGTCTAAATGCCTAAATGCCTAAATGCATACGTGTCTAAATGTCTAAATGCCTAAATGCCTAATTGATTAAATTTTTAAATGCCTAATTGCCTAATTGCCTAAATGCTTATATGCCTAAATGCCTAAATGCTTAAATGCCTAAATGCCTAAATGTATAAATGCCTCAATGTCTAAATGTTTAAATGCCTAACTGCCTAAATGTATAAATGCTTAATTACCTAAATGTCTAAATGCCTAAATGCCTAAATGCCTAAATGCCTAAATGCTTAAATGGCTAAATGCCTAAATGCTTAAATGCCTAAATGCCTAAATGTATAGGAGCCTACATGTTTAACTGTATAAATGCCTAAATGTTTAAATGCCTAAATGCCTAAATGCATAGGTGTCTAAATGTCTAAATGCCTAAATGCCTAAATGCCTAATTGTTTAAATGCCTAAATGCCTAAATGCTAAATGTCTAAATGCTTAAATGGCCAAATTCCTAGATGCCTAAACCCCCAAATGCCTAAATGCCTAAATGCCTAAATGCCTAAATGTGTAAATGTCCAAATACCTAAACGCCTAAATGCCTAAATGTATAAATGCCTAAACGTCTAAATGCCTAAATGCCTAAATGTATAAATTTATAAGTGCTTAAATGTCTAAATGCCTAAATGTTTAAATGCCTAATTGTATAAATGTCTAAATGCCTAAATGCCTAAATACCTAATTGCCTAAATGCCTAAATGTTTAAATGCATAAATGTCTAACTGCCTAATGCCTAAATGCCTTAATGGCTAAATGCCTAAGTGCCTAAATGTCTAAATGCTTAAATGACCAAATTCCTAGATGCCTAAGCGCCCAAATGCCTAAATGCTTAAATGTCTATGTGCCTAAGTGCCTAAATGCCTAAATGCCCAAATGTGTAAATGTCCAAATAACTAAATGTTTAAATGCATAAATGCCTAAATTCCTAAATGTGTAAATGCTTAAATGCCTAATTGCCTAAATGCTTAAATGCCTAAATACCTAAATGTATAAATGATTAAATGCCTAGTTGCCTAAACGCTTAAATGCCTAAATGTTAAAATGCCTAAATGCCTAAATGGCTGAATGCCTAAATGCCTAAATTCCTAAATATCTAAATGCTTAAATGCCTAAATGCCTAAATGCCTAAATGCCTAAATGCTTAATGCCAAATGTATAAATGTCTAAATGAACAGATTCGCCTGGAGGCTGTAGAAATCAGGCGTCCGTTACGTTATTTTGCTGGTTCCATCCCTTATGTTAAGCGCAGAACTGAGACAGCAGTTTCCGCTTTAAGACAGCTTAGTCATGCCACTTAACGGGATGATAATTCGTCACTGTGTGAGATGCAGCCTCACATCCATTAATTATTTATAGGCTTGGACCCACAGCGACGCAGTAAGTGAATCTAACAAGTAAATGCAGACTGGTTTATTACAAAAATAATTGTTCTATATATACAAACAAATTTGCTTAGATCATAGTAATATACAAAGTTCATTTCTAATAACAGGTGCAATGTATTATATTCAGTAGGTTAATTTACTAGTCTTGCAAAACAATACTCAGCGGTTTTGCTTCCGTGATATGATATGGACTCCATGAACTCGAGCGTCTTTTATGCTGAGCTGCGATTGTAGGCATTTAAACCTTGTCACGGCCTTGCGTAATTGTGTACGCGAAGCCGTGTAAAAATGCTGAGCGGCGACTGCGAGGTGTTTAAACTTGACTGTGAGTAGGTCGCCGCGCTTGCATAATGCAATATTGCGTTTTTGGTGGCTTTTAACTTTTAGAATGTTTCGTAAAATTTAAATGAATAATTATAAATTTATATCTGGTTAATCTGTTAAAGACAAGATTAAACATATTGCCAATTTTAAGCCACAAAAAAGCAAACCGATAAATTATATTGTTTCTTCGAGATTGAGCGTTTTGAGAGGATATTCTTCTGCCTGGGGTTAATGTATTCCTCGCAGTTTGGATGATGCAATCCGATGAAATTTGAATGACACCTGTAGTGTTGACGGTGACTTCTTCCCTGTTTCCACTACAAGTGATTGCTATGCGGGTTGGTTTACTGACTACAAATAGCCAGGTGTTTTCCATGTACAATTGTTTCCAAATAATGGACTGGATGCGATGTCTTCGTAGGAGACATTGACTGGTTTCTACTCGGTGATATATATCGTCAATGATGCAGTTTGGGTTGTTTTCAATTCCTTTAACTACCGTTGGACTGCAAACATAGGTAGTGGGAGAAATTTGTAGCTCTTCTTTGAATTCTTCATCTGTTTCGTGGAAGTACATTTGTAGGTTGTAATCCACAGCGAAGATTCCTTTCGGCACATCGATCATCCAGTAGGATCCATTGCTGATTTGGAGAGGAATTGGTGTCACTTTAATTAAGGAGTATTCCGTTTTTTCCACTATGATGAAATACCCTTGGACGTTGATGTAGATGTCGTCATGCCCAATGTCAACCTTTAGAATTGGCGTTGGTAATATCTCCAAATTTGGTGAAAGTTTACTGGTTGCATTAGCGAGGATCTGTTTAATTTGAGCAGGTGTTATTAGCTCGTACAGATTACCTTGCTGAAAGTGAACGTTTAAGATGTGAATATGGTAGTTGCACAGTTCACTAATTACATTTGTGGCGACTTGGTACACACTGATGATGTGAATATTTAGTCGGTTGGAGTCGGTTGCTTTATACCATTTGTCCATGTTGTTAATGGCCCGGATTCCTTGGTTTAATTTTTCTTGGAAATGTTCCAGCTTCTTGTCGATTCGTTCTTCGGTTTCATTAAACCTGGAAAGTGCTGATAGCAAGAATTTGGATTGTTGACTGTCCATTTTTATTAGTTCCTGTTGATTCTTGTCTAGCCTGTCTATATCTTGATAGACTTCATCGTTGACTCCAAAAATTGATGTTAATACTGTGCCAAGGACTCCTCTTTTTTCTCGTCTTGTTATTATTTCTTCCATACCATCTCTAATCCATTCCATTTGCTTTTTCTGTTCCAGAAGATGATGCACCAGTGTCTTGCATAATGTGTCTTCGGACAGTTCTTTTGCAGAGTCGCAGAGATTGTCGAATTTGTCTACCATGTCTGTGACTGTTTCGAAGTCTTCTTCGATCTTCCCCCTCTCGAACTGGATTTCGATCCGGAATGTTCCTCTCTCAATCTTCCCGTGTCCAATGTGTTCTACATAGTACCCGCTGTCTGGTTTTTGGATATTAAATTCTGCTTTACTTAATGTATTGGTGGTAAGAAGGGTAAAGATGAGTAACAGCAGTTTCCATTTGGACGCGACAGATTTCCTTGGTGCTGGGGATGATCGTGTCTGGATAATGTTAGTTGAAATTTTATCTTCTGCCTCTGGTTCCTGCGATTCCTCGGTAGTTGCTGGTAATGGAATGATGCTGCCTATGGATCGTTTTAGCTGATGTCCTCCTGATTTCTGGAGCGTCACTACTCGTACTGATCCATCGGCTGCTGGATGAGTTGCAGTGACTCTTGCTAAAGGCCACTTACTAGGATTGATACTATCTTCTTTGATTAACACTAAATCTTCAACTTTAGTGTTCTCCAATGGTTTCTTCCATTTGTTTCGTTGCTGTAATCCATGAAGGTAGTCCGAGCTCCATGATTTCCAAAAATCTTGCTTGATCTTTTGGATTATCCTCCAACGATTCGATAGATTTGAAGATATTGGAGTGTTGATTGGGTCTGGTGGCGATATGATTTCCCTCCCTATTAGGAAATGGCCTGGCGTCAGAGCAGTTGTGTCCTCAATATCGTTGCCTTGTGGACATAGAGGACGTGAGTTTAGGCAGGCCTCAATTTGGCAGAGAAGAGTTGTTAACTCTTCAAAGGTGAGAGTAGCGTGGCCAATAGTTCTCTTCAGATGATGCTTCATTGATTTTACCCCTGCTTCCCATATCCCTCCGAAGTGAGGGGCTATTGGAGAGATGAAGTGCCATTGGGTACCACCGGTTGCTAAGGTTTCTTGGACAACTGGGCCTTCAATTGTTTGGCGGGTTTCCTTGTCCAACACTTTTCTTGCGCCAACGAAGTTTGTTCCGTTGTCGCTGTATAGGTGTGCACAGCGTCCTCTTCGGGCAGTAAACCTCCTGAAGACTGCTAGGAAGCTGTTGGTTGTCATGTCGCTGACGGCCTCTAGGTGGATTGCCTTGGTTGATAGACAGACAAAAACAGCAATGTACCCTTTGTGCGAAGAATGCCCTCTTCCCTTGGATGTTCGGATCTGTATTGGGCCGGCGTAGTCCACTCCGGAATGGAAGAATGGAGGAGTTGAATTCACTCTGGTTGATGGAAGATTTCCCATCAGTTGCTGTGCTGCCTCTGCTTTGTATCGTAGACATCGGAAACACTTCTGGATGCTGGAGCTGACTGCTTTCTTCGCGTTGATGATCCAATATTTTCTTCGGATATATGAGAGAGTGAGTTGGGTGCCACCGTGCAGCGTGCGTAGATGCGCCTCTTGGATTATTAGTTTGGAAATATGACTGGAGTACGGGAGTATGATTGGGTGTTTTTCATTGAAGGACAAGGTGGAATTTTCTAATCTTCCTCCAACACGGATTATTCCATGCTGATCGATGAAGGGATTGAGGTTGGCAAGCTTGTTACCGGAACTCACATATTTGTTCTGCCGGAGTTGAGATCCTGTTGCCCTCAAAATAGGATCACTTCCTTGGATGACCTTAACGAGTAGGAGGATGGTGTCGTCCATTTCCTTCACTGATAGGCATCCTGATTGAGTGGGAAGTCGCTTACACTTGTTGATGAATCTTCGGCAATGTGACATGACTCGTACCATTCTTGTTAGAGAAGAAAAACGATGAACGACTTCGTTCTCGTCTTGATGAATGGTAGTTTGATGCACAGTGTAACTTCTTGCTTCTTCCTCGGTGGTTGCGGTGTCTGGTTGACACGGCCATGAACTCTTGTTAACTAGCCAGCTCGGTCCGTCCCACCATAGGAGATGATTCTTTAGTTTTTCTGGACTAGTGCCTCGGGAGATGACGTCTGCAGGATTCTCTTCGGATTTGACGTGGTTCCAATGTTGAGCCGGAATTAGATTGTTGATTTCGGCTACTCGATTCGCGACGAACGTCTTCCATCGTACCGGGTCTCCTTTTATCCATCCTAATGTAACCATGGAGTCGGTCCAGGCGAAGATAGACACCTTAGGAAGGTCTAATGCTGCAATTACCCTTTGAAGTAGATTGGAAAGGAGTACTGCTGCGCAGAGTTCCAGTCTTGGTAATGTCGTCTTGGCTCGGGCTGGTGCCACCTTGGATTTGGCTATTAATAAGGATACCTTGACTTGGCCGGATGATGTGGTGACTCTGGTATAAATCGCGGCCCCGAAAGCTCTTTCGGAGGCGTCACAGAATCCATGCAGCTCTACTAGAGATTCCCTTTTGATAAACAACCACCTTGGTAAGGTAATTTCTTCCACTGCCTTGAGTTGAGACCTGAGCGTCTCCCATTTGCCTTGGATATTTTCAGACACTGGGTCATCCCATTTGATATTTTCGAGCCATAGTTCTTGGATGAGTAGCTTGGCAGTGATGATGACGGGTGCTAACCATCCCAATGGGTCGAAAATTTTGGCAACTTCGGATAGTATGGTGCGTTTGGTGGATTCCTGTTGCTTAACGTCTACCTTAAAACAGAAAACATCTTCATATGGAGACCAGTGAATGCCCAAGGACTTTTTTACGCCGTCTTCACTTATTTCGAGGTATGTTTGTTCCTTTAACTCTTCTGGGAGTTCTTGAATGATGGCTGACTCATTACTGCACCATTTATGTAGAGTAAAGCCTCCACGCTTTAGTAAGGAAATGAGCTGACCTTGTTGTTGGATCGCTTCTTCCACAGTGTCGGCCCCAGAAAGCACGTCGTCCACGTAGAAATCTTTCTTCACTGCTTCTGAAGCTAATGGAAATGAGACCTTTCCGTCCTGTGCGAGTTGATGCAAGGTTCGAATGGCAAGATAGGGAGCTGATGCGGTTCCATAAGTGACGGTGCACAGCTTATATTCCCTGATTGGCTGTGATTTGTCGAATCTCCATAGGACTCTTTGGTACTCCTGGTCTTGGTTGTTCATTCTGATTTGTCGGTACATTTTTTTTCAATGTCTGCAGAAAAAACAATCCTGTGTGTCCTCCATCGAAGTAGAATGTCGACCAGTTCTTGCTGAAGTTTAGGTCCAGCGTACATCATCTCATTTAAGGATTTTCCGTGAGAGGCCTTGCTAGAGGCATCGAAAACGACACGAAGCCTGGTTGATGAACTTGCTTCTCGGATGACGCCATGGTGGGGAATGTAATACTTGCCGTTATTCTCATCTTCCCTTGCCACCTTTTCCATATGTCCTAAATCCAAGTATTCTTGCATGAATTTCTTGTATTGGACTGCTAGATCTTGATCTTGTCCTAATTTCTTCTCCAGATGTATGAATCGTGCCAATGCTGAGGGTTTGGACCTTCCCATGTGTACTGGAGTTTGTTTGAATGGAATCCTTACTACGTATCTTCCATCTACGTCTCGCTGGACTGTGTCTGTGAATTTATTTTCACATACCTGATCATCTGGGGAAAGTTTCCTTTGAGGAGAAGCCTCTTCAATGTTCCAGAATTTCTGCAACTGCTCATCCTCTTCAATTTTGGCAACCATGGTGTTGACCTTAAGGCTGGTGGGAGGTCGTCTTCCCATGGTTCCTGATAAGATCCATCCCAATTCGGTATTCTGTCCTAGGATGCCATCTTTGGATTTCTTGATTCCTTCGAGAATTATTTGGGAATATTCTTCAGCGCCTAGAAGTATATCTATGGGGCCAGGTCGGTTGAAGGTTGGATCGGCGATGAAGACATGTTTCCAGGCATCCATTTTTATGTTCGGAATGGGTGATGAAGGCATGGTTTTTGTAAGTTTGGGAAGTACCAGTAAAGTAACAGGTAAGGAAAATTTACTTGGAAATCTTGGCGTAATCAAACCTGTGATTTTCCATTTTGCGACTTTTGTTTCGCTGTTCCCAATTCCGGAGATTTCTGCTCGAACCTTGGTCCTGGGTAACGCTAATAATTCGGCTGCGGCTTCGGTGATGAAGGAACCTTGAGACCCTGGATCTATCAAGACCCTCAAGAGATGAGTCATCCCGGATGCTGCCTTAACTTGAACCGTTGCTGTGGCCAGTAGCACTTGGCTCTTCTTTGCGCCTAGGTTGGCGGCAATGATTGTGGGTTTTGGCTTCTTCTCTGGAGCGTTGGAGGTCTGCATGGCTGCTGCGTGAGAAAACGTCTTCATCTTCGGAGCAGGTATCGGCTTTGATGGCGGCTGTGCCTTGTGAAGCAGAGTATGGTGTGGAAAGCGGCAGATTTTGCAGTTATAATACGAACGACATTGTATATTAGAATCGTGTCGCAAACATCGAAAGCACAATCGGTAGGTTCTTACCACTTCTTGCTTTTCGTGGGTGGAGAGCCTCTGGAATTGACCACAGTTATCGATGTAATGGTCCCCATTGCACATTTTGCAGTTGAGATATCCGGCAGCGTAATTTTTCTGTGGCTTGTCCTGAGTTGGTTTTCGAGCTCCATCAATGGATTCCAAGGATTGGAACCGCATTTGTAAGAAGGCCATTAGAGTTTGGTGATCCTGAACTTCATTTGGGCACTGAAGCGATTGCTCATATAATTTGTTAGTTTCAGGATCCCATTTTCGAGTAATAACTCGGTTAATCCACGGACCCCAGCTGTCGGTGGAGATGCCCAAATTTTTGATTGCTTCCACACATTCCTTAGTGGAGTCATGCAATCTTTTCAACCCTTGGGCTGATTCCTTGGAGAGGACCGGCTGATCGAAGATGGTGTCTAGCAATTTGGTTAGAATAAGGCGATTATTTTGATACCTTTGTTGCAGCAAATTCCAAGCGGTGTTGTAGTTGGCTTGAGTCACTGCGAGATGCTGGATTAGTCGGCTGGGCTCTCCCTTGACATGCGTTTTTAAATACTGCATTTTGATGACATCATCCATGTTTTGGTTGTCATCTACTAATTTGGTGAATAGGTCCTTAAAAGTGGCCCATTCCTCATAATTTCCCTCGTATATGGGGATTTTAACTTGAGGAAGCGAGATGGCTGATGCTTGCTCGTTCCTTGTTGGTGCTTGTAACAAATTAATTAAATTTCGGTACCTGTCTTTCAACGTAGTAAATTCAGGACTGAAGTGCGTCTGGTTTGAATCCATCTCGTTAGACATGACTTCTTCGTCCATCTCGATCACCCGGTCCCATTCTTCCTTTAATTCCCTCTTTGTGATGGCGGGCCTTCCGAGTGCTTGTTCCAGTTCGGCGTCGTCCAAAGATTGCTTAAAATTCTGCATCCGAATCTGTAGTTTTCGGATACGAACCTTTTGCTCGGGATTTACAACTGTTTCCTCTCGCCTCCTAGTTTCAGAGGGGTCGGGATTTTCAGTTGCCTTTAAACAGCTCTGCAAATAACTTTTTGCTTCGCAGTAGATGGCTTTAATTTGTTCGTAATACCCTGTGGTAAAATAATTATGTGTAGGAATACTTAGCTGCACCATTTTGGCGTGATTTTTGGTCACGGCGTTCCAAGTTTCGTCCAGCGTCTTGTTTCGGCTGGCGATGTAAGCTTCTGTTTTTCGGCTGGCAGGGTCCTTTTTGCTGTTGGAAAATACCTGCGTGATCTTCTGGCCGAGTTCTTCTTGGGCGACAGCTAGCTGATTGAATTCCTCCATATTGTTTGCCATTTTCGGGGAACCGGGTGGGTTGGTAGATGTTGTTTTCTTCTCGGGATGTAGGTACCTCTTCTTAGTTGTAGACAGATCCGGCTCGAAGGACCATGAACAGATTCGCCTGGAGGCTGTAGAAATCAGGCGTCCGTTACGTTATTTTGCTGGTTCCATCCCTTATGTTAAGCGCAGAACTGAGACAGCAGTTTCCGCTTTAAGACAGCTTAGTCATGCCACTTAACGGGATGATAATTCGTCACTGTGTGAGATGCAGCCTCACATCCATTAATTATTTATAGGCTTGGACCCACAGCGACGCAGTAAGTGAATCTAACAAGTAAATGCAGACTGGTTTATTACAAAAATAATTGTTCTATATATACAAACAAATTTGCTTAGATCATAGTAATATACAAAGTTCATTTCTAATAACAGGTGCAATGTATTATATTCAGTAGGTTAATTTACTAGTCTTGCAAAACAATACTCAGCGGTTTTGCTTCCGTGATATGATATGGACTCCATGAACTCGAGCGTCTTTTATGCTGAGCTGCGATTGTAGGCATTTAAACCTTGTCACGGCCTTGCGTAATTGTGTACGCGAAGCCGTGTAAAAATGCTGAGCGGCGACTGTAAGGTGTTTAAACTTGACTGTGAGTAGGTCGCCGCGCTTGCATAATGCAATATTGCGTTTTTGGTGGCTTTTAACTTTTAGAATGTTTCGTAAAATTTAAATGAATAATTATAAATTTATATCTGGTTAATCTGTTAAAGACAAGATTAAACACTAAATGCCTAAAAACCTAAATGCCTAAATGTCTAAATGTATAAATGCCTAAATATCTAAGTGCCTAAATGCCTAAATGCTGAAACACCTAAACGCCTAAATGAGTAAACGCCTAAATGTGTAGATGTATAAATGCCCAAACGTTTAAATGTCTAAATATATAAGTGTCCAAATACCGAATTGTCTAAACGTATAAATGCCTAAATGTTTAAATGCTTAAATGTCTAACTGCATAAATCTAAAATGCTTAAATGCCTAATTGCCTAAATGCTTAAATGCCTAAATGCCTAAATGCGTAAATGCCTAAACGATTAAATTCTTAAATGCCTAAATGCCTAAATGCCTAAATGCCTAAATGTCCAAATCCCTAAATGCCAAAATGCCTAAATGTATAAATGACTAAATGGCTAAGTGCCTAAATGTCTAAACGCCTAATTGCGTAAATTCATAAATGCCTAAATGTCTAAATTGTTAAATGACTAAATGCCTCAATGCCTAAATGCCTAAATGCCTTAATCTATGAATGTTTAAATGCCTATATGGCTAAATGTCTAAATGCCTGAATGCCTAAATACCAAAATGCCTAAATGCCCAAATGCTTAAATGCCTAAATGTCTATACACCTAAATGCCTAAACGCCTAAATGCCTAAGTGCTTAAATGTGTAAATATCCAAATACCCAAATTTATAGATGTATAAATGCCTAAATATTTAAATGCTTAAATGCTTAACTGCCTAAATGTATAAATGCCTAATTGCCTAATTGCGTAAATGCCTAAATCCTTAAATGCCTAAATGCTTAATGCTTAATGTTTAAATGTATAAATGCCTAAATGTCTAAATTCTTAAATGCCTAACTGCCTAAATGTATAAATGCTTAAATGCCTAAATGCTTAAATGCCTAAATGCCTAAATGTTTAAATGCCTAAATGCCTAAATGGCTAAATGCCTAAATGCTTAAATGCCTAAATGTCTAAATGTATAGGAGCCTACATGTTTAACTGTATAAATGCCTTAATGCCTAAATGCATAGGTGTCTAAATGCTAAAGTTCTAAATTTCTAAATGTATAAATTTATAACTGCCTAATTGTCTAAATACCTAAATGTTAAATGCCTAATTGTATAAATGTCTAATTGTCTAATTGCGTAAATGCCTAAATGCCTAAATGCTTAAATGCTTAATGCCTAATATTTAAACATATAAATGCCTAAATGTCTAAATTCTTAAATGCCTAACTGCCTAAATGTATAAATGCTTTAATGGCTAAATGCCTAAATGCCTAAATGCATAAATGCCTAACTGTCTATATGCCTAAGTGCCTAAATGCCTAAATGCCTAAATGTGTAAATGTACAAATTCCTAAATGTCTAAATGCGTAAATGCCAAAATTCCTAAATGTCTAAATGCTTAAATGCCTAACCGCCTAAATGTATAAATGCTTAAATGGCTAAATGCCTAAATGCTTAAATGCCTAAATGTCTAAACGCCTAAATGCCTAAACGTCTAAATACCTAAATTTCTAAATGTATAAATTTATAACTGCGTAAATGTCTAAATACCTAAATGTTTAAATGCCTAATTGTATAAATGTCTAAATGCCTAAATGTCTAAATGCCTAAATGTCTAAATGCCTAAATGCATAGGTGTCTAAATGTCTAAATGCCTAAATGCCTAAATGCCTAAATGCTTAAATGGCTAAATGCCTAAATGCTTAAGTGCCTAAATGCCTAAATGTATAGGAGCCTACATGTTTAACTGTATAAATGCCTAAATGTCTAAATGCCTAAATGCCTAAATGCATAGGTGTCTAAATGTCTAAATGCCTAAATGCCTAATTGATTAAATTTTTAAATGCCTAATTGCCTAATTGCCTAAATGCTTATATGCCTAAATGCCTAAATGCTTAAATGCCTAAATGCCTAAATGTATAAATGCCTCAATGTCTAAATGTTTAAATGCCTAACTGCCTAAATGTATAAATGCTTAATTACCTAAATGTCTAAATGCCTAAATGCCTAAATGCCTAAATGCCTAAATGCTTAAATGGCTAAATGCCTAAATGCTTAAATGCCTAAATGCCTAAATGTATAGGAGCCTACATGTTTAACTATATAAATGCCTAAATGTTTAAATGCCTAAATGCCTAAATGCATAGGTGTCTAAATGTCTAAATGCCTAAATGCCTAAATGCCTAATTGTTTAAATGCCTAAATGCCTAAATGCCTAAATGTCTAAATGCTTAAATGGCCAAATTCCTAGATGCCTAAACGCCCAAATGCCTAAATGCCTAAATGCCTAAATGTCTAAATGTGTAAATGTCCAAATACCTAAACGCCTAAATGCCTAAATGTATAAATGCCTAAACGTCTAAATGCCTAAATGCCTAAATGTATAAATTTATAAGTGCTTAAATGTCTAAATGCCTAAATGTTTAAATGCCTAATTGTATAAATGTCTAAATGCCTGAATGCCTAAATACCTAATTGCCTAAATGCCTAAATGTTTAAATGCATAAATGTCTAACTGCCTAATGCCTAAATGCCTTAATGGCTAAATGCCTAAGTGCCTAAATGTCTAAATGCTTAAATGACCAAATTCCTAGATGCCTAAGCGCCCAAATGCTTAAATGCTTAAATGTCTATGTGCCTAAGTGCCTAAATGCCTAAATGCCCAAATGTGTAAATGTCCAAATAACTAAATGTTTAAATGCATAAATGCCTAAATTCCTAAATGTGTAAATGCTTAAATGCCTAATTGCCTAAATGCTTAAATGCCTAAATACCTAAATGTATAAATGATTAAATGCCTAGTTGCCTAAACGCTTAAATGCCTAAATGTTAAAATGCCTAAATGCCTAAATGGCTGAATGCCTAAATGCCTAAATTCCTAAATGCGTAAATGCTTAATGCCAAATGTATAAATGTCTAAATGCCTAAAAACCTAAATGCCTAAATGTCTAAATGTATAAATGCCTAAATATCTAAGTGCCTAAATGCCTAAATGCTGAAACACCTAAACGCCTAAATGAGTAAACGCCTAAATGTGTAGATGTATAAATGCCCAAACGTTTAAATGTCTAAATATATAAGTGTCCAAATACCGAATTGTCTAAACGTATAAATGCCTAAATGTTTAAATGCTTAAATGTCTAACTGCATAAATCTAAAATGCTTAAATGCCTAATTGCCTAAATGCTTAAATGCCTAAATGCCTAAATGCGTAAATGCCTAAACGATTAAATTCTTAAATGCCTAAATGCCTAAATGCCTAAATGCCTAAATGCCTAAATGTCCAAATCCCTAAATTCCAAAATGCCTAAATGTATAAATGACTAAATGGCTAAGTGCCTAAATGTCTAAACGCCTAATTGCGTAAATGCATAAATGCCTAAATGTCTAAATTGTGAAATGACTAAATGCCTCAATGCCTAAATGCCTAAATGCCTTAATCTATGAATGTTTAAATGCCTATATGGCTAAATGTCTAAATGCCTAAACACCTAAATGCTTAAAAGTTTAAATGTATAAATGCTTAAATGCCTAATTGCTTAATTGCCTAAATGATTGAATGCCAAATTGCCAAAATGGTTAACTGTAAAAATTTCTAAATGTCTAAATTCCTAAATACCTACATGCGTCAAATGCCTAAATGTCTAAATGCCTAAATGCCTAAATGACTAAATGCCTAAATGCCCAAATGTCCAAATGCCTAAATGCCTAAATGCTTAGATTTCTAAAAGCCGAAATGTATAAATTCCTAAACGTCTAAATGCCTAAATACCTAAATCCATAAATGTATAAATGCCTAAATGTCCAAATGCGTAAATGCCAAAATGCCTAAACATATAATTCCTAAATGCCTAAATGCCTATAAGCTAAAGGGCCCAAGTGCCTAAGTTCATAAACGTTAACGTGGCTAAATTCCTAAATTACTAGATGCTTAAATGCCTAAACGGCTAAATGCCTAAATGCCTAAATGACTAAAGGCGTATATGCCTAAATGTTTAAAGGCCTAAATGCCCAAATGCCTAAATACCTAAATGCCTAAATGTATAAATGCCTAAATGTTTAAACGCCTAAATGCCTAAACGCCTAAATACCTACATGTATAAACGCCTATAAGTCTAAATGCCTAAATGTTTAAATGTATAAATTTATAAATGTTTAAATGTCTAAATACTTCATGCCTAAATGCTTAAATATATAAATGTCTATATGCCTAAATGCCTAAATGCCTAATTGCCTAAATGCCTAAATGCTTAAATGCCTAAATGTCTAACTGCCTAAATGCCTTAGTGCCTAAATGTCTAAATGCCTGAATGACTAAATACCAAAATGCCTAAATGCCCAAATGCTTAAATGCCTAAATGTCTATATACCTAAGTGCCTAAACGCCTAAATGCCTATGTGCTTAAATGTGTAAATATCCAAATACCCAAATTTCTAGATGTATAAATGCCTAAATATTTAAATGCTTAAGTGCTTAACTGCCTAAATGTATAAATGCCTAATTGCCTAATTGCGTAAATGCCTAAATTCCTAAATGCTTAATGCCTAATGTTTAAATGTATAAATGCCTAAATGTCTAAATTCTTAAATGCCTAACTGCCTAAATGTATAAATGCTTAAATGCCTAAATGCCTAAATGCCTAAATGCCTAAATGTTTAAATGCCTAAATGCCTAAATGGCTAAATGCCTAAATGCTTAAATTCCTAAATGTCTAAATGTATAGGAGCCTACATGTTTAACTGTATAAATGCCTAAATGCCTAAATGCATAGGTGTCTCAATGCTAAAGGCCTAAATTTCTAAATGCATAAATTTATAACTGCCTAAATGTCTAAATACCTAAATGTTAAATGCCTAATTGTATAAATGCCTAATTGCCTAATTGCGTAAATGCCTAAATGCCTAAATGCCTAAATGCTTAATGCCTAATGTTTAAATGTATAAATGCCTAAATGTCTAAATTCTTAAATGCCTAACTGCTTAAATGTATAAATGCTTTAATGGCTAAATGCTTAAATGCCTAAATGCATAAATGTTTAAGTGCCTAAATGCCTAAATGGCTAAATGCCTAAATGCTTAAATGCCTAAATGTCTAAATGTATAGGAGCCTACATGTTTAACTGTATAAATGCCTAAATGTCTAAATACCTAAATGCCTAAACGCCTAAATGCCTAAACGTCTAAATGCCTAAATTTAGAAATGTATAAATTTATAACTGCGTAAATGTCTAAATACCTAAATGTTTAAATGCCTAATTGTATAAATGTCTAAATGCCTAAATGTCTAAATGCCTAATTGCCTAAATGCCTAAATGTTTAAATGCCTAAATGTCTATATGCCTAAGTGCCTAAATGCCTAAATGCCTAAATGTGTAAATGTACAAATTCCTAAATGTCTAAATGCGTAAATGCCTAAATTCCTAAATGTCTAAATGCTTAAATGCCTAACCGCCTAAATGTATAAATGCTTAAGTGCCTAATTGTCTAAACGCTTAAATGCCTAAATGCCTAAGTGTATAAATGCTTAAATGCCTAAGTGCCTAAATGTACAAATGCTTAAATAATTAATTGCCTAAATGACTAAATGCCAAAATGCCTAAATGCTTAATGCCTAATCTATAAATGCCTAAACGTGTAAATGCCTAAATGCCTAAGTGTCTAAATGCCTAAATGTCTAAACGCCTAAATGCCTAAATGCCTAAATGCCTAAATGCTTAAATGCCTAAACGCCTAAATGTCTAAATGCCTAAACGCCTAAATTCCTAAATGCCTAAATGCCTAAACGCCTAAATTTTTAAATGCCTAAATGCATATATGCCAAAAGGCCCAGGAGCCCAAGTTCATAAACGTTTACGTGGCTAAATTCCTAAATTACTAAATGTTTAAATGCCTAAAAGGCTAAATGCCAAAATGCCTAAACGTCTAAATGCCTAAATGTCTAAATGTATAAATTTATAAATGTTTAAATGTCTAACTACTTCATGCCTAAATGCTTAAATGTATAAATGTCTATATGCCTAAATGCCTAAATGTATAATTGCCTAAATTCCTAAATGCTTAAATGCCTAAATGTCTAACTGCTTTAATGCCTTAATGCCTAAATGTCTAAATGCCTGAATGCCTAAATACCAAAATGCCTAAATGCCCAAATGCTTAAATGCCTAAATGTCTATACACCTAAATGCCTAAACGCCTAAATGCCTAAGTGCTTAAATGTGTAAATATCCAAATACCCAAATTTCTAGATGTATAAATGCCTAAATATTTAAATGCTTAAATGCTTAACTGCCTAAATGTATAAATGCCTAATTGCCTAATTGCGTAAATGCCTAAATCCTTAAATGCCTAAATGCTTAATGCTTAATGTTTAAATGTATAAATGCCTAAATGTCTAAATTCTTAAATGCCTAACTGCCTAAATGTATAAATGCTTAAATGCCTAAATGCTTAAATGCCTAAATGCCTAAATGTTTAAATGCCTAAATGCCTAAATGGCTAAATGCCTAAATGCTTAAATGCCTAAATGTCTAAATGTATAGGAGCCTACATGTTTAACTGTATAAATGCCTTAATGTCTAAATGCATAGGTGTCTAAATGCTAAAGTTCTAAATTTCTAAATGTATAAATTTATAACTGCCTAATTGTCTAAATACCTAAATGTTAAATGCCTAATTGTATAAATGTCTAATTGTCTAATTGCGTAAATGCCTAAATGCCTAAATGCTTAAATGCTTAATGCCTAATATTTAAACATATAAATGCCTAAATGTCTAAATTCTTAAATGCCTAACTGCCTAAATGTATAAATGCTTTAATGGCTAAATGCCTAAATGCCTAAATGCATAAATGCCTAACTGTCTATATGCCTAAGTGCCTAAATGCCTAAATGCCTAAATGTGTAAATGTACAAATTCCTAAATGTCTAAATGCGTAAATGCCAAAATTCCTAAATGTCTAAATGCTTAAATGCCTAACCGCCTAAATGTATAAATGCTTAAATGGCTAAATGCCTAAATGCTTAAATGCCTAAATGTCTAAACGCCTAAATGCCTAAACGTCTAAATACCTAAATTTCTAAATGTATAAATTTATAACTGCGTAAATGTCTAAATACCTAAATGTTTAAATGCCTAATTGTATAAATGTCTAAATGCCTAAATGTCTAAATGCCTAATTGCCTAAATGCCTAAATGTTTAAATGCCTAACTGTCTATATGCCTAAGTGCCTAAATGCCTAAATGCCTAAATGTGTAAATGTACAAATTCCTAAATGTCTAAATGCGTAAATGCCAAAATTCCTAAATGTCTAAATGCTTAAATGCCTAACCGCCTAAATGTATAAATGCTTAAGTGCCTAATTGTCTAAACGCTTAAATGCCTAAATGCCTAAATGTATAGTTGCTTAAATGCCTAAATGCCTAAATGTACAAATGCTTGAATGCTTAATTGCCTACATGTCTAAATGCCAAAATGCTTAATGCCTAATGTATAAATGCCTAAATGTCTAAATGCCTAAATGCCTAAGTGCCTAAATGTGAAAATGCTTAAAAGTCTAAATGCTTAAATGACTAAATGCCTACATGCTGAAATGCCTAAACGCCTAAATGCCTAAACGCCTACATGTGTAAATGTATAACTGCCTAAACGTCTAAATGCCTAAATGTCTAAGTATATGTGTCCAAATACCTAAATGTCTAAACATATAAATTCTTTAATGTCCAAATGCTTAAATGCTTAACTGCCTAAATGTATAAATGCTTAAATGCGTAATTGCCTAAATGTTTAAATGCCTAAATGCCTAAATGCTTAAATGCATAAATGCCTAAATGCCTAAATTCCTAAATATCTAAATGCTTAAATGCCTAAATGCCTAAATGCCTAAATGCCTAAATGCTTAATGCCAAATGTATAAATGTCTAAATGCCTAAAAACCTAAATGCCTAAATGTCTAAATGTATAAATGCCTAAATATCTAAGTGCCTAAATGCCTAAATGCTGAAACACCTAAACGCCTAAATGAGTAAACGCCTAAATGTGTAGATGTGTAAATACCCAAACGTTTAAATGTCTAAATATATAAGTGTCCAAATACCGAATTGTCTAAGCGTATAAATGCCTAAATGTTTAAATGCTTAAATGTCTAACTGCATACATCTAAAATGCTTTAATGCCTAATTGCCTAAATGCTTAAATGCCTAAATGCCTAAATGCGTAAATGCCTAAACGATTAAATTCTTAAATGCCTAAATGCCTAAATGCCTAAATGCCTAAATGCCTAAATGTCCAAATGCCTAAATGCCAAAATGCCTAAATGTATAAATGACTAAATGGCTAAGTGCCTAAATGTCTAAATGCCTAATTGCGTAAATGCATAAATGCCTAAATGTCTAAATTGTTAAATGACTAAATGCCTCAATGCCTAAATGCCTAAATGCCTTAATCTATGAATGTTTAAATGCCTATATGGCTAAATGTCTAAATGCCTAAACACCTAAATGCTTAAAAGTTTAAATGTATAAATGCTTAAATGTATAATTGCTTAATTGCCTAAATGATTGAATGCCAAATTGCCAAAATGGTTAACTGTAAAAATTTCTAAATGTCTAAATTCCTAAATACCTACATGCGTCAAATGCCTAAATGTCTAAATGCCTAAATGCCTAAATGACTAAATGCCTAAATGCCCAAATGTCCAAATGCCTAAATGCCTAAATGCTTAGATTTCTAAAAGCCGAAATGTATAAATTCCTAAACGTCTAAATGCCTAAATACCTAAATCCATAAATGTATAAATGCCTAAATGTCCAAATGCGTAAATGCCAAAATGCCTAAACGCATAATTCCTAAATGCCTAAATGATTATAAGATAAAGGGCCCAAGTGCCTAAGTTCATAAACGTCAACGTGGCTAAATTCCTAAATTACTAGATGCTTAAATGCCTAAACGGCTAAATGCCTAAATGCCTAAATGACTAAAGGCGTATATGCCTAAATGTTTAAAGGCCTAAATGCCCAAATGCCTAAATACCTAAATGCCTAAATGTATAAATGCCTAAATGTTTAAACGCCTAAATGCCTAAACGCCTAAATACCTACATGTATAAACGCCTATAAGTCTAAATGCCTAAATGTTTTAATGTATATATTTATAAATGTTTAAATGTCTAAATACTTCATGCCTAAATGGTTAAATGTATAAATGTCTATATGCCTAAATGCCTAAATGCCTAATTGCCTAAATGCCTAAATGCTTAAATGCCTAAATGTCTAACTGCCTAAATGCCTTAATGCCTAAATGTCTAAATGCCTGAATGACTAAATACCAAAATGCCTAAATGCCCAAATGCTTAAATGCCTAAATGTCTATATACCTAAGTGCCTAAACGCCTAAATGCCTATGTGCTTAAATGTGTAAATATCCAAATACCCAAATTTATAGATGTATAAATGCCTAAATATTTAAATGCTTAAGTGCTTAACTGCCTAAATGTATAAATGCCTAATTGCCTAATTGCGTAAATGCCTAAATTCCTAAATGCCTAAATGCTTAATGCCTAATGTTTAAATGTATAAATGCCTAAATGTCTAAATTCTTAAATGCCTAACTGCCTAAATGTATAAATGCTTAAATGCCTAAATGCCCAAATGCCTAAATGCCTAAATGTTTAAATGCCTAAATGCCTAAATGGCTAAACGGCTAAATGCTTAAATGCCTAAATGTCTAAATGTATAGGAGCCTACATGTTTAACTGTATAAATGCCTAAATGCCTAAATGCATAGGTGTCTCAATGCTAAAGGCCTAAATTTCTAAATGCATAAATTTATAACTGCCTAAATGTCTAAATACCTAAATGTTAAATGCCTAATTGTATAAATGCCTAATTGCCTAATTGCGTAAATGCCTAAATGCCTAAATGCCTAAATGCTTAATGCCTAATGTTTAAATGTATAAATGCCTAAATGTCTAAATTCTTAAATGCCTAACTGCCTAAATGTATAAATGCTTTAACGGCTAAATGCTTAAATGCCTAAATGCATAAATGTTTAAGTGCCTAAATGCCTAAATGGCTAAATGCCTAAATGCTTAAATGCCTAAATGTCTAAATGTATAGGAGCCTACATGTTTAACTGTATAAATGCCTAAATGTCTAAATACCTAAATGCCTAAACGCCTAAATGCCTAAACGTCTAAATGCCTAAATTTCTAAATGTATAAATTTATAACTGCGTAAATGTCTAACTACCTAAATGTTTAAATGCCTAATTGTATAAATGTCTAAATGCCTAAATGTTTAAATGCCTAATTGCCTAAATGCCTAAATGTTTAAATGCCTAAATGTCTATATGCCTAAGTGCCTAAATGCCTAAATGCCTAAATGTGTAAATGTACAAATTCCTAAATGTCTAAATGCGTAAATGCCTAAATTCCTAAATGTCTAAATGCTTAAATGCCTAACCGCCTAAATGTATAAATGCTTAAGTGCCTAATTGTCTAAACGCTTAAATGCCTAAATGCCTAAGTGTATAAATGCTTAAATGCCTAAGTGCCTAAATGTACAAATGCTTAAATAATTAATTGCCTAAATGTCTAAATGCCAAAATGCCTAAATGCTTAATGCCTAATCTATAAATGCCTAAACGTGTAAATGCCTAAATGTCTAAGTGTCTAAATGCCTAAATGTCTAAACGCCTAAATGCCTAAATGCCTAAATGCCTAAATGCTTAAATGCCTAAACGCCTAAATGTCTAAATGCCTAAACGCCTAAATTCCTAAATGCCTAAATGCCTAAACGCCTAAATTTTTAAGTGCCTAAATGCATATATGCCAAAAGGCCCAGGAACCCAAGTTCATAAACGTTTACGTGGCTAAATTCCTAAATTACTAAATGTTTAAATGCCTAAAAGGCTAAATGCCAAAATGCCTAAACGTCTAAATGCCTAAATGTCTAAATGTATAAATTTATAAATGTTTAAATGTCTAAATACTTCATGCCTAAATGCTTAAATGTATAAATGTCTATATGCCTAAATGCCTAAATGCCTAATTGCCTAAATGCCTAAATGCTTAAATGCCTAAATGTCTAACTGCCTTAATGCCTTAATGCCTAAATGTCTAAATGCCTGAATGCCTAAATACCAAAATGCCTAAATGCTCAAATGCTTAAACGCCTAAATGCCTAAGTGCTTAAATGTGTAAATATCCAAATACCCAAATTTCTAGATGTATAAATGCCTAAATATTTAAATGCTTAAATGCTTAACTGCCTAAATGTATAAATGCCTAATTGCCTAATTGCGTAAATGCCTAAATCCTTAAATGCCTAAATGCTTAATGCTTAATGTTTAAATGTATAAATGCCTAAATGTCTAAATTCTTAAATGCCTAACTGCCTAAATGTATAAATGCTTAAATGCCTAAATGCTTAAATGCCTAAATGCCTAAATGTTTAAATGCCTAAATGCCTAAATGGCTAAATGCCTAAATGCTTAAATGCCTAAATGTCTAAATGTATAGGAGCCTACATGTTTAACTGTATAAATGCCTAAATGCCTAAATGCATCGGTGTCTAAATGCTAAAGGTCTAAATTTCTAAATGTATAAATTTATAACTGCCTAAATGTCTAAATACCTAAATGTTAAATGCCTAATTGTATAAATGTCTAATTGTCTAATTGCGTAAATGCCTAAATGCCTAAATGCTTAATGCCTAATGTTTAAATGTATAAATGCCTAAATGTCTAAATTCTTAAATGCCTAACTGCCTAAATGTATAAATGCTTTAATGTCTAAATGCCTAAAAGCCTAAATGCATAAATGTTTAAATGCCTAAATGCTTAAATGGCTAAATGCCTAAATGCTTAAATGCCTAATTGTATAAATGTCTAAATGCCTAAATGTATAAATGCCTAATTGCCTAATTGCGTAAATGCCTAAATGCCTAAATGCCTAAATGCTTAATGCCTAATGTTTAAATGTATAAATGCCTAAATGTCTAAATTCTTAAAGACCTAACTGCCTAAATGTATAAATGCTTAAATGCCTAAATGCCTAAATGCCTAAATATTTAAATGCCTAAATGCCTAAATGGCTAAATGCCTAAATGCTTAAATGCCTAAACGTCTAATTGTATAGGAGCCTACATGTTTAACTGTATAGATGCCTAAATGTCTAAATACCTAAATGTGTAAATGCTTAAATGTCTAAATGCATAGGTGTCTAAATGCTAAATGCCTAAATGCTTAAATTTATAAATGCCTAAATGTCTAAATACCTAAATGTTTAAATGCCTAATTGTATAAATGTCTAAATGCCTAAATGTCTAAATGCCTAATTGCCTAAATGCATAATTGCGTAAATGCCTAAATGCCTAAATGCCTAAATGCTTAATGCCTAATGTTTAAATGAATAAATGCCTAAATGTCTAAATCCTTAAATGCCTAACTGCCTAAATGTATAAATGCTTTAATGGCTAAATGCTTAAATGCCTAAATGCATAAATGTTTAAGTGCCTAAATGCCTAAATGGCTAAATGCCTAAATGCTTAAATGCCTAAATGTCTAAATGTATAGGAGCCTACATGTTTAACTGTATAAATGCCTAAATGTCTAAATACCTAAATGCCTAAACGCCTAAATGCCTAAACGTCTAAATGCCTAAATTTCTAAATGTATAAATTTATAACTGCGTAAATGTCTAAATACCTAAATGTTTAAATGCCTAATTGTATAAATGTCTAAATGCCTAAATGTCTAAATGCCTAATTGCCTAAATGCCTAAATGTTTAAATGCCTAAATTTCTATATGCCTAAGTGCCTAAATGCCTAAATGCCTAAATGTGTAATTGTACAAATTCCTAAATGTCTAAAGGCGTAAATGCCTAAATTTCTAAATGTCTAAATGCTTAAATGCCTAACCGCCTAAATGTATAAATGCTTAAGTGCCTAATTGTCTAAACGCTTAAATGCCTAAATGCCTAATTGTATAAATGCTTAAATGCCTAAATGCCTAAATGTACAAATGCTTAAATGCTTAATTGCCTAAATGTCTAAATGCCAAAATGCCCAAATGCTTAATGCCTAATCTATAAATGCCTAAACGTGTAAATGCCTAAATGCCTAAGTGTCTAAATGCCTAAATGTCTAAACGCCTAAATGCCTAAATGCCTAAATGCCTAAATGCTTAAATGCCTAAACGCCTAAATGTCTAAATGCCTAAACGCCTAAATTCCTAAATGCCTAAATGCCTACACGCCTAAATTTTTAAATGCCTAAATGCATATATGCCAAAAGGCCCAGGAGCCTAAGTTCATAAACGTTTACGTGGCTAAATTCCTAAATTGCTAAATGTTTAAATGCCTAAAAGGCTAAATGCCAAAATGCCTAAACGCCTAAATACCTAAATGCCTATATGCCTAAATTTTAAAATGCCTAAATGCTTAAACGCCTAAATGCCTAAACGCCAAAATACCTATATGTATAAACGCCTAAACGTCTAAATGCCTAAATGTCTAAATGTATAAATTTATAAATGTTTAAATGTCTAAATACTTCATGCCTAAATGCTTAAATGTATAAATGTCTATATGCCTAAATGCCTAAATGCCTAATTGCCTAAATGCCTAAATGCTTAAATGCCTAAATGCCTAACTGCCTTAATGCCTTAATGCCTAAATGTCTAAATGCCTGAATGCCTAAATACCATAATGCCTAAATGCCCAAATGCTTAAATGCCTAAATGTCTATATGCCTAAATGCCTAATTGCCTAAATGCCTAAATGCTTAAATGCCTAAATGCCTAACTGCCTTAATGCCTCAATGATTAAATGTCTAAATGCCTGAATGCCTAAATACCAAAATGCCTAAATGCCCAAATGCTTAAATGCCTAAATGTCTATATACCTAAGTGCCTAAACGCCTAAATGCCTAAGTGCTTAAATTTGTAAATATCCAAATACCCAAATTTCTAGATGTATAAATGCCTAAATATTTAAATGCTTAAATGCTTAACTGCCTAAATGTATAAATGCCTAATTGCCTAATTGCGTAAATGCCTAAATCCTTAAATGCCTAAATGCTTAATGCCTAATGTTTAAATGTATAAATGCCTAAATGTCTAAATTCTTAAATGCCTAACTGCCTAAATGTATAAATGCTTAAATGCCTAAATGCTTAAATGACTAAATGCCTAAATGTTTAAATGCCTAAATGCCTAAATGGCTAAATGACTAAATGCTGAAATGCCTAAATATCTAAATGTATAGGAGCCTACATGTTTAACTGTATAAATGCCTAAATGCCTAAATGCATAGGTGTCTCAATGCTAAAGGCCTAAATTTCTAAATGCATAAATTTATAACTGCCTAAATGTCTAAATACCTAAATGTTAAATGCCTAATTGTATAAATGTCTAATTGCCTAATTGCGTAAATGCCTAAATGCCTAAATGCCTAAATGCTTAATGCCTAATGTTTAAATGTATAAATGCCTAAATGTCTAAATCCTTAAATGCCTAACTGCCTAAATGTATAAATGCTTTAATGGCTAAATGCTTAAATGCCTAAATGCATAAATGTTTAAGTGCCTAAATGCCTAAATGGCTAAATGCCTAAATGCTTAAATGCCTAAATGTCTAAATGTATAGGAGCCTACATGTTTAACTGTATAAATGCCTAAATGTCTAAATACCTAAATGCCTAAACGCCTAAATGCCTAAACGTCTAAATGCCTAAATTTCTAAATGTATAAATTTATAACTGCGTAAATGTCTAAATGCCTAAATGTTTAAATGCCTAATTGTATAAATGTCTAAATGCCTAAATGTCTAAATGCCTAATTGCCTAAATGCCTAAATGTATAAATGCCTAAATGTCTATATACCTAAGTGCCTAAATGCCTAAATGCCTAAATGTGTAAATGTACAAATTCCTAAATGTCTAAAGGCGTAAATGCCTAAATTCCTAAATGTCTAAATGCTTAAATGCCTAACCGCCTAAATGTATAAATGCTTAAGTGCCTAATTGTCTAAACGCTTAAATGCCTAAATGCCTAATTGTATAAATGCTTAAATGCCTAAATGCCTAAATGTACAAATGCTTAAATGCTTAATTGCCTAAATGTCTAAATGCCAAAATGCCTAAATGCTTAATGCCTAATCTATAAATGCCTAAACGCGTAAATGCCTAAATGCTTAAGTGTCTAAATGCCTAAATGTCTAAACGCCTAAATGCCTAAATGCCTAAATGCCTAAATGCTTAAATGTCTAAACGCCTAAATGTCTAAATGCCTAAACTCCTAAATTCCTAAATGCCTAAATGCCTACACGCCTAAATTTTTAAATGCCTAAATGCATATATGCCAAAAGGCCCAGGAGCCTAAGTTCATAAACGTTTACGTGGCTAAATTCCTAAATTACTAAATGTTTAAATGCCTAAAAGGCTAAATGCCAAAATGCCTAAACGCCTAAATTTTTAAATGCCTAAATGCTTAAACGCCTAAATGCCTAAACGCCTAAATACCTATATGTATAAACGCCTAAACGTCTAAATGCCTAAATGTCTAAATGTATAAATTTATAAATTTTTAAATGTCTAAATACTTCATGCCTAAATGCTTAAATGTATAAATGTCTATATGCCTAAATGCCTAAATGCCTAATTGCCTAAATGCTTAAATGCTTAAATGCCTAAATGCCTAACTGCCTTAATGCCTTAATGCCTAAATGTCTAAATGCCTGAATGCCTAAATACCATAATGCCTAAATGCCCAAATGCTTAAATGCCTAAATGTCTATATGCCTAAATGCCTAAATGCCTAATTGCCTAAATGCCTAAATGCTTAAATGCCTAAATGCCTAACTGCCTTAATGCCTTAATGATTAAATGTCTAAATGCCTGAATGCCTAAATACCAAAATGCCTAAATGCCCAAATGCTTAAATGCCTAGATGTTTATATACCTAAGTGCCTAAACGCCTAAATGCCTAAGTGCTTAAATTTGTAAATATCCAAATACCCAAATTTCTAGATGTATAAATGCCTAAATATTTAAATGCTTAAATGCTTAACTGCCTAAATGTATAAATGCCTAATTGCCTAATTGCGTAAATGCCTAAATCCTTAAATGCCTAAATGCTTAATGCCTAATGTTTAAATGTATAAATGCCTAAATGTCTAAATTCTTAAATGCCTAACTGCCTAAATGTATAAATGCTTAAATGCCTAAATGCTTAAATGCCTAAATGCCTAAATGTTTAAATGCCTAAATGCCTAAATGGCTAAATGCCTAAATGCTTAAATGCCTAAATATCTAAATGTATAGGAGCCTACATGTTTAACTGTATAAATGCCTAAATGCCTAAATGCATAGGTGTCTAAATGCTAAAGGTCTAAATTTCTAAATGTATAAATTTATAACTGCCTAAATGTCTAAATACCTAAATGTTAAATGCCTAATTGTATAAATGTCTAATTGTCTAATTGCGTAAATGCCTAAATGCCTAAATGCCTAAATGCTTAATGCCTAATGTTTAAATGTATAAATGCCTAAATGTCTAAATTCTTAAATGCCTAACTGCCTAAATGTATAAATGCTTTAATGGCTAAATGCCTAAATGCCTAAATGCATAAATGTTTAAATGCCCAAATGCTTAAATGGCTAAATGCCTAAATGTTTAAATGCCTAAATGTCTAAATGTATAGGAGCCTACATGTTTAACTGTATAAATGCCTAAATGTCTAAATACCTAAATGCCTAAACGCCTAAATGCCGAAACGTCTAAATGATTAAATTTCTAAATGTATAAATTTATAACTGCGTAAATGTCTAAATACTTAAATGTTTAAATGCCTAATTGTATAAATGTCTAAATGCCTAAATGTCTAAATGCCTAATTGCCTAAATGCCTAAATGTTTAAATGCCTAACTGTCTATATGCCTAAGTGCCTAAATGCCTAAATGCCTAAATGTGTAAATGTACAAATTCCTAAATATCTAAATGCGTAAATGCCTAAATTCCTAAATGTCTAAATGCTTAAATGCCTAACCGCCTAAATGTATAAATGCTTAAGTGCCTAATTGTCTAAACGCTTAAATGCCTAAATGCCTAAATGTATAGATGCTTAAATGCGTAAATGCCTAAATGTACAAATGCTTGAATGCTTAATTGCCTAAATGTCTAAATGCCAAAATGCCTAAATGCCTAATGCCTAATGTATAAATGCCTAAATGTCTAAATGCCTAAATGCCTAAGTGTCTAAATGTAAAAATGCCTAAAAGTCTAAATGCTTAAATGCTTAATTGCGTAAATGCCTAGATGCCTAAACGCCTAAATGGTTAAATGCCTAAATGCCTAAATGATTAAATGGACAAGAGCCTACATGTTTAAATGTATAAGTGCCTAAATATCTAAATGCCTAAATGAATAATTGCGTAAATGCCTAAATGCCTAAATGCCTAAATGTTTAAACGCATAAATGTCTAACTGCTTAATGCCAAAATGCCTAAATGCCTAAATGTCTAAATGATCAACTGCCTGAATGCCTAAACGCCTAAATACCTAAATGCCAAAATGCGTAAATGCCTAAATACCAAAATGCTTGAATGGCAAATTCCTAGATGCCTAAACGCCCAAATGCCTAAATGCCTAAATGCCTAATTGCCTAAGTGCCTAAATGCCTAAATGCCTAAATGTCTAAATGGTTAAATGCCTAAATGCCTAAACGCCTAAATACCTAAATGCCTAAATGCGTAAATGCCTAAATACCGAAATGCTTAAATGGCCAAATGCCTAAATGCCTAAATGTCTATATGCCTAAGTGCCTAAGTGCCTAAATGCGTCTATGCCTAAATGCCTAAATGCCAAAATGTTTAAATGTATAAATATATTTATTCCTAACTTCTAAAAAGCTAAATGCCTAAACGCCTAAATGCCTAAATGCATATATGACTAAATTGTTAAGTGCCTAAATGCCTAAACGTTTAAATGGCTAAATTCCAAAAAGCTTAAATGCCTAAATGCCTAAATGCTTAAACGCCTAAATACCTAAACGCCTCAATACCTAAATGTATAAATGCCTAAACGTCTAAATGCCTAAATGTCTAAAACTATAAATTTATAAATGCTTAACTGTCTAATTGCCTAAATGCCTAAATGCGTAAAAACCTAAATACCGAAATACCTAAATAGCCAAATTCCTAAATGCCTAAACGGCCAAATTCCTATATGCCTAAATGCCTAAATGCCTAAATTCCGAAATGCTTAATGTCGATATGTCTAAATACCTAAATGTCTAAACGATTAAATGGCTAAATTTCTAAAAGTCTAAATGCTTAAATGCCTAAATGCCTATATGACTACTTGCCTAAATCCCTAAATGCCTAAAATTTTAATTTATAATTGTTTAAATGTCTAAATGCCTAAATGGCTAAATGCCTAAATGTCTAAACGCCTAAATGCCTAAATGCCTAAGTGCCTAAATGCCTAAATGCTTAATGTCGATATGTCTAAATACCTAAATGTCTAAACGATTAAATGGCTTAATTTCTAAAAGTCTAAATGCTTAAATGCCTAAATGCCTATATGCCTACTTGCCGAAATCCCTAAATGCCAAAAATTTTAATTTATAATTGTTTAAATGTCTAAATGCCTAAATGGCTAAATGCCTAAATGTCTAAACGCCTAAATGCCTAAATGCCTAAATGCCTAAGTGCCTAAATGCCTAAATGCTTAATGTCGATATGTCTAAATACCTAAATGTCTAAACGATTAAATGGCTAAATTTCTAAAAGTCTAAATGCTTAAATGCCTAAATGCCTATATGCCTACTTGCCTAAATCCCTAAATGCCTAAAATTTTAATTTTTAATTGTTTAAATGTCTAAATGCCTAAATTCCTAAGTGCCTAAATGCCTAAACGCCTAAATTCTTAAATGCCTAATTGCATATATGCTAAAAGGCCCAGGAGCCTAAGTTCATAAACGTCTACGTGGCTAAATTCCTAAATTACTAAATGTTTAAATGCCTAAAAGGCTAAATGCCAAAATGCCTAAACGCCTAAATGCCTATATGCCTAAATTCCTAAACGCCTAAATGCTTAAACGCCTAAATGCCTAAACGCTTAAATACCTAAATGTATAAATACCTAAACGTCTAAATGCCTAAATGTCTAAATGTATAAATTAATAAATGTTTAAATGTCTAAATACTTCATGCCTAAATGCTTAAATGTATAAATGTCTATATGCCTAAATGCCTAAATGCCTAATTGCCTAAATGCCTAAATGCTTAAATGCCTAAATGTCTAACTGCCTAAATGCCTTAATGCCTAAATGTCTAAATGCCTGAATGCCTAAATACCAAAATGCCTAAATGCCCAAATGCTTAAGTGCCTAAATGTCTATATACGTAAGTGCCTAAACGCCTAAATGCCTAAGTGCTTAAATGTGTAAATATCCAAATACCCAAATTTCTAGATGTATAAATGCCTACATATTTAGATGCTTAAATGCTTAACTGCCTAAATGTATAAATGCCTAATTGCCTAATTGCGTAAATGCCTAAATGCCTAAATGCCTAAATGCTTAATGCCTAATGTTTAAATGTATAAATGCCTAAATGTCTAAATTCTTAAAGGCCTAAATATTTAAATGCCTAAATGCCTAAATGGCTAAATGCCTAAATGCTTAAATGCCTAAACGTCTAAATGTATAGGAGCCCACATGTTTAACTGTATAGATGCCTAAATGTCTAAATACCTAAATGTCTAAATGCCTAAATGTCTAAATGCATAGGTGTCTAAATGCTAAATGCCTAAATGCTTAAATTTATAAATGCCTAAACCTCTAAATGCCTAAATTTCTAAATGTATAAATTTATAAATGCCTAAATGTCTAAATACCTAAATGTTTAAATGCCTAATTGTATAAATGTCTAAATGCCTAAATGTCTAAATGCCTAATTGCCTAAATGCATAATTGCCTAAATGCCTAAATGTTTAAATGCATAAATGTCTAACTGCCTAATGCCTAAATGCCTAAATGCCTAAATGTCTAAATGCTTAAATAGCCAAGTTCCTAGATGCCTAAACGCCCAAATGCCTAAATGCCTAAATGTCTATATGCCTAAGTGCCTAAATTCGGAAATGCCTAAATGTGTAAATGTACAAATACCTAAATGTCTGAATGCGTAAATGCCTAAATTCCTAAATGTCTAAATGCTTAAATGCCTAACCGCCTAAATGTATAAATGCTTAAGTGCCTAATTGTCTAAACGCTTAAATGCCTAAATGCCTAAATGTATAAATGCTTAAATGCCTAAATGCCTAAATGTACAAATGCTTAAATGCTTAATTGCCTAAATGTCCAAATGCCAAAATGCCTAAATGCTTAATGCCTAATTTATAAATGCCTAAATGTCTAAATGCCTAAATGCCTAAGTGTCTAAATGTAAAAATGCCTAAAAGTCTAAATGCTTAAATGCCTAATTGCGTAAATGCCTAAATGCCTAAACGCCTAAATGGTTAAATGCCTAAATGCTTAAATGCCTAAATGGTTAAGAGCCTACATGTTTAAACGATTAAATGGCTAAATTTCTAAAAGTCTAAATGCTTAAATGCCTAAATGCCTCTATACCTACTTGCCTAAATCCCTAAATGCCTAAAATTTTAATTTATAATTGTTTAAATGTCTAAATGCCTAAATGGCTAAATGCCTAAATGTCTAAACGCCTAAATGCCTAAATGCCTAAATGCCTAAATGCCTAAATGCTTAAATGCCTAAACGCCTAAATGCCTAAATGCCTAAACACCTAAATTCCCAAATGCCTAAATGCATAAACGCCTAAATTCTTAAATGCCTAAATGCATATATGCTAAAAGGCCCAGGAGCCTAAGTTCATAAACGTCTACGTGGCTAAATTCCTAAATTACTAAATGTTTAAATGCCTAAAAGGCTAAATGCCAAAATGCCTAAACGCCTAAATGCCTATATGCCTAAATTCCTAAATGCCTAAATGCTTAAACGCCTAAATGCCTAAACGCCGAAATACCTAAATGTATAAATGCCTAATCGTCTAAATGCCTAAATGTCTAAATGTATAAATTAATAAATGTTTAAATGTCTAAATACTTCATGCCTAAATGCCTAAATGTATAAATGTCTATATGCCTAAATGCCTAAATGCCTAATTGCCTAAATGCCTAAATGCTTAAATGCCTAAATGTCTAACTGCCTAAATGCCTTAATGCCTAAATGTCTAAATGCCTGAATGCCTAAATACCAAAATGCCTAAATGCCCAAATGCTTAAATGCCTAAATGTCTATATACGTAAGTGCCTAAACGCCTAAATGCCTAAGTGCTTAAATGTGTAAATATCCAAATACCCAAATTTCTAGATGTATAAATGCCTACATATTTAGATGCTTAAATGCTTAACTGCCTAAATGTATAAATGCCTAATTGCCTAATTGCGTAAATGCCTAAATGCCTAAATGCCTAAATGCTTAATGCCTAATGTTTAAATGTATAAATGCCTAAATGTCTAAATTCTTAAATGCCTAACTGCCTAAATGTATAAATGCTTAAATGCCTAAATGCCTAAATGCCTAAATGCCTAAATGTTTAAATGCCTAAATGCCTAAATGGCTAAATGCCTAAATGTCTAAATGTATAGGAGCCTACATGTTTAACTGTATAAATGCCAAAATGTCTAAATACCTAAATGTCTAAATGCCTAAATGTCTAAATGCATAGGTGTCTAACTGCTAAATGCCTAACTGCTTAAATTTATAAATGCCTAAAACTCTAAATGCCTAAATTTCTAAATGTATAAATTTATAAATGCCTAAATGTCTAAATACCTAAATGTTTAAATGCCTAATTGTATAAATTTCTAAATGCCTAAATGTCTAAATGCCTAATTGCCTAAATGCATAATTGCTTAAATGCCTAAATGTTTAAATGCATAAATGTCTAACTGCCTAATGCCTAAATGCCTAAATGCCTAAATGTCTAAATGCTTAAATGGCCAAAATCCTAGATGCCTAAACGCCCAAATGCTTAAATTCCTAAATGTCTATATGCCTAAGTGCCTAAATTCCTAAATGCCTAAATGTGTAAATGTACAAATACCTAAATGTCTAAATGCGTAAATGCCTAAATTTCTAAATGTCTAAATGCTTAAATGCCTAACCGCCTAAATGTATAAATGCTTAAGTGAGTAATTGTCTAAACGCTTAAATGCCTAAATGCCTAAATGTATAAATGCTTAAATGCCTTAATGCCTAAATGTACCAATGCTTAATTGCCTAAATGTCTAAATGCCAAAATGCCTAAATGCTTAATGCCTAATTTATAAATGCCTAAATGTCTAAATGCCTAAATGCCTAAGTGTCTAAATGTAAAAATGCCTAAAAGTCTAAATGCTTAAATGCCTAATTGCGTAAATGCCTAAATGTATAAATACCTAAATATCTAAATACCTAAATGCCTAAATGAATAATTGCGAAATGCCTAAATGCCTAAATGCCTAAATGTTGAAATGCATAAATGTCTAACTGCCTAATGCCAAAATGCTTAAATGCCTAAATGTCTAAATGATTAAATGCCTGAATGCCTAAACGCCTAAATACCTAAATGCCAAAATGCGTAAATGCCTAAATACCAAAATGCTTAGATGGCCAAATTCCTAGGTGCCTAAACGCCCAAATGCCTAAATGCCTAAATGCCTAATTGCCTAAGTGCCTAAATGCCTAAATGCCTAAATGCCTAAATGTCTATATGCCTAAGTGCCTAAATGCGTAATTGCCTAAATACCGAAATGTTTAAATGGCCAAATTCCTAGATGCCTAAACGCCCAAATGCCTAAATGCCTAAATGTCTATATGCCTAAGTGCCTAAATGCGTAATTGCCTAAATGTCTAAACGTTTAAATGCATAAATGTCTAACTGCCTAATGCCTAAATGCCTAAATGCCTAAATGCCTAAATGTCTAAATGCTTGAATGGCCAAATTCCTAGATGCCTAAACGCCCAAACGCCTAAATGCCTAAATGTCTATATGCCTAATTGCCGAAATGCCTAAATGCCTAAATGTGTAAATGTCCAAATACCTAAATGTCTAAATGCGTAAATGCCTAAATTCCTAAACAGTCTAAATGCTTAAATGCCTAACCGCCTAAATGTATAAATGCCAAAATGTGTAAATGTATAAATATATTTATTCCTAAACTTCTAAAAAGCTAAATGCCTAAATGCCTAAACGCCTAAATGCCTAAATGCATATATGACTAAATTCTTAAGTGATTAAATGCCTAAACGTTTAAATGGCTAAATTCCAAAAAGCTTAAATGCCTAAATGCCTAAATGCTTAAACACCTAAATACCTAAACGCCTCAATACCTAAATGTATAAATGCCTAAACGTCTAAATGCCTAAATGTCTAAAACTATAAATTTATAAATGCTTAACTGTCTAATTGCCTAAATGCCTAAATGCGTAAAAACCTAAATACCGAAATGCCTAAATAGCCAAATTCCTAAATGCCTAAACGGCCAAATTCCTAAATGCCTAAATGCCTAAATGCCTAAATGCCGAAATGCCTAAGTGCCTAAATGCCTAAATGCTTAATGTCGATATGTCTAAATACCTAAATGTCTAAACGATTAAATGGCTAAATTTCTAAAAGTCTAAATGCTTAAATGCCTAAATGCCTATATGGCTACTTGCCTAAATCCCTAAATGCCTAAAATTTTAATTTATAATTGTTTAAATGTCTAAATGCCTAAATGGCTAAATGCCTAAATGTCTAAACGCCTAAATGCCTAAATGCTTAAATGCCTAAACGCCTAAATGCCTAAATGCCTAAACGCCTAAATTCCTAAATGCCTAAATGCCTAAACGCCTAAATTCTTAAATGTCTAAATGCATATATGCTAAAAAGCCCAGGAGCCTAAGTTCATAAATGTCTACGTGGCTAAATTCCTAAATTACTAAATGTTTAAATGCCTAAAAGGCTAAATTCCAAAATGCCTAAACGCCTAAATGCCTATATGCCTAAGTTCCTAAATGCCTAAATGCTTAAACGCCTAAATGCCTAAACGCCTAAACACCTAAATGTATAAATGCCTAAACGTCTAAATGCCTAAAAGTCTAAATGTATAAATTAATAAATGTTTAAATGTCCAAATACTTCATGCCTAAATGCTTAAATGTATAAATGTCTATATGGCTAAATGCTTAAATGCCTAATTGCCTAAATGCCTAAATGCTTAAATGCCTAAATGTCTAACTGCCTAAATGCTTAACTGCCTAAATGTATAATTGCCTAATTACCTAATTGCGTAAATGCCTAAATGCCTAAATGCCTAAATGCTTAATGCCTAATGTTTAAATGTATAAATGCCTAAATGTCTAAATTCTTAAATGCCTAACTGCCTAAATGTATAAATGCTTAAATGCCTAAATGCCTAAATGCCTAAATGCCTAGATATTTAAATGCCTAAATGCCTAAATGGCTAAATGCCTAAATGCTTAAATACTAAATGCCTAAATGCTTAAATTTATAAATGCCTAAACCTCTAAATGCCTAAATTTCTAAATGTATAAATTTAAAATGCTTAAATGTCTAAATACCTAAATGTTTAAATGCCTAATTGTATAAATGTCTAAATGCCTAAATATTTAAATGCCTAAATGCCTAAATGGCTAAATGCCTAAATGCTTAAATGCCTAAATGTCTAAATGTATAGGAGCCTACATGTTTAACTGTATAAATGCCTAAATGTCTAAATACCTAAATGTCTAAATGCCTAAATGTCTAAATGCTAAATGCCTAAATGCTTAAATTTATAAATGCCTAAACCTCTAAATGCCTAAATTTCTAAATGTATAAATTTATAAATGCCTAAATGTCTAAATACCTAAATGTTTAAATGCCTAATTGTATAAATGTCTAAATGCCTAAATGTCTAAATGCCTAATTGCCTAAATGCATAATTGCTTAAATGCCTAAATGTTTAATTGCATAAATGTCTAACTGCCTAATGCCTAAATGCCTAAATTCCTAAATGCCTAAATGTGTAAATGTACAAATACCTAAATGTCTAAATGCGTAAATGCCTAAATTCCTAAATGTCTAAATGCTTAAATGCCTAACCGCCTAAATGTATAAATGCTTAAGTGCCTAATTGTCTAAACGCTTAAATGCCTAAATGCCTAAATGTATAAATGCTTAAATGCCTAAATGCCTAAATGTACAAATGCTTAAAAGCTTAATTGCCTAAATGTCTAAATGCCAAAATGCCTAAATGCTTAATGCCTAATTTATAAATGCATAAATGTCTAAATGCCTAAATGCCTAAGTGTCTAAATGTAAAAATGCCTAAAAGTCTAAATGCTTAAATGCCTAATTGCGTAAATGCCTAAACGCCTAAATGGTTAAATGCCTAAATGCCTAAATGCCTAAATGGATAAGAGCCTACATGTTTAAATGTATAAATGCCTAAATATCTAAATGCCTAAATGCCTAAATGAATAATTGCGTAAATGCCTAAATGCCTAAATGCCTAAATGTTTAAATGCATAAATGTCTAACTGCCTAATGCCAAAATGCTTAAATGCCTAAATGTCTAAATGATTAAATGCCTGAATGCCTAAACGCCTAAATATCTAAATGCCAAAATGCGTAAATGTCTAAATACCAAAATGCTTAAATGGCCAAATTCCTAGATGCCTAAACGCCCAAATGCGTAAATGCCTAAATGCCTAATTGCCTAAGTGCCTAAATGCCTAAATGCCTAAATGTCTAAATGATTAAATGCCTAAATGCCTAAACGCCTAAATACCTAAATGCCTAAATGCGTAAATGCCTAAATACCGAAATGTCTAAATGGCCAAATTCCTAGATGCCTAAACGCCCAAATGCCTAAATGCCTAAATGTCTATATGCCTAAGTGCCTAAATGCGTAATTGCCTAAATGCCTAAACGTTTAAATGCATAAATGTCTAACTGCCTAATGCCTAAATGCCTTAATGCCTAAATGCCTAAATGTCTAAATGCTTGAATGGCCAAATTCCTAGATGCCTAAACGCCCAAACGCCTAAATGCCTAAATGTCTATATGCCTAATTGCCGAAATGCCTAAATGCCTAAATGTGTAAATGTCCAATTACCTAAATGTCTAAATGCGTAAATGCCTAAATTCCTAAATGTCTAAATGCTTAAATGCCTAACCGCCTAAATGTATAAATGCCAAAATGTTTAAATGTATAAATATATTTATTCCTAAACTTCTAAAAAGCTAAATGCCTAAATGCCTAAACGCCTAAATGCCTAAATGCATATATGACTATCTTAAGTGATTAAATGCCTAAACGTTTAAATGGCTTAATTCCAAAAAGCTTAAATGCCTAAATGCCTAAATGCTTAAACACCTAAATACCTAACCGCCTCAATACCTAAATGTATAAATGGCTAAACGTCTAAATGCCTAAATGTCTAAAACTATAAATTTATAAATGCTTAACTGTCTAATTGCCTAAATGCCTAAATGCGTTCAAACCTAAATACCGAAATGAATAAATAGCCAAATTCCTAAATGTCTAAACGGCCAAATTCCTAAATGCCTAAATGCCTAAATGCCTAAATGCCGAAATGCCTAAGTGCCTAAATGCCTAAATGCTTAATGTCGATATGTCTAAATACCTAAATGTCTAAACGATTAAGTGGCTAAATTTCTAAAAGTCTAAATGCTTAAATGCCTAAATGCCTATATGCCTACTTGCCTAAATCCCTAAATGCCTAAAATTTTAATTTATAATTGTTTAAATGTCTAAATGCCTAAATGGCTAAATGCCTAAATGTCTAAACGCCTAAATGCCTAAATGCCTAAATGCCTAAATGCCTAAATGCTTAAATGCCTAAACGCCTAAATGCCTAAATGCCTAAATGCCTAAACGCCTAAATTCTTAAATGCCTAAATGCATATATGTTAAAAGGCCAAGGAGCCTAAGTTCATAAACGTCTACGTGGCTAAATTCCTAAATTACTAAATGTTTAAATGCCTAAAAGGCTAAATGCCAAAATGCCTAAACGCCTAAATGCCTATATGCCTAAATTCCTAAATGCCTAAATGCTTAAACGCCTAAATGCCTAAACGCCTAAATACCTAAATGTATAAATGCCTAAACGTCTAAATGCCTAAATGTCTAAATGTATAAATTAATAAATGTTTAAATGTCCAAATACTTCATGCCTAAATGCTTAAATGTATAAATGTCTATATACCTAAATGCCTAAATGCCTAATTGCTTAAATGCCTAAATGCTTAAATGCCTAAATGTCTAACTGCCTAAATGCCTTAATGCCTAAATGTCTAAATGCCTGAATGCCTAAATACCAAAATGCCTAAATGCCCAAATGCTTAAATGCCTAAATGTCTATATACGTAAGTGCCTAAACGCCTAAATGCCTAAGTGCTTAAATGTGTAAATATCCAAATACCCAAATTTCTAGATGTATAAATGCCTACATATTTAGATGCTTAAATGCTTAACTGCCTAAATGTATAAATGCCTAATTGCCTAATTGCGTAAATGCCTAAATGGATAAATGCCTAAATGCTTAATGCCTAATGTTTAAATGTATAAATGCCTAAATGTCTAAATTCTTAATTGCCTAACTGCCTAAATGTATAAATGCTTAAATGCCTAAATGCCTAAATGCCTAAATGCCTAAATGGATAAGAGCCTACATGTTTAACTGTATAAATGCCTAAATGTCTAAATATCTAAATGTCTAAATGGCTAAATGCCTAAATGCATAGGTGTCTAAATGCTAAAGGCCTAAATGCTTAAATTTATAAATGCCTAAACCTCTAAATGCCTAAATTTCTAAATGTATAAATTTATAAATGCCTAAATGTCTAAATACCTAAATGTTTAAATGCCTAATTGTATAAATGTCTAAATGCCTAAATGTCTAAATGCCTAATTGCCTAAATGCATAATTGCCTAAATGCCTAAATGTTTAAATGCATAAATGTCTAACTGCCTAATGCCTAAATGCCTAAATGCCTAAATGTCTAAATGCTTAAATTGCCAAATTCCTAGATGCCTAAACGCCCAAATGCCTAAATGCCTAAATGTCTATATGCCTAAGTGCCTAAATCCCTAAATGCCTAAATGTGTAAATGTACAAATACCTAAATGTCTAAATGCGTAAATGCCTAAATTCCTAAATGTCTAAGTGCTTAAATGCCTAACCGCCTAAATGTATAAATGCTTAAGTGCCTAATTGTCTAAACGCTTAAATGCCTAAATGCCTAAATGTACAAATGCTTAATTGCCTAAATGTCTAAATGATAAAATGCCTAAATGCTTAATGCCTAATGTCTAATGCCTAAATGTCTAAATGCCTAAATGCCTAAGTGTCTAGTTGTTAAAATGCCTAAAAGCCTAAATTCTTAAATGCCTAATTGCGTAAATGCCTAAATGCCTAAACGCCTAAGTGGTTAAATGCCTAAATGCCTAAATGCCTAAATGGATAAGAGCCTACATGTTTAAATGTATAAATGCCTAAATATTTAAATGCCTAAATGCCTAAATGAATAATTGCGTAAATGCCTAAATGCCTAAATGCCTAAATGTTTAAATGCATAAATGTCTAACTGCCTAATGCCAAAATGCTTAAATGCCTAAATTTCTAAATGATTAAATGCCTGAATGCCTAAACGCCTAAACACCTAAATGCCAAAATACGTAAGTGCCTAAATACCAAAATGCTTAAATGGCCAAATTCCTAGATGCCTAAACGCCCAAATGCCTAAATGCCTAAATGCCTAATTGCCTAAGTGCCTAAATGACTAAATGCCTAAATGTCTAAATGATTAAATGCCTAAATGCCTAAACGCCTAAATACCTAAATGCCTAAATGCGTAAATGCCTAAATACCAAAATGTTTAAATGGCCAAATTCCTAGATGCCTAAACGCCCAAATGCCTAAATGCCTAAATGTCTATATGCCTAAGTGCCGAAATGCGTAATTGCCTAAATGCCTAAACGTTTAAATGCATAAATGTCTAACTGCCTAAAGCCTAAATGCCTAAATTTCTAAATGCCTAAATGTCTAAATGCTTAAATGGCCAAATTCCTAGATGCCTAAACGCCCAAACGTTTAAATGCCTAAATGTCTATATGCCTAAGTGCCTAAATGCCTAAATGCCTAAATGTGTAAATGTCGAAATACCTAAATGTCTAAATGCGTAAATGCCTAAATTCCTACATGTCTAAATGCTTAAATGCCTAACCGCCTAAATGTATAAATGCTTAAATGCCTAATTGTCTAAACGCCTAAATGCCTAAATGCCTAAATGTATAAATGTTTAAATGCCTAAATGCCTAAATGTACAAATGCTTAAATGCTTAATTGCCTAAATGTCTAAATGACAAAATGCCTAAATGCTTAATGCCTAATGTATAAATGCCTAAATGCCTAATTGCGTAAATGCCTAAATGCTTAAGCGCCTAAATGGTTAAATGCCTAAATGCCTAAATGCCTAATTGCGTAAATGCCTAAATGCCTAAATGCCTAAATGGATAAGAGCCTACATGTTTAAATGTATAAATGCCTAAATATCTAAATGCCAAAATGCCTAAATTCTTAATGCCTAATGTATAAATGCCTAAATGTCTAAATGCCAAAATGCCTAAATGCTTAATGCCTAATGTATAATAGCCTAAATGCCTAATTGCGTAAATGCCTAAATGCCTAAACGCCTAAATGGTTAAATGCCTAAATGCCTAAATGCCTAAATGGATAAGAGCCTACATGTTTAAATGTATAAATGCCTAAATATCTAAATGCCTAATGCCTAAATGCCTAATTGCGTAAAGCTTAAATGCCTAAACGGAAAAAAGTCTAAATGCTTAAATGCCTAAATGGATAAGGGCCTACATGTTTAAATGTATAAATGCCTAAATATCTAAATGCCTAAATACCTAAATCAATAATTGCGTAAATGCCTAATTGCCTAAATGCCTAAATAATTAAGTGCTTAAATGCATATATGTCTAAATGCCTAAATCCCTAAATGCCTAATGGCGTAAATGCCTAAGTGCCTAAATGCCAAAATAGTTAAATGTGTAAATGCCTAAATGTCTAATTGCCTAAATGGTTAAATGCCTAATTGAGTAAATGCATAAATGCCTGAACGCCTAATTGCGTAAATGCCTAAATGCCTAAGCGCCTAAATGGTTAAATTCCTAAATGTCTAAATGCCTAAATGGACAAGAGCTTACATGTTTAAATGTATAAATGCCTAAATATCTAAATGCCTAAATGCTTAAATAAATAATTGCGTAAATGCCTAAATGCCTAAATGCCTAAATGGTTAAATGCCTAAATGTCTAAATGCCAAAATGCCTAAATGCTTAATGCCTAATGTATAAATGCCTAAATGACTAGATGCCTAATTGCGTAAATGCCTAAATGCCTAAACGCCTAAATGGTTAAATGCCTAAATGCCTAAATGCCTAAATGGATAAGAGCCTACATGTTTAAATGTATAAATGCCTAAATATCTAAATGCCTAATGCCTAAATGTCTAATTGCGTAAATGCTTAAATGCCTAAACGGTTAAAAGTCTAAATGCTTAAATGCCTAAATGGATAAGAGCCTACATGTTTAAATGTATAAATGCCTAAATATCCAAATGCCTAAATACCTAAATGAATAATTGCGTAAATGCCTAATTGCCTAAATGCCTAAATGGTTAAGTGCTTAAATGTAAATATGTCTAAATGCCTAAATCCCTAAATGCCTAATTGCGTAAATGCCTAAGTGCCTAAATGCCAAAATGGTTAAATGTGTAAATGCCTAAATGTCTAATTGTCTAAATGGTTAAATGCCTAATTGCGTAAATGCATAAATGCCTAAATGTCTAAATTGTTAAATGCCTAAATGCCTCAATGCCTAAATGCCTAAATCTATGAATGTTTAAATGCCTATATGGCTAAATGTTTAAATGCCTAAACACCTAAATGCCTAAAAGTTTAAATGTATAAATGCTTAAATGCCTAATTGCTTAATTGCCTAAATGATTGAATGCCAAAGTGCCAAAATGGTTAACTGTAAAAATTCCTAAATGTCTAAATTCCTAAATACCTACATGCGTCAAATGTATAAATTTCTAAATGCCTAAATGCCTAAATGACTAAATGCCTAAATGCTTAAATTTCTAAAAGCCGAAATGTATAAATTCCTAAACGTCTAAATGCCTAAATACCTAAATCCATAGATGTATAAATGCCTAAATGTCAAAATGCGTAAATGCCAAAAGGCCTAAACGCATAATTTCTAAATGCCTAAATGCCTGTAAGCTAAAGGGCCCAAGTGCCTAAGTTCATAAACGTTAACGTGGCTAAATTAATAAATTACTAGAAGCTTAAATGCCTAAATGGCTAAATGCCTAAGTGCCTAAATGACTAAAGGCATATATGCCTAAATGTTTAAAGGCCTAAATGCCCAAATGCCTAAATACCTAAATGCCTAAATGTATAAATGCCTAAATGCCTAAATGCCTAAATGCCGAAATGCTTAACTGCCTAAATGCCTAAATGCTTAATGCCTATATGAATAAATGCTTAAATGTCTAAACGCCTAAATGGCTACATTCCTAAAACGCTAAATGCTTAAATGTATAAATGCCTAAACGTACAAATGAATAAATGTCTAAAAGTATAAATATATAAATGACTAAATGCCTAAATGTCCAAATGCCAAAATGTTTAAATGTATTAATATATTTATTCCTAAACTTCTAAAAAGCTAAATGTCTATATGCCTAAGTGCCTAAATGCCTAAATGCCTAAATGTGTAAATGTCCAAATACCTAAATTCTAAATGCGTAAATGCCTAAATTCCTAAATGTCTAAATGCTTAAATGCCTAACCGCCTAAGTGTATAAATGCTTAAATGCCTAATTGTCTAAACGCTTAAATGCCTAAATGCCTAAATGTATAAATGCTTAAATGCCTAAATGCCTAAATGTACAAATGCTTAAATGCTTAATTGACTAAATGTCTAAATGCCAAAATGCCTAAACGTTTAATGCCTAATGTATAAATGCCTAAATGTCTAAATGAATAATTGCGTAAATGCCTAAATGCCTAAATGACTAAATGTTTAAATGGATAAATGTCTAACTGCCTAATGCCAAAATGCCTAAATGACTCAATGTCTAAATGATTAAATGGCCAAATTCCTAGATGCCTAAACGCCCAAACGCATAAATGCATAAATGTCTAACTGCCTAATGCCTTAATGCCTAAATGCCTAAATGCCTAAATGTCTAAATGCTTAAATGGCCAAATTCCTAGAACCCTAAACGCCCAAACGCATAAATGCCTAAATGTCTATATGCCTAAGTGCCTAAATGCCTAAATGCCTAAATGTGTAAATGTCCAAATACCTAAATGTCTAAATGCGTAAATGCCAAAATTCCTAAATGTCTAAATGCTTAAATGCTTAACCGCCTAAATGTAGAACTGCTTAAATGCCTAATTGTCTAAACGCTTAAATGCCTAAATGCCTAAATGTATAAATGTTTAAATGCCTAAATGCCTAAATGTACAAATGCTTAAATTCTTAATTGCTTAAATGTCTAAATGCCAAAATGCCTAAATGCTTAATGCATAATGTATAATTGCCTAAATGCCTAAATGCCTAATTGCGTAAATGCCTAAATGCCCAAACGCCTAAATGGTCAAATGCCTAAATGCTTAAATGCCTAAATGGACAAGAGCCTACATGCTTAAATGTATAAATGCCTAAATATCTAAATGCCTAAATGCCTAAATAAATAATTGCGTAAATGCCTAAATGCCTAAATGCCTAAATGGTTAAATGCCTAAATGTCTAAATGCCAAAATGCCTAAATGCTTAATGGCTAATGTATAAATGCCTAAATGCCTAAATGCCTAATTGCGTAAATGCCTAAATGCCTAAACGCCTAAATGCTTAAATGCCTAAATGTCTAAAAGTATAAATGCCTAAATGTCTAAATTCTTAAATGCCTAACTGCCTAAATGTATAAATGCTTAAATGCCTAAATGCCTAAATAAATAATTGCGTAAATGCCTAAATGCCTAAACGCCTAAATGGTTAAATGCCTAAATGCCTAAATGCCTAAATGGATAAGAGCCTACATGTTTAAATGTATAAATGCCTAAATATCTAAATGCCAAAATGCTTAAATGCTTAATGCCTAATGTATAAATGCCTAAATGTCTAAATACCAAAATGCCTAAATGCTTAATGCCTAATGCATAAATGCCTAAATGCCTAAATGCCTAATTGCGTAAATGCCTAAATGCCTAAACGCCTAAATGCTTAAATTCCTAAATGTCTAAAAGTATAAATGCCTAAATGTCTTAATTCTTAAATGCCTAACTGCCTAAATGTATAAATGCTTAAATGCCTAAATGCCTAAATGTCTAAACGCCTAAATGTTTAAATGCCTAAATGCCTAAATGGCTAAATGCCTAAATGCTTAAATGCCTAAATGTCTAAATGTATAGGAGCCTACATGTTTAACTGTATAAATGATTAAATGTCTAAATACCTAAAAGTCTAAATGCCTAAATGCCTAAATGCATAGG
The DNA here is from genome assembly GCA_940337035.1 of Agriotes lineatus. Lineage (NCBI taxonomy): Eukaryota > Metazoa > Arthropoda > Insecta > Coleoptera > Elateridae > Agriotes > Agriotes lineatus. Next base: position 108,453 of record CALNHX010000193.1, on the reverse strand, counting down.
TGTCTAAATGCCTAAATGCTTAAATTATTAAACACTAAATTCCTAAACGCCTCAATGCCTAAACGTCTAATTGCCTAAATGTCTAAATGCCTAAACGGCCAAATGCCTAAATGCCTAAATGCCTAAATGCCTAAATGCCGAAATGCCTAAGTGCCTAAATGCCTAAATAAATAATGTCAATATGTCTAAATACCTAAATGTGTAAACGATTAGATGGCTAAATTTCTAAAAGCCTAAATGATTAATTGCCTAAATGCCTATATGCCTACATGCCTAAATCCCTAAATGCCTAAAATTTTAATGTATAAATGTTTAACTGTTTAAATGCCTAAATGGCTAAATGCCTAAATGTCTAAGCGCCTAAATGCGTAAATGCCTAAATGCCTAAATGCTTAAATGCCTAAACGCCTAAATGCCTAAATGCCTAAACGCCTAAATTCCTAAATGCCTAAATGCCTAAACGCCTAAATTCTTAAATGCCCAAATGCATATATACCAAAAGGCCCAGGAGCTTAAGTTCATAAACGTTTACGTGGCTAAATTCCTAAATTACTAAATGTTTAAATGCTTAAAAAGCTAAATGCCAAAATGCCTAAACGCCTAAATACCTAAATGCCTATATGCCTAAATTCTTAAATGCCTAAATGCCTAAACGTTTAAAAGGCTAAATTCCTAAAAGCTCAAATGATTAAATGCCTAAATGCTTAAACGCCTAAATGCCTAAACGCCTAAATACCTAAATGTATAAATGCCTAAATGATTAAATGCCCAAATGTCTAACTGCCTTAATGCCTAAATGTCTAAATGCCTGAATGCCTAAATACCAAAATGCCTAAATGCCCAAATGCCTAAATGCCTAAATGTCTATATACCTAAGTGTCTAAACGCCTAAATGCCTAAATGCCTAAGTGTGTAAATAACCAAATACGAAAATTTATAGATGTATAAATGCCTAAATATTTAGATGCTTAAATGCTTAACTGCCTAAATGTATAAATGCCTAATTGCCTAATTGCGTAAATGCCTAAATGCCTAAATGCCTAAATGCGTAATGCCTAATTTTTAAATGTATAAATGCCTAAATGTCTAAATTCTTAAGTGCCTAACTGCCTAAATGTATAAATGCTTAAATGCCTAAATGCCTAAATGCCTAAATGCCTAAATGCCTAAATGCCTAAATGTTTAATTGCCTAAATGCCTAAATGGCTAAATGCCTAAATGCTTAAATGCCTAAATGTCTAAATGTATAGGAGCCTACATGTTTAACTGTATAAATGCCTAAATGTCTAAATACCTAAATGTCTAAATGCCTAAATGCCTAACTGCATAGGTGTCTAAATGCTAAAGGCCTAAATTTCTAAATGTATAAATCTATAACTGCCTAAATGTCTAAATACCTAAATGTTTAAATGCCTAATTGTATAAATGTCTAATTGCCTAATTGCGTAAATGCCTAAATGCCTAAATGCCTAAATGCTTAATGCCTAATGTTTAAATATATAAATGCCTAAATGTCTAAATTCTTAAATGCCTAACTACCTATATGTATAAATGCTTAAATGCCTAAATGTTTAATTGCCTAAATGCCTAAATGGCTAAATGCCTAAATGCTTAAATGCCTAAATGTGTAAATGTATAGGAGCCTACATGTTTAACTGTATAAATGCCTAAATGTCTAAATACCTAAATGCCTAAACGCCTAAATGCCTACACTTATAAATGCGTAAACGTCTAAATGCCTACATTTCTAAATGTATAAATTTATAACTGCCTAAATGTCTAAATACCTAAATGTTTAAATGCCTAATTGTAAAAATGCCTAAATGTCTAAATGCCTAATTGCCTAAATGCCTAAATGTTTAAATGCATAAATGTCTAACTGCCTAGTGCCAAAATGCCTAAATGCCTAAATGTCTAAATGATTAAATGCCTGAATGCCTAAACGCCTAAATACCAAAATGCTTAGATGGCCAAATTTCTAGATGCCTAAGCGCCCAAATGCCTAAATGCCTAAATGCCTAATTGTCTAAGTGCCTAAATGCCTAAATGCCTAAATGCCTAAATGATTAAATGCTTAAATGCCTAAACGCCTAAATACCTAAATGCCTAAATGCGTAAATGCCTAAATACCGAAATGCTTAAATGGCTAAATTCCTAGTTGCCTAAACGCCCAAATGCCTAAATGCCTAAATGTCTAAACGCGTAAATGTGTAAATGTATAAATGCCTAAATGCCTAATTGCCTAAATGCATAATTGCCTAAATGCCTAAATGTTTAAATGCATAAATGTCTAACTGCCTAATGCCTAAATGCCTAAATGCCTAAATGTCTAAATGCTTAAATGGCCAAATTCCTAGATGACTAAACGCCCAAATGCCTAAATGCCTAAATGTCTATATGCCTAAGTGCCTAAATGCCTAAATGCCTAAATGTGTAAATGTCCAAATACCTAAATGTCTAAATGCGTAAATGCCTAAATTCCTAAATGTCTAAATGCTTAAATGCCTAAATGCCTAAATGTATAAATGCTTAAATGCCTAAATGCCTAAATGTACAAATGCTTAAATGCTTAATTGACTAAATGTCTAAATGCCAAAATGCCTAAACGTTTAATGTCTAATGTATAAATGCCTAAATGTCTAAATGAATAATTGCGTAAATGCCTAAATGCCTAAATGAGTAAATGTTTAAATGGATAAATGTCTAACTGCCTAATGCCAAAATGCCTAAATGACTCAATGTCTAAATGATTAAATGGCCAAATTCCTAGATGCCTAAACGCCCAAACGCATAAATGCATAAATGTCTAACTGCCTAATGCCTAAATGCCTAAATGCCTAAATGCCTAAATGTCTAAATGCTTAAATGACCAAATTCCTAGATGCCTAAACGCCCAAACGCATAAATGCATAAATGTCTAACTGCCTAATGTCTATATGCCTAAGTGCCTAAATGCCTAAATGTGTAAGTGTCCAAATACCTAAATGTCTAAATGCGTAAATGCCAAAATTCCTAAATGTCTAAATGCTTAAATGCTTAACCGCCTAAATGTAGAACTGCTTAAATGCCTAATTGTCTAAACGCTTAAATGCCTAAATGCCTAAATGTATAAATGTTTAAATGCCTAAATGCCTAAATGTACAAATGCTTAAATGCTTAATTGCTTAAATGTCTAAATGCCAAAATGCCTAAATGCTTAATGCATAATGTATAATTGCTTAAAGGCCTAAATGCCTAATTGCGTAAATGCCTAAATGCCTAAACGCTAAATGGTTAAATGCCTAAATGCTTAAATGCCTAAATGGATAAGAGCCTACATGCTTAAATGTATAAATGCCTAAATATCTAAATGCCTAAATGCCTAAATAAATAATTTCGTAAATGCCTAAATGTCTAAATGCCTAAATGGTTAAATGCCTAAATGTCTAAATGCCAAAATGCCTAAATGCTTAATGGCTAATGTATAAATGCCTAAATGCCTAAATGCCTAATTGCGTAAATGCCTAAATGCCTAAACGCCTAAATGCTTAAATGCCTAAATGTCTAAAAGTATAAATGCCTAAATGTCTAAATTCTTAAATGCCTAACTGCCTAAATGTATAAATGCTTAAATGCCTAAATGCCTAAATAAATAATTGCGTAAATGCCTAAATGCCTAAACGCCTAAATGGTTAAATGCCTAAATGCCTAAATGCCTAAATGGATAAGAGCCTACATGTTTAAATGTATAAATGCCTAAATATCTAAATGCCAAAATGCTTAAATGCTTAATGCCTAATGTATAAATGCCTAAATGTCTAAATACCAAAATGCCTAAATGCTTAATGCCTAATGCATAAATGCCTAAATGCCTAAATGCCTAATTGCGTAAATGCCTAAATGCCTAAACGCCTAAATGCTTAAATTCCTAAATGTCTAAAAGTATAAATGCCTAAATGTCTTAATTCTTAAATGCCTAACTGCCTAAATGTATAAATGCTTAAATGCCTAAATGCCTAAATGTCTAAACGCCTAAATGTTTAAATGCCTAAATGCCTAAATGGCTAAATGCCTAAATGCTTAAATGCCTAAATGTCTAAATGTATAGGAGCCTACATGTTTAACTGTATAAATGATTAAATGTCTAAATACCTAAAAGTCTAAATGCCTAAATGCCTAAATGCATAGGTGTCTAAATGCCTAAATGCTTAAATTATTAAACACTAAATTCCTAAACGCCTCAATGCCTAAACGTCTAATTGCCTAAATGTCTAAATGCCTAAACGGCCAAATGCCTAAATGCCTAAATGCCTAAATGCCTAAATGCCGAAATGCCTAAGTGCCTAAATGCCTAAATAAATAATGTCAATATGTCTAAATACCTAAATGTGTAAACGATTAGATGGCTAAATTTCTAAAAGCCTAAATGATTAATTGCCTAAATGCCTATATGCCTACATGCCTAAATCCCTAAATGCCTAAAATTTTAATGTATAAATGTTTAACTGTTTAAATGCCTAAATGGCTAAATGCCTAAATGTCTAAGCGCCTAAATGCGTAAATGCCTAAATGCCTAAATGCTTAAATGCCTAAACGCCTAAATGCCTAAATGCCTAAACGCCTAAATTCCTAAATGCCTAAATGCCTAAACGCCTAAATTCTTAAATGCCCAAATGCATATATACCAAAAGGCCCAGGAGCTTAAGTTCATAAACGTTTACGTGGCTAAATTCCTAAATTACTAAATGTTTAAATGCTTAAAAAGCTAAATGCCAAAATGCCTAAACGCCTAAATACCTAAATGCCTATATGCCTAAATTCTTAAATGCCTAAATGCCTAAACGTTTAAAAGGCTAAATTCCTAAAAGCTCAAATGATTAAATGCCTAAATGCTTAAACGCCTAAATGCCTAAACGCCTAAATACCTAAATGTATAAATGCCTAAATGATTAAATGCCCAAATGTCTAACTGCCTTAATGCCTAAATGTCTAAATGCCTGAATGCCTAAATACCAAAATGCCTAAATGCCCAAATGCCTAAATGCCTAAATGTCTATATACCTAAGTGTCTAAACGCCTAAATGCCTAAATGCCTAAGTGTGTAAATAACCAAATACGAAAATTTATAGATGTATAAATGCCTAAATATTTAGATGCTTAAATGCTTAACTGCCTAAATGTATAAATGCCTAATTGCCTAATTGCGTAAATGCCTAAATGCCTAAATGCCTAAATGCGTAATGCCTAATTTTTAAATGTATAAATGCCTAAATGTCTAAATTCTTAAGTGCCTAACTGCCTAAATGTATAAATGCTTAAATGCCTAAATGCCTAAATGCCTAAATGCCTAAATGCCTAAATGCCTAAATGTTTAATTGCCTAAATGCCTAAATGGCTAAATGCCTAAATGCTTAAATGCCTAAATGTCTAAATGTATAGGAGCCTACATGTTTAACTGTATAAATGCCTAAATGTCTAAATACCTAAATGTCTAAATGCCTAAATGCCTAACTGCATAGGTGTCTAAATGCTAAAGGCCTAAATTTCTAAATGTATAAATCTATAACTGCCTAAATGTCTAAATACCTAAATGTTTAAATGCCTAATTGTATAAATGTCTAATTGCCTAATTGCGTAAATGCCTAAATGCCTAAATGCCTAAATGCTTAATGCCTAATGTTTAAATATATAAATGCCTAAATGTCTAAATTCTTAAATGCCTAACTACCTATATGTATAAATGCTTAAATGCCTAAATGTTTAATTGCCTAAATGCCTAAATGGCTAAATGCCTAAATGCTTAAATGCCTAAATGTGTAAATGTATAGGAGCCTACATGTTTAACTGTATAAATGCCTAAATGTCTAAATACCTAAATGCCTAAACGCCTAAATGCCTACACTTATAAATGCGTAAACGTCTAAATGCCTACATTTCTAAATGTATAAATTTATAACTGCCTAAATGTCTAAATACCTAAATGTTTAAATGCCTAATTGTAAAAATGCCTAAATGTCTAAATGCCTAATTGCCTAAATGCCTAAATGTTTAAATGCATAAATGTCTAACTGCCTAGTGCCAAAATGCCTAAATGCCTAAATGTCTAAATGATTAAATGCCTGAATGCCTAAACGCCTAAATACCAAAATGCTTAGATGGCCAAATTTCTAGATGCCTAAGCGCCCAAATGCCTAAATGCCTAAATGCCTAATTGTCTAAGTGCCTAAATGCCTAAATGCCTAAATGCCTAAATGATTAAATGCTTAAATGCCTAAACGCCTAAATACCTAAATGCCTAAATGCGTAAATGCCTAAATACCGAAATGCTTAAATGGCTAAATTCCTAGTTGCCTAAACGCCCAAATGCCTAAATGCCTAAATGTCTAAACGCGTAAATGTGTAAATGTATAAATGCCTAAATGCCTAAATGCCTAAATGCATAATTGCCTAAATGCCTAAATGTTTAAATGCATAAATGTCTAACTGCCTAATGCCTAAATGCCTAAATGCCTAAATGTCTAAATGCTTAAATGGCCAAATTCCTAGATGACTAAACGCCCAAATGCCTAAATGCCTAAATGTCTATATGCCTAAGTGCCTAAATGCCTAAATGCCTAAATGTGTAAATGTCCAAATACCTAAATGTCTAAATGCGTAAATGCCTAAATTCCTAAATGTCTAAATGCTTAAATGCCTAAATGCCTAAATGTATAAATGCTTAAATGCCTAAATGCCTAAATGTACAAATGCTTAAATGCTTAATTGACTAAATGTCTAAATGCCAAAATGCCTAAACGTTTAATGTCTAATGTATAAATGCCTAAATGTCTAAATGAATAATTGCGTAAATGCCTAAATGCCTAAATGAGTAAATGTTTAAATGGATAAATGTCTAACTGCCTAATGCCAAAATGCCTAAATGACTCAATGTCTAAATGATTAAATGGCCAAATTCCTAGATGCCTAAACGCCCAAACGCATAAATGCATAAATGTCTAACTGCCTAATGTCTATATGCCTAAGTGCCTAAATGCCTAAATGTGTAAGTGTCCAAATACCTAAATGTCTAAATGCGTAAATGCCAAAATTCCTAAATGTCTAAATGCTTAAATGCTTAACCGCCTAAATGTAGAACTGCTTAAATGCCTAATTGTCTAAACGCTTAAATGCCTAAATGCCTAAATGTATAAATGTTTAAATGCCTAAATGCCTAAATGTACAAATGCTTAAATGCTTAATTGCTTAAATGTCTAAATGCCAAAATGCCTAAATGCTTAATGCATAATGTATAATTGCTTAAATGCCTAAATGCCTAATTGCGTAAATGCCTAAATGCCTAAACGCTAAATGGTTAAATGCCTAAATGCTTAAATGCCTAAATGGATAAGAGCCTACATGCTTAAATGTATAAATGCCTAAATATCTAAATGCCTAAATGCCTAAATAAATAATTTCGTAAATGCCTAAATGTCTAAATGCCTAAATGGTTAAATGCCTAAATGTCTAAATGCCAAAATGCCTAAATGCTTAATGGCTAATGTATAAATGCCTAAATGCCTAAATGCCTAATTGCGTAAATGCCTAAATGCCTAAACGCCTAAATGCTTAAATGCCTAAATGTCTAAAAGTATAAATGCCTAAATGTCTACATTCTTAAATGCCTAACTGCCTAAATGTATAAATGCTTAAATGCCTAAATGCCTAAATAAATAATTGCGTAAATGCCTAAATGCCTAAATGGATAAGAGCCTACATGTTTAAATGTATAAATGCCTAAATATCTAAATGCCAAAATGCCTAAATGCTTAATGCCTAATGCATAAATGCCTAAATGTCTAAATACCAAAATGCCTAAATGCTTAATGCCTAATGTATAAATGCCTAAATGCCTAAATGCCTAATTGCGTAAATGCCTAAATGCCTAAACGCCGAAATGCTTAAATGCCTAAATGTCTAAAAGTATAAATGCCTAAATGTCTTAATTCTTAAATGCCTAACGGCCTAACTGTATAAATGCTTAAATGCCTAAATGCTTAAATGCCTAAATGTCTAAATGTATAGGAGCCTACATGTTTAACTGTATAAATGATTAAATGTCTAAATACCTAAAAGTCTAAATGCCTAAATGCCTAAATGCATAGGTGTCTAAATGCCTAAATGCTTAAATTATTAAACACTAAATGCCTAAACGCCTCAATGCCTAAACGTCTAATTGCCTAAATGTCTAAATGTATAAATTTATAAATGCCTAAATGTCTAAATACCTAGATGTTTAAATGCCTAATTGTATAAATGTCTAAATGCCTAAATGTCTAAATGCCTAATTGCCTAAATGCCTAAATGTTTAAATGCATAAATGTCTAGCTGCCTAATGCCTAAATGCGTAAATGCCTAAATACCAAAATGCTTAAATGGCCAAATTCCTAGATGCCTAAACGCCCAAATGCCTAAATGCCTAAATGCCTAATTGCCTAAGTGCCTAAATACTTAAATGCCTAAATGCGTAATTGCCTAAATACAGAAATGGTTAAATGGCCAAATTCCTAGATGCCTAAACGCCCAAATGCCTAAATGCCTAAATGTATATATGCCTAATTGCCTAAATGCCTAAACGCCTCAATGTGTAAATGTATAAATGCCTAAACACCTAAATGCCTAAATGTCTAACTATATGTGACCAAATACCTAAATGTCTAAGCGTATAAATTTTTAAATGTCTAAATCCTTAAATGCTTAACTGCCTAAATGTATAAATGCTTAAATGCCTAATTGCCCAAATGATTAAATGCCTAAATGCTTAATGCATATATGCCTAAATGCCTAAATTCCTAAGTGTCTAAATGCTTAAATACCTAACTGCCTAAATGTATAAATGCTAAAATACATAATTGCCTAAACGCTTAAATTCTTAAATGCCTAAATGTATAAATGCTTAAATGCCTAATTGCCTAAATGCTTAAATGCCTAAATGCCTAAATGTCATAATGTATAGATGCCTACATGTCTAAATGCTTAAATGCCTAAATGTCTAAAAGTATAAATGCCTAAATGTCTTAATTCTTAAATGCCTAACTGCCTAAATGTATAAATGCTTAAATGCCTAAATGCTTAAATGCCTAAATGTCTAAATGTATAGGAGCCTACATGTTTAACTGTATAAATGATTAAATGTCTAAATACCTAAAAGTCTAAATGCCTAAATGCCTAAATGCATAGGTGTCTAAATGCCTAAATGCTTAAATTATTAAACACTAAATGCCTAAACGCCTCAATGCCTAAACGTCTAATTGCCTAAATGTCTAAATGTATAAATTGATAAATGCCTAAATGTCTAAATACCTAGATGTTTAAATGCCTAATTGTATAAATGTCTAAATGCCTAAATGTCTAAATGCCTAATTGCCTAAATGCCTAAATGTTTAAATGCATAAATGTCTAGCTGCCTAATGCCTAAATGCGTAAATGCCTAAATACCAAAATGCTTAAATGGCCAAATTCCTAGATGCCTAAACGCCCAAATGCCTAAATGCCTAAATGCCTAATTGCCTAAGTGCCTAAATACTTAAATGCCTAAATGCGTAATTGCCTAAATACAGAAATGGTTAAATGGCCAAATTCCTAGATGCCTAAACGCCCAAATGCCTAAATGCCTAAATGTCTATATGCCTAATTGCCTAAATTCCTAAACGCCTCAATGAGTAAATGTATAAATGCCTAAACACCTAAATGCCTAAATGTCTAACTATATGTGACCAAATACCTAAATGTCTAAGCGTATAAATTTTTAAATGTCTAAATGCTTAAATGCTTAACTGCCTAAATGTATAAATGCTTAAATGCCTAATTGCCTAAATGATTAAATGCCTAAATTCTTAATGCATATATGCCTAAATGCCTAAATTCCTAAGTGTCTAAATGCCTAAATACCTAACTGCCTAAATGTATAAATGCTTAAATACCTAATTGCCTAAACGCTTAAATTCCTAAATGCCTAAATGTATAAATGCTTAAATGCCTAATTGCCTAAATGCTTAAATGCCTAAATGCCTAAATGCTTAAATGCCTAAATGTCTTAATGTATAGATGCCTACATGTCTAAATGCTTAAATGCCTAACTGCCTAAATGTATAAATGCTTAAATGCCTAAATGCCTAAATGCCTAAATAGCACATTGCCTAAATGCTTAAATGCCTAAATGCCTAAATGTATAGGAGCCTACATGTTTGACTGTATAAATGCCTAAATGTCTAAATGCTTAAATGCCTAAATGCATAGGTTTATAAATGTCTAAGTGCCTAAATGCCTAAATTATTAAACGTTTAAATGCCTAAACGCCTAAATGCCTAAATGTATAAATGCCTAAACGTCTAAATGCTTAAATGTTTAAATGTATAAATTTATAAATGCTTAAATGTCTAAATGCCTAAATGTTTAAATGCCTAATTGTATAAATGTCTAAATGCCTAAATGCCTAAATGCCTAATTGCTTAAATGCCTAAATATTTAAATGCATAAATGTCTAACTGTTTAAATGCCTAAATGCCTAAATGTCTAAATGCTTAAATGGCCAAATTCCTAGCTGCCTAAACGCCCAAATGCCTAAATGCCTAAGTGTCCATATGCCTAAGTGCCTAAATGGCTAAATGTGTAAAAGTCCAAATACCTGAATGTCTAAATGCGTAAATGCCTAAATTCCTAAATGTCTAAATGCTTAAATGCCTAACCGCCTAAATGTATAAATGTTTAAATGCCTAATTGTCTAAATGCTTAAATGCTTAAATGCTTAAATGTATAAATGCTTAAATGGCTAATTACCTAAGTGCTTAAATGCCTAAATGCCTAAATGCTTAAATGCCCATATGTCTAAATGTATAAATGCCTAAATGTCTAAATTCTTAAATGCCTAAATGCCTAAATGTATAAATGCTTAAATGCCTAAATGCCTAAATGCCTAAATGCCTAATTGCCTAAATGTTTAAATGCCTAAATGCTTAAATGGCTAAATGCCTAAATGCTTAAATGCCTAAATGTCTAAATGTATAGGAGCCTACATGTTTAACTGTATAAATGCCTAATTGCCTAATTGCGTAAATGCCTAAATGCCTAAATGCCTAAATGCGTAATGCCTAATTTTTAAATGTATAAATGCCTAAATGTCTAAATGCTTAAATGCCTAAATGCCTAAATAAATAATTGCGTAAATGCCTAAATGCCTAAACGCCTAAATGGTTAAATGCCTAAATGCCTAAATGCCTAAATGGATAAGAGCCTAGATGTTTAAATGTATAAATGCCTAAATATCTAAATGCCAAAATGCTTAAATGCTTAATGCCTAATGTATAAATGCCTAAATGTCTAAATACCAAAATGCCTAAATGCTTAATGCCTAATGCATAAATGCCTAAATGCCTAAATGCCTAATTGCGTAAATGCCTAAATGCCTAAACGCCTAAATGCTTAAATTCCTAAATGTCTAAAAGTATAAATGCCTAAATGTCTTAATTCTTAAATGCCTAACTGCCTAAATGTATAAATGCTTAAATGCCTAAATGCCTAAATGTCTAAACGCCTAAATGTTTAAATGCCTAAATGCCTAAATGGCTAAATGCCTAAATGCTTAAATGCCTAAATGTCTAAATGTATAGGAGCCTACATGTTTAACTGTATAAATGATTAAATGTCTAAATACCTAAAAGTCTAAATGCCTAAATGCCTAAATGCATAGGTGTCTAAATGCCTAAATGCTTAAATTATTAAACACTAAATTCCTAAACGCCTCAATGCCTAAACGTCTAATTGCCTAAATGTCTAAATGCCTAAACGGCCAAATGCCTAAATGCCTAAATGCCTAAATGCCTAAATGCCGAAATGCCTAAGTGCCTAAATGCCTAAATAAATAATGTCAATATGTCTAAATACCTAAATGTGTAAACGATTAGATGGCTAAATTTCTAAAAGCCTAAATGATTAATTGCCTAAATGCCTATATGCCTACATGCCTAAATCCCTAAATGCCTAAAATTTTAATGTATAAATGTTTAACTGTTTAAATGCCTAAATGGCTAAATGCCTAAATGTCTAAGCGCCTAAATGCGTAAATGCCTAAATGCCTAAATGCTTAAATGCCTAAACGCCTAAATGCCTAAATGCCTAAACGCCTAAATTCCTAAATGCCTAAATGCCTAAACGCCTAAATTCTTAAATGCCCAAATGCATATATACCAAAAGGCCCAGGAGCTTAAGTTCATAAACGTTTACGTGGCTAAATTCCTAAATTACTAAATGTTTAAATGCTTAAAAAGCTAAATGCCAAAATGCCTAAACGCCTAAATACCTAAATGCCTATATGCCTAAATTCTTAAATGCCTAAATGCCTAAACGTTTAAAAGGCTAAATTCCTAAAAGCTCAAATGATTAAATGCCTAAATGCTTAAACGCCTAAATGCCTAAACGCCTAAATACCTAAATGTATAAATGCCTAAATGATTAAATGCCCAAATGTCTAACTGCCTTAATGCCTTAATGCCTAAATGTCTAAATGCCTGAATGCCTAAATACCAAAATGCCTAAATGCCCAAATGCTTAAATGCCTAAATGTCTATATACCTAAGTGTCTAAACGCCTAAATGCCTAAATGCCTAAGTGTGTAAATAACCAAATACGAAAATTTATAGATGTATAAATGCCTAAATATTTAGATGCTTAAATGCTTAACTGCCTAAATGTATAAATGCCTAATTGCCTAATTGCGTAAATGCCTAAATGCCTAAATGCCTAAATGCGTAATGCCTAATTTTTAAATGTATAAATGCCTAAATGTCTAAATTCTTAAGTGCCTAACTGCCTAAATGTATAAATGCTTAAATGCCTAAATGCCTAAATGCCTAAATGCCCAAATGCCTAAATGCCTAAATGTTTAATTGCCTAAATGCCTAAATGGCTAAATGCCTAAATGCTTAAATGCCTAAATGTCTAAATGTATAGGAGCCTACATGTTTAACTGTATAAATGCCTAAATGTCTAAATACCTAAATGTCTAAATGCCTAAATGCCTAACTGCATAGGTGTCTAAATGCTAAAGGCCTAAATTTCTAAATGTATAAATCTATAACTGCCTAAATGTCTAAATACCTAAATGTTTAAATGCCTAATTGTATAAATGTCTAATTGCCTAATTGCGTAAATGCCTAAATGCCTAAATGCCTAAATGCTTAATGCCTAATGTTTAAATATATAAATGCCTAAATGTCTAAATTCTTAAATGCCTAACTACCTATATGTATAAATGCTTAAATGCCTAAATGTTTAATTGCCTAAATGCCTAAATGGCTAAATGCCTAAATGCTTAAATGCCTAAATGTGTAAATGTATAGGAGCCTACATGTTTAACTGTATAAATGCCTAAATGTCTAAATACCTAAATGCCTAAACGCCTAAATGCCTACACTTATAAATGCGTAAACGTCTAAATGCCTACATTTCTAAATGTATAAATTTATAACTGCCTAAATGTCTAAATACCTAAATGTTTAAATGCCTAATTGTATAAATGTCTAAATGCCTAAATGTCTAAATGCCTAATTGCCTAAATGCCTAAATGTTTAAATGCATAAATGTCTAACTGCCTAGTGCCAAAATGCCTAAATGCCTAAATGTCTAACTGATTAAATGCCTGAATGCCTAAACGCCTAAATACCAAAATGCTTAGATGGCCAAATTTCTAGATGCCTAAGCGCCCAAATGCCTAAATGCCTAAATGCCTAATTGTCTAAGTGCCTAAATGCCTAAATGCCTAAATGCCTAAATGATTAAATGCTTAAATGCCTAAACGCCTAAATACCTAAATGCCTAAATGCGTAAATGCCTAAATACCGAAATGCTTAAATGGCTAAATTCCTAGTTGCCTAAACGCCCAAATGCCTAAATGCCTAAATGTCTAAACGCGTAAATGTGTAAATGTATAAATGCCTAAATGCCTAAATGCCTAAATGCATAATTGCCTAAATGCCTAAATGTTTAAATGCATAAATGTCTAACTGCCTAATGCCTAAATGCCTAAATGCCTAAATGTCTAAATGCTTAAATGGCCAAATTCCTAGATGACTAAACGCCCAAATGCCTAAATGCCTAAATGTCTATATGCCTAAGTGCCTAAATGCCTAAATGCCTAAATGTGTAAATGTCCAAATACCTAAATGTCTAAATGCGTAAATGCCTAAATTCCTAAATGTCTAAATGCTTAAATGCCTAACCGCCTAAGTGTATAAATGCTTAAATGCCTAATTGTCTAAACGCTTAAATGCCTAAATGCCTAAATGTATAAATGCTTAAATGCCTAAATGCCTAAATGTACAAATGCTTAAATGCTTAATTGACTAAATGTCTAAATGCCAAAATGCCTAAACGTTTAATGTCTAATGTATAAATGCCTAAATGTCTAAATGAATAATTGCGTAAATGCCTAAATGCCTAAATGAGTAAATGTTTAAATGGATAAATGTCTAACTGCCTAATGCCAAAATGCCTAAATGACTCAATGTCTAAATGATTAAATGGCCAAATTCCTAGATGCCTAAACGCCCAAACGCATAAATGCATAAATGTCTAACTGCCTAATGCCTAAATGCCTAAATGCCTAAATGCCTAAATGTCTAAATGCTTAAATGACCAAATTCCTAGATGCCTAAACGCCCAAACGCATAAATGCATAAATGTCTAACTGCCTAATGTCTATATGCCTAAGTGCCTAAATGCCTAAATGTGTAAGTGTCCAAATACCTAAATGTCTAAATGCGTAAATGCCAAAATTCCTAAATGTCTAAATGCTTAAATGCTTAACCGCCTAAATGTAGAACTGCTTAAATGCCTAATTGTCTAAACGCTTAAATGCCTAAATGCCTAAATGTATAAATGTTTAAATGCCTAAATGCCTAAATGTACAAATGCTTAAATGCTTAATTGCTTAAATGTCTAAATGCCAAAATGCCTAAATGCTTAATGCATAATGTATAATTGCTTAAATGCCTAAATGCCTAATTGCGTAAATGCCTAAATGCCTAAACGCTAAATGGTTAAATGCCTAAATGCTTAAATGCCTAAATGGATAAGAGCCTACATGCTTAAATGTATAAATGCCTAAATATCTAAATGCCTAAATGCCTAAATAAATAATTTCGTAAATGCCTAAATGTCTAAATGCCTAAATGGTTAAATGCCTAAATGTCTAAATGCCAAAATGCCTAAATGCTTAATGGCTAATGTATAAATGCCTAAATGCCTAAATGCCTAATTGCGTAAATGCCTAAATGCCTAAACGCCTAAATGCTTAAATGCCTAAATGTCTAAAAGTATAAATGCCTAAATGTCTACATTCTTAAATGCCTAACTGCCTAAATGTATAAATGCTTAAATGCCTAAATGCCTAAATAAATAATTGCGTAAATGCCTAAATGCCTAAATGGATAAGAGCCTACATGTTTAAATGTATAAATGCCTAAATATCTAAATGCCAAAATGCCTAAATGCTTAATGCCTAATGCATAAATGCCTAAATGTCTAAATACCAAAATGCCTAAATGCTTAATGCCTAATGTATAAATGCCTAAATGCCTAAATGCCTAATTGCGTAAATGCCTAAATGCCTAAACGCCGAAATGCTTAAATGCCTAAATGTCTAAAAGTATAAATGCCTAAATGTCTTAATTCTTAAATGCCTAACGGCCTAACTGTATAAATGCTTAAATGCCTAAATGCTTAAATGCCTAAATGTCTAAATGTATAGGAGCCTACATGTTTAACTGTATAAATGATTAAATGTCTAAATACCTAAAAGTCTAAATGCCTAAATGCCTAAATGCATAGGTGTCTAAATGCCTAAATGCTTAAATTATTAAACACTAAATGCCTAAACGCCTCAATGCCTAAACGTCTAATTGCCTAAATGTCTAAATGTATAAATTTATAAATGCCTAAATGTCTAAATACCTAGATGTTTAAATGCCTAATTGTATAAATGTCTAAATGCCTAAATGTCTAAATGCCTAATTGCCTAAATGCCTAAATGTTTAAATGCATAAATGTCTAGCTGCCTAATGCCTAAATGCGTAAATGCCTAAATACCAAAATGCTTAAATGGCCAAATTCCTAGATGCCTAAACGCCCAAATGCCTAAATGCCTAAATGCCTAATTGCCTAAGTGCCTAAATACTTAAATGCCTAAATGCGTAATTGCCTAAATACAGAAATGGTTAAATGGCCAAATTCCTAGATGCCTAAACGCCCAAATGCCTAAATGCCTAAATGTCTATATGCCTAATTGCCTAAATGCCTAAACGCCTCAATGAGTAAATGTATAAATGCCTAAACACCTAAATGCCTAAATGTCTAACTATATGTGACCAAATACCTAAATGTCTAAGCGTATAAATTTTTAAATGTCTAAATGCTTAAATGCTTAACTGCCTAAATGTATAAATGCTTAAATGCCTAATTGCCTAAATGATTAAATGCCTAAATTCTTAATGCATATATGCCTAAATGCCTAAATTCCTAAGTGTCTAAATGCTTAAATACCTAACTGCCTAAATGTATAAATGCTTAAATACCTAATTGCCTAAACGCTTAAATTCCTAAATGCCTAAATGTATAAATGCTTAAATGCCTAATTGCCTAAATGCTTAAATGCCTAAATGCCTAAATGCTTAAATGCCTAAATGTCTTAATGTATAGATGCCTACATGTCTAAATGCTTAAATGCCTAACTGCCTAAATGTATAAATGCTTAAATGCCTAAATGCCTAAATGCCTAAATAGCACATTGCCTAAATGCTTAAATGCCTAAATGCCTAAATGTATAGGAGCCTACATGTTTGACTGTATAAATGCCTAAATGTCTAAATGCTTAAATGCCTAAATGCATAGGTTTATAAATGTCTAAGTGCCTAAATGCCTAAATTATTAAACGTTTAAATGCCTAAACGCCTAAATGCCTAAATGTATAAATGCCTAAACGTCTAAATGCTTAAATGTTTAAATGTATAAATTTATAAATGCTTAAATGTCTAAATGCCTAAATGTTTAAATGCCTAATTGTATAAATGTCTAAATGCCTAAATGCCTAAATGCCTAATTGCTTAAATGCCTAAATATTTAAATGCATAAATGTCTAACTGTTTAAATGCCTAAATGCCTAAATGTCTAAATGCTTAAATGGCCAAATTCCTAGCTGCCTAAACGCCCAAATGCCTAAATGCCTAAGTGTCCATATGCCTAAGTGCCTAAATGGCTAAATGTGTAAAAGTCCAAATACCTGAATGTCTAAATGCGTAAATGCCTAAATTCCTAAATGTCTAAATGCTTAAATGCCTAACCGCCTAAATGTATAAATGTTTAAATGCCTAATTGTCTAAATGCTTAAATGCTTAAATGTATAAATGCTTAAATGGCTAATTACCTAAGTGCTTAAATGCCTAAATGCCTAAATGCTTAAATGCCCATATGTCTAAATGTATAAATGCCTAAATGTCTAAATTCTTAAATGCCTAAATGCCTAAATGTATAAATGCTTAAATGCCTAAATGCCTAAATGCCTAAATGCCTAATTGCCTAAATGTTTAAATGCCTAAATGCTTAAATGGCTAAATGCCTAAATGCTTAAATGCCTAAATGTCTAAATGTATAGGAGCCTACATGTTTAACTGTATAAATGCCTAATTGCCTAATTGCGTAAATGCCTAAATGCCTAAATGCCTAAATGCGTAATGCCTAATTTTTAAATGTATAAATGCCTAAATGTCTAAATTCTTAAGTGCCTAACTGCCTAAATGTATAAATGCTTAAATGCCTAAATGCCTAAATGCCTAAATGCCTAAATGTTTAATTGCCTAAATGCCTAAATGGCTAAATGCCTAAATGCTTAAATGCCTAAATGTCTAAATGTATAGGAGCCTACATGTTTAACTGTATAAATGCCTAAATGTCTAAATACCTAAATGTCTAAATGCCTAAATGCCTAACTGCATAGGTGTTTAAATGCTAAAGGCCTAAATTTCTAAATGTATAAATTTATAACTGCCTAAATGTCTAAATACCTAAATGTTTAAATGCCTAATTGCGTAAATGCCTAAATGCCTAAATGCCTAAATGCTTAATGCCTAATGTTTAAATATATAAATGCCTAAATTTCTAAATTCTTAAACGCCTAACTACCTATATGTATAAATGCTTAAATGCCTAAATGTTTAAATGCCTAAATGCCTAAATGGCTAAATTACTAAATGCTTAAATGCCTAAATGTGTAAATGTATAGGAGCCTACATGTTTAACTGTATAAATGCTTAAATGTTTAAATACCTAAATGCTTAAACGCCTAAATGCCTACACTTGTAAATGCGTAAACGTCTAAATGCCTACATTTCTAAATGTATAAATTTATAACTGCCTAAATGTCTAAATACCTAAATGTTTAAATGCCTAATTGTATAAATGTCTAAATGCCTAAATGTTTAAATGCTTAATTGCCTAAATGCCTAAATGTTTAAATGCATAAATGTCTAACTGCCTAGTGCCAAAATGCCTAAATGCCTAAATGTCTAAATGATTAAATGCCTGAATGCCTAAACGCCTAAATACCTAAACGCCAGCATGCGTAAATGCCTAAATACCAAAATGCTTAAATGGCCAAATTTCTAGATGCCTAAGCGCCCAAATGCCTAAATGCCTAAATGCCCAATTGCCTAAGTGCCTAAATGCCTAAATGCCTAAATGTCTAAATGATTAAATGCCTAAATGCCTAAACGCCTAAATACCTAAATGCCTAAATGCGTAAATGCCTAAATACCGAAATGCTTAAATGGCCAAATTCCTAGTTGCCTAAACGCCCAAATGCCTAAATGCCTAAATGTCTATATGCCTAAGTGCCTAAATGCCTAAACGCCTAAATGTGTAAATGTATAAATGCCTAAATGCCTAAATGCCTAAATGCATAATTGCCTAAATGCCTAAATGTTTAAATGCATAAATGTCTAACTGCCTAATGCCTAAATGCCTAAATGCCTAAATGCCTAAATGCCTAAATGCCTAAATGTCTAAATGCTTAAATGGCCAAATTCCTAGATGCCTAAACGCCCAAATGCCTAAATGCCTAAATGTCTATATGCATAAATGCCTAAATGCCTAAATGCCTAAATGTGTAAATGTCCAAATACCTAAATGTCTAAATGCGTAAATGCATAAATTCCTAAATGTCTAAATGCTTAAATGCCTAACCGCCTAAGTGTATAAATGCTTAAATGCCTAATTGTCTAAACGCTTAAATGCCTAAATGCCTAAATGTTAAAATGCTTAAATGCCTAAATGCCTAAATGTACAAATGTTTAAATGCTTAATTGGCTAAATGTCTAAATGCCAAAATGCCTAAATGTTTAATGCCTAATGTATAAATGCCTAAATGTCTAAATAATTAATTGCGTAAATGCCTAAATGCCTAAATGCCTAAATGTTTAAATGGATAAATGTCTAACTGAATAATGCTAAAATGCCTAAATGACTCAATGTCTAAATGATTAAATGGCCAAATTCCTAGATGCCTAAACGCCCAAACGCATAAATGCATAAATGTCTAACTGCCTAATGCCTAAATGCCTAAATGCCTAAATGCCTAAATGGCCAAATTCCTAGATGCCTAAACGCCCAAACGCATAAATGCCTAAATGTCTATATGCCTAAGTGCCTAAATGCCTAAATGCCTAAATGTGTAAATGTCCAAATACCTAAATGTCTAAATGCGTAAATGCCAAAATTCCTAAATGTCTAAATGCTTAAATGCTTAACCGCCTAAATGTATAACTGCTTAAATGCCTAATTGTCTAAACGTTTAAGTGCCTAAATGCCTAAATGTATAAATGTTTAAATGCCTAAATGCCTAAATGTACAAATGCTTAAATGCTTAATTGCTTAAATGTCTAAATGCCAAAATGCCTAAATGCTTAATGCATAATGTATAATTGCGTAAATGCCTAAATGCCTAAACGCCTAAATGGTTAAATGCCTAAATGCTTAAATGCCTAAATGGATAAGAGCCTACATGCTTAAATGTATAAATGCCTAAATATCTAAATGCCTAAATGCCTAAATAAATAATTGCGTAAATGCCTAAATGCCTAAATGCCTAAATGGTTAAATGCCTAAATGTCTAAATGCCAAAATGCCTAAATGCTTAATGGCTAATGTATAAATGCCTAAATGCGTAAATGCCTAATTGCGTAAATGCCTAAATGCCTAAACGCCTAAATGCTTAAGTGCCTAAATGTCTAAAAGTATAAATGCCTAAATGTCTAAATTCTTAAATGCCTAACTGCCTAAATGTATAAATGCTTAAATGCCTAAATGCCTAAATGCCTAAATGCCTAAATGCCTAAATGTTTAATTGCCTAAATGCCTAAATGGCTAAATGCCTAAATGCTTAAATGCCTAAATGTCTAAATGTATAGGAGCCTACATGTTTAACTGTATAAATGCCTAAATGTCTAAATACCTAAATGTCTAAATGCCTAAATGCCTAACTGCATAGGTGTCTAAATGCTAAAGGCCTAAATTTCTAAATGTATAAATTTATAACTGCCTAAATGTCTAAATACCTAAATGTTTAAATGCCTAATTGCGTAAATGCCTAAATGCCTAAATGCCTAAATGCTTAATGCCTAATGTTTAAATATATAAATGCCTAAATTTCTAAATTCTTAAACGCCTAACTACCTATATGTATAAATGCTTAAATGCCTAAATGTTTAAATGCCTAAATGCCTAAATGGCTAAATTACTCAATGCTTAAATGCCTAAATGTGTAAATGTATAGGAGCCTACATGTTTAACTGTATAAATGCTTAAATGTTTAAATACCTAAATGCTTAAACGCCTAAATGCCTACACTTGTAAATGCGTAAACGTCTAAATGCCTACATTTCTAAATGTATAAATTTATAACTGCCTAAATGTCTAAATACCTAAATGTTTAAATGCCTAATTGTATAAATGTCTAAATGCCTAAATGTTTAAATGCTTAATTGCCTAAATGCCTAAATGTTTAAATGCATAAATGTCTAACTGCCTAGTGCCAAAATGCCTAAATGCCTAAATGTCTAAATGATTAAATGCCTGAATGCCTAAACGCCTAAATACCTAAACGCCAGCATGCGTAAATGCCTAAATACCAAAATGCTTAAATGGCCAAATTTCTAGATGCCTAAGCGCCCAAATGCCTAAATGCCTAAATGCCTAATTGCCTAAGTGCCTAAATGCCTAAATGCCTAAATGTCTAAATGATTAAATGCCTAAATGCCTAAACGCCTAAATACCTAAATGCCTAAATGCGTAAATGCCTAAATACCGAAATGCTTAAATGGCCAAATTCCTAGTTGCCTAAACGCCCAAATGCCTAAATGCCTAAATGTCTATATGCCTAAGTGCCTAAATGCCTAAACGCCTAAATGTGTAAATGTATAAATGCCTAAATGCCTAAATGCCTAAATGCATCATTGCCTAAATGCCTAAATGTTTAAATGCATAAATGTCTAACTGCCTAATGCCTAAATGCCTAAATGCCTAAATGCCTAAATGTCTAAATGCTTAAATGGCCAAATTCCTAGATGCCTAAACGCCCAAATGCCTAAATGCCTAAATGTCTATATGCATAAATGCCTAAATGCCTAAATGCCTAAATGTGTAAATGTCCAAATACCTAAATGTCTAAATGCGTAAATGCATAAATTCCTAAATGTCTAAATGCTTAAATGCCTAACCGCCTAAGTGTATAAATGCTTAAATGCCTAATTGTCTAAACGCTTAAATGCCTAAATGCCTAAATGTTAAAATGCTTAAATGCCTAAATGCCTAAATGTACAAATGTTTAAATGCTTAATTGGCTAAATGTCTAAATGCCAAAATGCCTAAATGTTTAATGCCTAATGTATAAATGCCTAAATGTCTAAATAATTAATTGCGTAAATGCCTAAATGCCTAAATGCCTAAATGTTTAAATGGATAAATGTCTAACTGAATAATGCTAAAATGCCTAAATGACTCAATGTCTAAATGATTAAATGGCCAAATTCCTAGATGCCTAAACGCCCAAACGCATAAATGCATAAATGTCTAACTGCCTAATGCCTAAATGCCTAAATGCCTAAATGCCTAAATGGCCAAATTCCTAGATGCCTAAACGCCCAAACGCATAAATGCCTAAATGTCTATATGCCTAAGTGCCTAAATGCCTAAATGCCTAAATGTGTAAATGTCCAAATACCTAAATGTCTAAATGCGTAAATGCCAAAATTCCTAAATGTCTAAATGCTTAAATGCTTAACCGCCTAAATGTATAACTGCTTAAATGCCTAATTGTCTAAACGTTTAAGTGCCTAAATGCCTAAATGTATAAATGTTTAAATGCCTAAATGCCTAAATGTACAAATGCTTAAATGCTTAATTGCTTAAATGTCTAAATGCCAAAATGCCTAAATGCTTAATGCATAATGTATAATTGCGTAAATGCCTAAATGCCTAAACGCCTAAATGGTTAAATGCCTAAATGCTTAAATGCCTAAATGGATAAGAGCCTACATGCTTAAATGTATAAATGCCTAAATATCTAAATGCCTAAATGCCTAAATAAATAATTGCGTAAATGCCTAAATGCCTAAATGCCTAAATGGTTAAATGCCTAAATGTCTAAATGCCAAAATGCCTAAATGCTTAATGGCTAATGTATAAATGCCTAAATGCGTAAATGCCTAATTGCGTAAATGCCTAAATGCCTAAACGCCTAAATGCTTAAGTGCCTAAATGTCTAAAAGTATAAATGCCTAAATGTCTAAATTCTTAAATGCCTAACTGCCTAAATGTATAAATGCTTAAATGCCTAAATGCCTAAATAATTAATTGCGTAAATGCCTAAATGCCTAAACGCCTAAATGGTTAAATGCCTAAATGCCTAAATGCATAAATGGATAAGAGCCTACATGTTTAAATGTATAAATGCCTAAATATCTAAATGCCAAAATGCCTAAATGCTTAATGCCTAATGTATAAATGCCTAAATGTCTAAATACCAAAATGCCTAAATGCTTAATGCCTAATGTATAAATGCCTAAATGCCTAAATGCCTAATTGCGTAAATGATTAAATGCCTAAACGCCTAAATGCTTAAATGCCTAAATGTCTAAAAGTATAAATGTCTAAATGTATAAATTTATAAATGCCTAAATGTCTAAATACCTAGATGTTTAAATGCCTAATTGTATAAATGTCTAAATGCCTAAATGTCTAAATGCCTAATTGCATAAATGCCTAAATGTTTAAATGCATAAATGTCTAGCTGCCTAATGCCTAAATGCGTAATTGCCTAAATACCAAAATGCTTAAATGGCCAAATTCCTAGATGCCTAAACGCCCAAATGCCTAAATGCCTAAATGCCTAATTGCCGAAGTGCCTAAATACCTAAATGCCTAAATGCGTAAATGCCTAAATACCGAAATGCTTAAATGGCCAAATTCCTAGATGCCTAAACGCCCAAATGCCTAAATGCCTAAATGTCTATATGCCTAATTGCCTAAATGCCTAAACGCCTCAATGTGTAAATGTATAAATGCCTAAACATCTAAATGCCTAAATGTCTAATTATATGTGACCAAATACCTAAATGTCTAAGCGTATAAATTCTTAAATGTCTAAATGCTTAAATGTTTAACTGCCTAAATGTATAAATGCTTAAATGCCTAATTGCCTAAATGATTAAATGCCTAAATGCTTAATGCATATATGCCTAAATGCCTAAATTCCTAAGTGTCTAAATGCTTAAATACCTAACTGCCTAAATGTATAATTGCTTAAATACCTAATTGCCTAAACGCTTAAATTCCTAAATGCCTAAATGTATAAATGCTTAAATGCCTAATTGCCTAAATGCTTAAATGCCTAAATGCCTAAATGCTTAAATGCCTAAATGTCTTAGTGTATAGATGCCTACATGTCTAAATGCTTAAATGCCTAACTGCCTAAATGTATAAATGTTTAAATGCCTAAATGCCTAAATAGCACACTGCCTAAATGCTTAAATGCCTAAATGCCTAAATGTATAGGAGCCTACATGTTTGACTGTATAAATGCCTAAATGTCTAAATGCTTAAATGCCTAAACGCATAGGTTTATAAATGTCTAAATGCCTAAATGCCTAAATTATTAAACTTTTAAATGCCTAAACGCCTAAATGCCTAAATATATAAATGCCTAAACGTCTAAATGCCTAAATGTTTAAATGTATAAATTTATAAATGCTTAAATGTCTAAATGCCTAAATGTTTAAATGCCTAATTGTATAAATGTCTAAATGCCTAAATGCCTAAATGCCTAATTGCTTAAATGCCTAAATATTTAAATGCATAAATGTCTAACTGTTTAAATGCCTAAATGCCTAAATGTCTAAATGCTTAAATGGCCAAATTCCTAGCTGCCTAAACGCCCAAATGCCTAAATGCCTAAGTGTCCATATGCCTAAGTGCCTAAATGCCTAAATGTGTAAAAGTCCAAATACCTGAATGTCTAAATGCGTAAATGCCTAAATTCCTAAAAGTCTAAATGCTTAAATGCCTAACCGCCTAAATGTATAAATGTTTAAATGCCTAATTGTCTAAATGCTTAAATGCTTAAATGCTTAAATGTATAAATGCTTAAATGGCTAATTGCCTAAGTGCTTAAATGCCTAAATGCCTAAATGCTTAAATGCCCATATGTCTAAATGTATAAATGCCTAAATGTCTAAATTCTTAAATGCCTAAATGCCTAAATGTATAAATGCTTAAATGCCTAAATGCCTAAATGCCTAAATGCCTAATTGCCTAAATGTTTAAGTGCCTAAATGCTTAAATGGCTAAATGCCTAAATGCTTAAATGCCTAAATGTCTAAATGTATAGGAGCCTACATGTTTAACTGTATAAATGCCTAAATGTCTACATTCCTAAATGCCTAAATGCATAGTTGTCTAAATGCTTAAATGCCTAAACGCCTAAGTGCCTAAATTTGTAAATGCCTAAACCTCTAAATGCCTAAATGTCTAAATGTATAAATTTATAAATGCCTAAATGTCTGAATACCTAAATGTTTAAGTGCCTAATTGTATAAATGTATAAATGCCTAAATGTCTAAATGCCTAAATGCCTAAGTGTCTAAATGTAAAAATGCTTAAAAAATGCCTAAATGCCTAAATGACTAAATGCCTAAAAGCCTAAATGGCACAATGCCTAGATGCTTAAATGCCTAAATGCCTAAATGTATAGGAGCCTACATGTTAAACTGTATAAATGCCTAAATGTCTAAATGCCTAAATGCCTAAATGGTTAATGTCTAAATGCTTAAATGGCCAAATTCTTAGATGCCTAACCGCCCAAATGCCTAAATGCCTAAATGTCTATATGCCTAAGTGCCTAAATACCTAAATGCCTAAATGTGTAAATGTCCAAAAACCTAAATGTCTAAATGCGTAAATGCTTAAATTCCTAAATGTCTAAATGCTTAAATGCCTAACTGCCTAAATGTTTAAATGATTAAATGGCTGAATGCCTAAACGCCTAAATACCTAAATGTTTAAATGCGTAAATGCCTAAATACCGAAATGCTTAAATGGACAAATTCCAAGGTGCCTAAACACCCAAATGCCTAAATGCCTAAATGTCTATATGCCTAAGTGACTAAATGCCTAAACACTTAAATGTGTAAATGTATAAATGCCTAAACGTCTAAATGCCTAAATGTCTAATTATATGTGTCCAAATACCTAAATGTCTAAACGTATAAATTCTTGAATGTCTAAATGCTTAAATGCTTAACTGGCTAAATGTATAAAAGCTTAAATTCCTAATTGCCTAAATGTTGAAATGCCAAAATGCTTAAGTGCATAAATGCCTAAATGCCTAAATTCCTAAATTTCTAAATGCTTAAATACCTAACTGCCTAAGTGTATAAAAGCTTAAATGTCTAATTGCCTAAACGCTTAAATGCCTAATTGCCTAAATACTTAAATGCCTAAATGCTTAAATGCCTAAATGCCTAAATGCGTAAATGCCTAAATGTCCAAGTATATGTGTCCAAATACCTAAATGTCTAAACGTATAAATTCTTAAATGTCTAAATGCTTAAATGCTTAACTGCCTAAATGTATAAATGCTTAAATGCCTAATTGCCTAATGCCTTAATGCCTAAATGCCTAAATGTCTATATGCTTAAGTGCTTCATGCCTAAATGCCTAAACGTGTAAATGTCCAGATACCTAAATGTCTAAATTCGTAAATGCCTAAATTCCTAAATGTCTAAATGCTTAAATGCCTAACTGCCTAAATGTATAAATGCTTTAATGCCTAATTGTCTAAATGCTTAAATGCCTAAATGCTTAAATGTATAAATGCCTAAATGCCTGATTGCCTAAGTACTTACATGCCTAAATGCCTAAATGTACAAATGCTTAAATGTTTAATTGCTTAAATGTCTAAATGCCAAAATGCCTAAATGCTTAATGCATAATGTATAATTGCGTAAATGCCTAAATGCCTAAACGCCTAAATGGTTAAATGCCTAAATGCTTAAATGCCTAAATGGATAAGAGCCTACATGCTTAAATGTATAAATGCCTAAATATCTAAATGCCTAAATGCCTAAATAAATAATTGCGTAAATGCCTAAATGCCTAAATGCCTAAATGGTTAAATGCCTAAATGTCTAAATGCCAAAATGCCTAAATGCTTAATGGCTAATGTATAAATGCCTAAATGCCTAAATGCCTAATTGCGTAAATGCCTAAATGCCTAAACGCCTAAATGCTTAAGTGCCTAAATGTCTAAAAGTATAAATGCCTAAATGTCTAAATTCTTAAATGCCTAACTGCCTAAATGTATAAATGCTTAAATGCCTAAATGCCTAAATAAATAATTGCGTAAATGCCTAAATGCCTAAACGCCTAAATGGTTAAATGCCTAAATGCCTAAATGCATAAATGGATAAGAACCTACATGTTTAAATGTATAAATGCCTAAATATCTAAATGCCAAAATGCCTAAATGCTTAATGCCTAATGTATAAATGCCTAAATGTCTAAATACCAAAATGCCTAAATGCTTAATGCCTAATGTATAAATGCCTAAATTCCTAAATGCCTAATTGCGTAAATGATTAAATGCCTAAACGCCTAAATGCTTAAATGCCTAAATGTCTGAATGTATAAATGTCTAAATGTATAAATTTATAAATGCCTAATTGTCTAAATACCTAGATGTTTAAATGCCTAATTGTATAAATGTCTAAATGCCTAAATGTCTAAATGCCTAATTGGCTAAATGCCTAAATGTTTAAATGCATAAATGTCTAGCTGTCTAATGCCTAAATGCGTAATTGCCTAAATACCAAAATGCTTAAATGGCCAAATTCCTAGATGCCTAAACGCCCAAATGCCTAAATGCCTAAATGCCTAATTGCCTAAGTGCCTAAATACCTAAATGCCTAAATGCGTAAATGCCTAAATACCGAAATGCTTAAATGGCCAAATTCCTAGATGCCTAAACGCCCAAATGCCTAAATGCATAAATGTCTATATGCCTAATTTCCTAAATGCCTAAACGCCTCAATGTGTAAATGTATAAATGCCTAAACATCTAAATGCCTAAATGTCTAATTATATGTGACCAAATACCTAAATGTCTAAGCGTATAAATTCTTAAATGTCTAAATGCTTAAATGTTTAACTGCCTAAATGTATAAATGCTTAAATGCCTAATTGCCTAAATGATTAAATGCCTAAATGCTTAATGCATATATGCCTAAATGCCTAAACTCCTAAGTGTCTAAATGCTTAAATACCTAACTGCCTAAATGTATAAATGCTTAAATACCTAATTGCCTAAACGCTTAAATTCCTAAATGCCTAAATGTATAAATGCTTAAATGCCTAATTGCCTAAATGCTTAAATGCCTAAATGCCTAAATGCTTAAATGCCTAAATGTCTTAGTGTATAGATGCCTACATGTCTAAATGCTTAAATGCCTAACTGCCTAAATGTATAAATGCTTAAATGCCTAAATGCCTAAATAGCACATTGCCTAAATGCTTAAATGCCTAAATGCCTAAATGTATAGGAGCCTACATGTTTGACTGTATAAATGCCTAAATGTCTAAATGCTTAAATGCCTAAACGCATAGGTTTATAAATGTCTAAATGCCTAAATGCCTAAATTATTAAACGTTTAAATGCCTAAACGCCTAAATGCCTAAATGTATAAATGCCTAAACGTCTAAATGCCTAAATGTTTAAATGTATAAATTTATAAATGCTTAAATGTCTAAATGCCTAAATGTTTAAATGCCTAATTGTATAAATGTCTAAATGCCTAAATGCCTAAATGCCTAATTGCTTAAATGCCTAAATATTTAAATGCATAAATGTCTAACTGTTTAAATGCCTAAATGCCTAAATGTCTAAATGCTTAAATGGCCAAATTCCTAGCTGCCTAAACGCCCAAATGCCTAAATGCCTAAGTGTCCATATGCCTAAGTGCCTAAATGCCTAAATGTGTAAAAGTCCAAATACCTGAATGTCTAAATGCGTAAATGCCTAAATTCCTAAAAGTCTAAATGCTTAAATACCTAACCGCCTAAATGTATAAATGTTTAAATGCCTAATTGTCTAAATGCTTAAATGCTTAAATGCTTAAATGTATAAATGCTTAAATGGCTAATTGCCTAAGTGCTTAAATGCCTAAATGCCTAAATGCTTAAATGCCCATATGTCTAAATGTATAAATGCCTAAATGTCTAAATTCTTAAATGCCTAAATGCCTTAATGTATAAATGCTTAAATGCCTAAATGCCTAAATGCCTAATTGCCTAAATGTTTAAATGCCTAAATGCTTAAATGGCTAAATGCCTAAATGCTTAAATGCCTAAATGTCTAAATGTATAGGAGCCTACATGTTTAACTGTATAAATGCCTAAATGTCTACATTCCTAAATGCCTAAATGCATAGGTGTCTAAACGCTTAAATGCCTAAACGCCTAAATGCCTAAATTTGTAAATGCCTAAACCTCTAAATGCCTAAATGTCTACATGTATAAATTTATAAATGCCTAAATGTCTGAATACCTAAATGTTTAAGTGCCTAATTGTATAAATGTATAAATGCCTAAATGTCTAAATGCCTAAATGCCTAAGTGTCTAAATGTAAAAATGCTTAAATACCTAATTGCCTAAACGCTTAAATTCCTAAATGCCTAAATGTATAAATGCTTAAATTCCTAATTGCCTAAATGCTTAAATGCCTAAATGCCTAAATGCTTAAATGCCTAAATGTCTTAATGTATAGATGCCTACATGTCTAAATGCTTAAATGCCTAACTGCCTAAATGTATAAATGCTTAAATGTCTAAATGCCTAAATGCCTAAATGCCTAATTGCCTAAATGTTTAAATGCCTAAATGCTTAAATGGCTAAATGCCTAAATGCTTAAATGCCTAAATGTCTAAATGTATAGGAGCCTACATGTTTAACTGTATAAATGCCTAATTGCCTAATTGCGTAAATGCCTAAATGTATAAATGCCTAAATGCGTAATGCCTAATTTTTAAATGTATAAATGCCTAAATGTCAAAATTCTTAAGTGCCTAACTGCCTAAATGTATAAATGCTTAAATGCCTAAATGCCTAAATGCCTAAATGCCTAAATGTTTAATTGCCTAAATGCCTAAATGGCTAAATGCCTAAATGCTTAAATGCCTAAATGTCTAAATGTATAGGAACCTACATGTTTAACTGTATAAATGCCTAAATGTCTAATTACCTAAATGTCTAAATGCCTAAATGCCTAACTGCATAGGTGTCTAAATGCTAAAGGCCTAAATTTCTAAATGTATAAATTTATAACTGCCTAAATGTTTAAATACCTAAATGTTTAAATGCCTAATTGCGTAAATGCCTAAATGCCTAAATGCTTAATGCCTAATGTTTTAATATATAAATGCCTAAATTTCTAAATTCTTAAACGCCTAACTACCTATATGTATAAATGCTTAAATGCCTAAATGTTTAAATGCCTAAATGCCTAAATGGCTAAATTACTAAATGCTTAAATGCCTAAATGTGTAAATGTATAGGAGCCTACATGTTTAACTGTATAAATGCTTAAATGTTTAAATACCTAAATGCTTAAACGCCTAAATGCCTACACTTGTAAATGCGTAAACGTCTAAATGCCTACATTTCTAAATGTATAAATTTATAACTGCCTAAATGTCTAAATACCTAAATGTTTAAATGCCTAATTGTATAAATGTCTAAATGCCTAAATGTTTAAATGCTTAATTGCCTAAATGCCTAAATGTTTAAATGCATAAATGTCTAACTGCCTAGTGCCAAAATGCCTAAATGCCTAAATGTCTAAATGATTAAATGCCTGAATGCCTAAACGCCTAAATACCTAAACGCCAGCATGCGTAAATGCCTAAATACCAAAATGCTTAAATGGCCAAATTTCTAGATGCCTAAGCGCCCAAATGCCTAAATGCCTAAATGCCTAATTGCCTAAGTGCCTAAATGCCTAAATGCCTAAATGTCTAAATGATTAAATGCCTAAATGCCTAAACGCCTAAATACCTAAATGCCTAAATGCGTAAATGCCTAAATACCGAAATGCTTAAATGGCCAAATTCCTAGTTGCCTAAACGCCCAAATGCCTAAATGCCTAAATGTCTATATGCCTAAGTGCCTAAATGCCTAAACGCCTAAATGTGTAAATGTATAAATGCCTAAATGCCTAAATGCCTAAATGCATAATTGCCTAAATGCCTAAATGTTTAAATGCATAAATGTCTAACTGCCTAATGCCTAAATGCCTAAATGCCTAAATGCCTAAATGTCTAAATGCTTAAATGGCCAAATTCCTAGATGCCTAAACGCCCAAATGCCTAAATGCCTAAATGTCTATATGCATAAGTGCCTAAATGCCTAAATGCCTAAATGTGTAAATGTCCAAATACCTAAATGTCTAAATGCGTAAATGCATAAATTCCTAAATGTCTAAATGCTTAAATGCCTAAATGTCTAAATGCTTAAATGGCCAAATTCCTAGATGCCTAAACGCCCAAATGCCTAAATGCCTAAATGTCTATATGCCTAAGTGCCTAAATGCCTAAACGCCTAAATGTGTAAATGTATAAATGCCTAAATGCCTAAATGCCTAAATGCATAATTGCCTAAATGCCTAAATGTTTAAATGCATAAATGTCTAACTGCCTAATGCCTAAATGCCTAAATGCCTAAATGCCTAAATGTCTAAATGCTTAAATGGCCAAATTCCTAGATGCCTAAACGCCCAAATGCCTAAATGCCTAAATGTCTATATGCATAAGTGCCTAAATGCCTAAATGCCTAAATGTGTAAATGTCCAAATACCTAAATGTCTAAATGCGTAAATGCATAAATTCCTAAGTGTATAAATGCTTAAATGCCTAATTGTCTAAACGCTTAAATGCCTAAATGCCTAAATGTATAAATGCTTAAATGCCTAAATGCCTAAATGTACAAATGTTTAAATGCTTAATTGACTAAATGTCTAAATGCCAAAATGCCTAAATGTTTAATGCCTAATGTATAAATGCCTAAATGTCTAAATGAATAATTGCGTAAATGCCTAAATGCCTAAATGCCTAAATGTTTAAATGGATAAATGTCTAATTGAATAATGCTAAAATGCCTAAATGACTCAATGTCTAAATGATTAAATGACCAAATTCCTAGATGCCTAAACGCCCAAACGCATAAATGCATAAATGTCTAACTGCCTAATGCCTAAATGCCTAACTGCCGAAATGCCTAAATGGCCAAATTCCTTGATGCCTAAACGCCCAAACGCATAAATGCCTAAATGTCTATAAGCCTAAGTGCCTAAATGCCTAAATGCCTAAATGTGTAAATGTCCAAATACCTAAATGTCTAAATGCGAAAATGCCAAAATTTCTAAATGTCTAAATGCTTAACCGCCTAAATGTATAACTGCTTAAATGCCTAATTGTCTAAACGTTTAAATGCCTAAATGCCTAAATGTATAAATGTTTAAATGCCTAAATGCCTAAATGTACAAATGCTTAAATGCTTAATTGCTTAAATGTCTAAATGCCAAAATGCCTAAATGCTTAATGCATAATGTATAATTGCGTAAATGCCTAAATGCCTAAACGCCTAAATGGTTAAATGCCTAAATGCTTAAATGCCTAAATGGATAAGAGCCTACATGCTTAAATGTATAAATGCCTAAATATCTAAATGCCTAAATGCCTAAATAAATAATTGCGTAAATGCCTAAATGCCTAAATGCCTAAATGGTTAAATGCCTAAATGTCTAAATGCCAAAATGCCTAAATGCTTAATGGCTAATGTATAAATGCCTAAATGCCTAAATGCCTAATTGCGTAAATGCCTAAATGCCTAAACGCCTAAATGCTTAAGTGCCTAAATGTCTAAAAGTATAAATGCCTAAATGTCTAAATTCATAAATGCCTAACTGCCTAAATGTATAAATGCTTAAATGCCTAAATGCCTAAATAAATAATTGCGTAAATGCCTAAATGCCTAAACGCCTAAATGGTTAAATGCCTAAATGCCTAAATGCATAAATGGATAAGAGCCTACATGTTTAAATGTATAAATGCCTAAATATCTAAATGCCAAAATGCCTAAATGCTTAATGCCTAACGTATAAATGCCTAAATGTCTAAATACCAAAATGCCTAAATGCTTAATGCCTAATGTATAAATGCCTAAATGCCTAAATGCCTAATTGCGTAAATGATTAAATGCCTAAACGCCTAAATGCTTAAATGCCTAAAAGTCTAAAAGTATAAATGTCTAAATGTATAAATTTATAAATGCCTAAATGTCTAAATACCTAGATGTTTAAATGCCTAATTGTATAAATGTCTAAATGCCTAAATGTCTAAATGCCTAATTGCCTAAATGCCTAAATGTTTAAATGCATAAATGTCTAGCTGCCTAATGCCTAAATGCGTAATTGCCTAAATACCAAAATGCTTAAATGGCCAAATTCCTAGATGCCTAAACGCCCAAATGCCTAAATGCCTAAATGCCTAATTGCCTAAGTGCCTAAATACCTAAATGCCTAAATGCGTAAATGCCTAAATACCGAAATGCTTAAATGGCCAAATTCCTAGATGCCTAAACGCCCAAATGCCTAAATGCCTAAATGTCTTTATGCCTAATTGCCTAAATGCCTAAACGCCTCAATGTGTAAATGTATAAATGCCTAAACATCTAAATGCCTAAATGTATAATTATATGTGACCAAATACCTAAATGTCTAAGCGTATAAATTCTTAAATGTCTAAATGCTTAAATGTTTAACTGCCTAAATGTATAAATGCTTAAATGCCTAATTGCCTAAATGATTAAATGCCTAAATGCTTAATGCATATATGCCTAAATGCCTAAATTCCTAAGTGTCTAAATGCTTAAATACCTAACTGCCTAAATGTATAAATGCTTAAATACCTAATTGCCTAAACGCTTAAATTCCTAAATGCCTAAATGTATAAATGCTTAAATGCCTAATTGCCTAAATGCTTAAATGCCTAAATGCCTAAATGCTTAAATGCCTAAATGTCTTAGTGTATAGATGCCTACATGTCTAAATGCTTAAATGCCTAACTGCTTAAATGTATAAATGCTTAAATGCCTAAATGCCTAAATAGCACATTGCCTAAATGCTTAAATGCCTAAATGCCTAAATGTATAGGAGCCTACATGTTTGACTGTATAAATGCCTAAATGTCTAAATGCTTAAATGCCTAAACGCATAGGTTTATAAATGTCTAAATGCCTAAATGCCTAAATTATTAAACGTTTAAATGCCTAAACGCCTAAATGCCTAAATGTATAAATGCCTAAACGTCTAAATGCCTAAATGTTTAAATGTATAAATTTATAAATGCTTAAATGTCTAAATGCCTAAATGTTTAAATGCCTAATTGTATAAATGTCTAAATGCCTAAATGCCTAAATGCCTAATTGCTTAAGTGCCTAAATATTTAAATGCATAAATGTCTAACTGTTTAAATGCCTAAATGCCTAAATGTCTAAATGCTTAAATGGCCAAATTCCTAGCTGCCTAAACGCCCAAATGCCTAAATGCCTAAGTGTCCATATGCCTAAGTGCCTAAATGCCTAAATGTGTAAAAGTCCAAATACCTGAATGTCTAAATGCGTAAATGCCTAAATTCCTAAAAGTCTAAATGCTTAAATGCCTAACCGCCTAAATGTATAAATGTTTAAATGCCTAATTGTCTAAATTCTTAAATGCTTAAATGTATAAATGCTTAAATGGCTAATTGCCTAAGTGCTTAAATGCCTAAATGCCTAAATGCTTAAATGCCCATATGTCTAAATGTATAAATGCCTAAATGTCTAAATTCTTAAATGCCTAAATGCCTAAATGTATAAATGCTTAAATGCCTAAATGCCTAAATGCCTAAATGCCTAATTGCCTAAATGTTTAAATGCCTAAATGCTTAAATGGCTAAATGCCTAAATGCTTAAATGCCTAAATGTCTAAATGTATAGGAGCCTACATGTTTAACTGTATAAATGCCTAAATGTCTACATTCCTAAATGCCTAAATGCATAGGTGTCTAAATGCTTAAATGCCTAAACGCCTAAATGCCTAAATTTGTAAATGCCTAAACCTCTAAATGCCTAAATGTCTAAATGTATAAATTTATAAATGCCTAAATGTCTGAATACCTAAATGTTTAAGTGCCTAATTGTATAAATGTATAAATGCCTAAATGTCTAAATGCCTAAATGCCTAAGTGTCTAAATGTAAAAATGCTTAAATACCTAAATGACTAAATGCCTAAATGCCTAAATGACTAAATGCCTAAAAGCCTAAATGGCACAATGCCTAGATGCTTAAATGCCTAAATGACTAAATGTATAGGAGCCTACATGTTAAACTGTATAAATGCGTAAATGTCTAAATGCCTAAATGCCTAAATGGTTAATGTCTAAATGCTTAAATGGCCAAATTCTTAGATGCCTAACCGCCCAAATGCCTAAATGCCTAAATGTCTATATGCCTAAGTGCCTAAATACCTAAATGCCTAAATGTGTAAATGTCCAAAAACCTAAATGTCTAAATGCGTAAATGCTTAAATTCCTAAATGTCTAAATGCTTAAATGCCTAACTGCCTAAATGTCTAAATGATTAAATGCCTGAATGCCTAAACGCCTAAATACCTAAATGTTTAAATGCGTAAATGCCTAAATACCGAAATGCTGAAATGGACAAATTCCAAGGTGCCTAAACACCCAAATGCCTAAATGCCTAAATGTCTATATGCCTAAGTGACTAAATGCCTAAACACTTAAATGTGTAAATGTATAAATGCCTAAACGTCTAAATGCCTAAATGTCTAATTATATGTGTCCAAATACCTAAATGTCTAAACGTATAAATTCTTGAATGTCTAAATGCTTAAATGCTTAACTGGCTAAATGTATAAAAGCTTAAATTCCTAATTGCCTAAATGTTGAAATGCCAAAATGCTTAAGTGCATAAATGCCTAAATGCCTAAATTCCTAAATTTCTAAATGCTTAAATACCTAACTGCCTAAGTGTATAAAAGCTTAAATGTCTAATTGCCTAAACGCTTAAATGCCTAATTGCCTAAATACTTAAATGCCTAAATGCCTAAATGCCTAAATGCCTAAATGCGTAAATGCCTAAATGTCTAAGTATATGTGTCCAAATACCTAAATGTCTAAACGTATAAATTCTTAAATGTCTAAATGCTTAAATGCTTAACTGCCTAAATGTATAAATGCTTAAATGCCTAATTGCCTAATGCCTTAATGCCTAAATGCCTAAATGTTTATATGCTTAAGTGCTTAATGCCTAAATGCCTAAACGTGTAAATGTCCAAATACCTAAATGTCTAAATGCGTAAATGCCTAAATTCCTAAATGTCTAAATGCTTAAATGCCTAAATGTCTAAATGCTTAAATGGCCAAATTCCTAGATGCCTAAACGCCCAAATGCCTAAATGCCTAAATGTCTATATGCCTAAGTGCCTAAATGCCTAAACGCCTAAATGTGTAAATGTATAAATACCTAAATGCCTAAATGCCTAAATGCATAATTGCCTAAATGCCTAAATGTTTAAATGCATAAATGTCTAACTGCCTAATGCCTAAATGCCTAAATGCCTAAATGCCTAAATGTATAAATGCTTAAATGGCCAAATTCCTAGATGCCTAAACGCCCAAATGCCTAAATGCCTAAATGTCTATATGCATAAGTGCCTAAATGCCTAAATGCCTAAATGTGTAAATGTCCAAATACCTAAATGTCTAAATGCGTAAATGCATAAATTCCTAAGTGTATAAATGCTTAAATGCCTAATTGTCTAAACGCTTAAATGCCTAAATGCCTAAATGTATAAATGCTTAAATGCCTAAATGCCTAAATGTACAAATGTTTAAATGCTTAATTGACTAAATGTCTAAATGCCAAAATGCCTAAATGTTTAATGCCTAATGTATAAATGCCTAAATGTCTAAATGAATAATTGCGTAAATGCCTAAATGCCTAAATGCCTAAATGTTTAAATGGATAAATGTCTAATTGAATAATGCTAAAATGCCTAAATGACTCAATGTCTAAATGATTAAATGACCAAATTCCTAGATGCCTAAACGCCCAAACGCATAAATGCATAAATGTCTAACTGCCTAATGCCTAAATGCCTAAATGCCGAAATGCCTAAATGGCCAAATTCCTTGATGCCTAAACGCCCAAACGCATAAATGCCTAAATGTCTATAAGCCTAAGTGCCTAAATGCCTAAATGCCTAAATGTGTAAATGTCCAAATACCTAAATGTCTAAATGCGTAAATGCCAAAATTTCTAAATGTCTAAATGCTTAACCGCCTAAATGTATAACTGCTTAAATGCCTAATTGTCTAAACGTTTAAATGCCTAAATGCCTAAATGTATAAATGTTTAAATGCCTAAATGCCTAAATGTACAAATGCTTAAATGCTTAATTGCTTAAATGTCTAAATGCCAAAATGCCTAAATGCTTAATGCATAATGTATAATTGCGTAAATGCCTAAATGCCTAAACGCCTAAATGGTTAAATGCCTAAATGCTTAAATGCCTAAATGGATAAGAGCCTACATGCTTAAATGTATAAATGCCTAAATATCTAAATGCCTAAATGCCTAAATAAATAATTGCGTAAATGCCTAAATGCCTAAATGCCTAAATGGTTAAATGCCTAAATGTCTAAATGCCAAAATGCCTAAATGCTTAATGGCTAATGTATAAATGCCTAAATGCCTAAATGCCTAATTGCGTAAATGCCTAAATGCCTAAACGCCTAAATGCTTAAGTGCCTAAATGTCTAAAAGTATAAATGTCTAAATTCATAAATGCCTAACTGCCTAAATGTATAAATGCTTAAATGCCTAAATGCCTAAATAAATAATTGCGTAAATGCCTAAATGCCTAAACGCCTAAATGGTTAAATGCCTAAATGCCTAAATGCATAAATGGATAAGAGCCTACATGTTTAAATGTATAAATGCCTAAATATCTAAATGCCAAAATGCCTAAATGCTTAATGCCTAACGTATAAATGCCTAAATGTCTAAATACCAAAATGCCTAAATGCTTAATGCCTAATGTATAAATGCCTAAATGCCTAAATGCCTAATTGCGTAAATGATTAAATGCCTAAACGCCTAAATGCTTAAATGCCTAAATGTCTAAAAGTATAAATGTCTAAATGTATAAATTTATAAATACCTAAATGTCTAAATACCTAGATGTTTAAATGCCTAATTGTATAAATGTCTAAATGCCTAAATGTCTAAATGCCTAATTGCCTAAATGCCTAAATGTTTAAATGCATAAATGTCTAGCTGCCTAATGCCTAAATGCGTAATTGCCTAAATACCAAAATGCTTAAACGGCCAAATTCCTAGATGCCTAAACGCCCAAATGCCTAAATGCCTAAATGCCTAATTGCCTAAGTGCCTAAATACCTCAATGCCTAAATGCGTAAATGCCTAAATACCGAAATGCTTAAATGGCCAAATTCCTAGATGCCTAAACGCCCAAATGCCTAAATGCCTAAATGTCTTTATGCCTAATTGCCTAAATGCCTAAACGCCTCAATGTGTAAATGTATAAATGCCTAAACATCTAAATGCTTAAATGTATAATTATATGTGACCAAATACCTAAATGTCTAAGCGTATAAATTCTTAAATGTCTAAATGCTTAAATGTTTAACTGCCTAAATGTATAAATGCTTAAATGCCTAATTGCCTAAATGATTAAATGCCTAAATGCTTAATGCATATATGCCTAAATGCCTAAATTCCTAAGTGTCTAAATGCTTAAATACCTAACTGCCTAAATGTATAAATGCTTAAATACCTAATTGCCTAAACGCTTAAATTCCTAAATGCCTAAATGTATAAATGCTTAAATGCCTAATTGCCTAAATGCTTAAATGCCTAAATGCCTAAATGCTTAAATGCCTAAATGTCTTAGTGTATAGATGCCTACATGTCTAAATGCTTAAATGCCTAACTGCTTAAATGTATAAATGCTTAAATGCCTAAATGCCTAAATAGCACATTGCCTAAATGCTTAAATGCCTAAATGCCTAAATGTATAGGAGCCTACATGTTTGACTGTATAAATGCCTAAATGTCTAAATGCTTAAATGCCTAAACGCATAGGTTTATAAATGTCTAAATGCCTAAATGCCTAAATTATTAAACGTTTAAATGCCTAAACGCCTAAATGCCTAAATGTATAAATGCCTAAACGTCTAAATGCCTAAATGTTTAAATGTATAAATTTATAAATGCTTAAATGTCTAAATGCCTAAATGTTTAAATGCCTAATTGTATAAATGTCTAAATGCCTAAATGCCTAAATGCCTAATTGCTTAAATGCCTAAATATTTAAATGCATAAATGTCTAACTGTTTAAATGCCTAAATGCCTAAATGTCTAAATGCTTAAATGGCCAAATTCCTAGTTGCCTAAACGCCCAAATGCCTAAATGCCTAAGTGTCCATATGCCTAAGTGCCTAAATGCCTAAATGTGTAAAAGTCCAAATACCTGAATGTCTAAATGCGTAAATGCCTAAATTCCTAAAAGTCTAAATGCTTAAATGCCTAACCGCCTAAATGTATAAATGTTTAAATGCCTAATTGTCTAAATTCTTAAATGCTTAAATGTATAAATGCTTAAATGGCTAATTGCCTAAGTGCTTAAATGCCTAAATGCCTAAATGCTTAAATGCCCATATGTCTAAATGTATAAATGCCTAAATGTCTAAATTCTTAAATGCCTAAATGCCTAAATGTATAAATGCTTAAATGCCTAAATGCCTAAATGCCTAAATGCCTAATTGCCTAAA
Source organism: Agriotes lineatus (assembly GCA_940337035.1). NCBI lineage: Eukaryota > Metazoa > Arthropoda > Insecta > Coleoptera > Elateridae > Agriotes > Agriotes lineatus. Next base: position 68,933 of record CALNHX010000193.1, on the reverse strand, counting down.
TGTTTAAATGCCTAAATGCTTAAATGGCTAAATGCCTAAATGCTTAAATGCCTAAATGTCTAAATGTATAGGAGCCTACATGTTTAACTGTATAAATGCCTAAATGTCTACATTCCTAAATGCCTAAATGCATAGGTGTCTAAATGCTTAAATGCCTAAACGCCTAAATGCCTAAATTTGTAAATGCCTAAACCTCTAAATGCCTAAATGTCTAAATGTATAAATTTATAAATGCCTAAATGTCTGAATACCTAAATGTTTAAGTGCCTAATTGTATAAATGTATAAATGCCTAAATGTCTAAATGCCTAAATGCCTAAGTGTCTAAATGTAAAAATGCTTAAATACCTAAATGACTAAATGCCTAAATGCCTAAATGACTAAATGCCTAAAAGCCTAAATGGCACAATGCCTAGATGCTTAAATGCCTAAATGCCTAAATGTATAGGAGCCTACATGTTAAACTGTATAAATGCCTAAATGTCTAAATGCCTAAATGCCTAAATGGTTAATGTCTAAATGCTTAAATGGCCAAATTCTTAGATGCCTAACCGCCCAAATGCCTAAATGCCTAAATGTCTATATGCCTAAGTGCCTAAATACCTAAATGCCTAAATGTGTAAATGTCCAAAAACCTAAATGTCTAAATGCGTAAATGCTTAAATTCCTAAATGTCTAAATGCTTAAATGCCTAACTGCCTAAATGTCTAAATGATTAAATGCCTGAATGCCTAAACGCCTAAATACCTAAATGTTTAAATGCGTAAATGCCTAAATACCGAAATGCTGAAATGGACAAATTCCAAGGTGCCTAAACACCCAAATGCCTAAATGCCTAAATGTCTATATGCCTAAGTGACTAAATGCCTAAACACTTAAATGTGTAAATGTATAAATGCCTAAACGTCTAAATGCCTAAATGTCTAATTATATGTGTCCAAATACCAAAGTGTCTAAACGTATAAATTCTTGAATGTCTAAATGCTTAAATGCTTAACTGGCTAAATGTATAAAAGCTTAAATTCCTAATTGCCTAAATGTTGAAATGCCAAAATGCTTAAGTGCATAAATGCCTAAATGCCTAAATTCCTAAATTTCTAAATGCTTAAATACCTAACTGCCTAAGTGTATAAAAGCTTAAATGTCTAATTGCCTAAACGCTTAAATGCCTAATTGCCTAAATACTTAAATGCCTAAATGCCTAAATGCCTAAATTCCTAAATGCGTAAATGCCTAAATGTCTAAGTATATGTGTCCAAATACCTAAATGTCTAAACGTATAAATTCTTAAATGTCTAAATGATTAAATGCTTAACTGCCTAAATGTATAAATGCTTAAATGCCTAATTGCCTAATGCCTTAATGCCTAAATGCCTAAATGTTTATATGCTTAAGTGCTTAATGCCTAAATGCCTAAACGTGTAAATGTCCAAATACCTAAATGTCTAAATGCGTAAATGCCTAAATTCCTAAATGTCTAAATGCTTAAATGCCTAACTGCCTAAATGTATAAATGCTTTAATGCCTAATTGTCTAAATGCTTAAATGCCTAAATGCTTAAATGTATAAATGCCTAAATGCCTGATTGCCTAAGTACTTAAATGCCTAAATGCCTAAATGTATAAATGCTTAGATGCCTAAATGCCTAAATGTACAAATGCTTAAATGCTTAATTGCCTAATGTCTAAATGCCAAAATGCCTAAATGCTTAATGCCTAATGTATAAATGCCTAAATGTCTAATGCCTAAATGCCTAAGTGTCTAAATGTAAAAATGCCTAGATGCTTAAATGCATAGGTGTCTAGATGCCTAAAGGCTTAAATGCTTAAACTATTAAACGCTTAAATGCCTAAACGCCTGAATGCCTAAATTTATAAGTGCCTAAACGTCTAAATGCCTAAATGTATAAATTTATAAATGCCTAAATGTCTAAACACCTACATGTTTAAATGCCTAATTGTATAAATGTCTAAATGCCTAAATGTCTAAATGCCTAATTGCCTAAGTGCCTAAATGTTTAAATGCATAAATGTCTAACTGCCTAATGCCAAAATGCCTAAATGCCTAAATGTCTAAATGATTAAATGCCTGAATGCCTAAACGCCTAAATACCTAAATGCCAAAATGCGTGAATGCCTAAATACCAAAATACTTAAATGGCCAAATTCCTAGATGACTAAACGCCCAAATGCCTAAATGCCTAAATACCTAATTGCCTAAGTGCCTAAATGCCTAAATGCCTAAATGTCTAAATGATTAAATGCCTAAATGCCTAAACGCCTAAATACCTAAATGCCGAAATGCGTAAATGCCTAAATACCGAAATGCTTAAATGGCCAAGGGACGTCTGGGACGTTAAAGACATATGGGACATCTGGGACTTCTGGGACGTTAAGGACATATGGGACATCTAGGACGTCTGGGACGTTAGGGTCATATGGGACATTTGGGACGTCTGGGACGTTAGGGACATATGGGACATCTGGGACATATGGGACGCCTGGGACATTAGGGACATATGGGACCTATGGGACATATGGGATGCCTAGGACAATAGGGACATGTGGGACATATGGGACATCTGGGACGTCTGGGACGTCTGGGACGTTAAGGACATATGAGACATTTAGGACGCCTGGGACATTAGGGACATATGGGACATATGGGACATCTGGGACGCCTGGGACATTAAGGACATATGGGACATATGAGACATCTGAGACGTCTGGGACGTCTGGGACGTTAGGGACATACGGGACAAATGAGACGTCTGGGACGATAGGGACATATGGGACATTTAGGACGTCTGGACCGTTAGGGACATATGGAACATCTACGTCGCCTTATCATTAGAGACATAAGGGACATATGGGACATCTGGGACGTCTGGGACGTTAGGGACATATGGGACATCTGGGACGTCTGGGACGTTAAGGACATATCTGACATATGGGACATCTGGGACGTCTGGGACGTTAAGGACATATGGGACATATGGGACATCTACGACGTCTGGGACGTCTGGGACGTTAAGGACATATGAAACATTTAGAACGCCTGGGACATTAGGGACATATTGGACGTCTAGGACGCCTGGGACGTTATGGACATATGGAACATCTAGGACGCTTGGGACATTAGGGACATATGGGAAATCTGGGACATCTGGGACGTTAGAGACATTTAAGACATCTGGGACGGCTGGGACGTTAAGGACATATGGGACATCTAGGACGTCTGGGAAGTTAGAGACATATAGGACATCTAGGACGTCTGGGACGTTAGGGACATATGTGACATCTAGGACGTCTGGGATGTTAAAGACATATGGGACATCTGGGACGTCTGGGACGTTAAGGACATATGGGACATCTAGGACGTCTAGGACGTTAGGGTCATACGCTACATCTGGGACGTCTGGGACATTAGGGACATATGGGACATCTGGGACGTCTGGGACGTTAAGGACATATGGGACATCTAGGACGTCTGGGAAGTTAGAGACATATAGGACATCTAGGACGTCTGGGACGTTAGGGACATATGTGACATCTAGGACGTCTGGGATGTTAAAGACATATGGGACATCTAGGACGTCTGGGAAGTTAGAGACATATAGGACATCTAGGACGTCTGGGACGTTAGGGACATATGTGACATCTAGGACGTCTGGGATGTTAAAGACATATGGGACATCTGGGACGTCTGGGACGTTAAGGACATATGGGACATCTAGGACGTCTAGGACGTTAGGGTCATACGCTACATCTGGGACGTCTGGGACATTAGGGACATATGGGACATCTGGGACATATGAGACGCCTGGGACATTAGGGACATATGGGACCTATGGGACATATGGAACGCCTAGGACATTAGGGACATGTGGGACATATTGGACATCTGGGACGTCTGGGACGTTAGGGACATATGGGACATCTGGGACGTCTGGGACGTCTGGGACGTTTGGGACGTATGGGACATCTGGGACGTCTGGGACGTTAGGGACATATGAGACATCTGGGACGCCTGGGACGTTAGGGACATATAGGACATCTAAGACGTCTGGGACGTTAGGGACATATGAGACATCTAGGACGTCTAGGACGTTAAAGACATATTGGATATCTGGGACGTCTGGGACGTTAGGGATATACAGGTCATCTAGGACGTCTGGGACGTTAAGTACATATGAGACATTTAGGACGCCTGGGACATTAGGAACATATGGGACATATGGGACATGTGGGACGCCTGGGACGTTAGAGACATATATGTCTATATGCCTAAGTGCCTAAATGCCTAAACGCCTAAATGTGTAAATGTATAAATGCTTAAATGCCTAAATGCCTAAATGCATAATTGCCTAAACACCTAAATGTTTAAATGCATAAATATCTAACTGCCTAATGCCTAAATGCGTAAATGCCTAAATGCCTAAATGTCTAAATGCTTAAATGGCCAAATTCCTAGATGCCTAAACGCACAAATGCCTCAATGCCTAAATGCATATATGCTTAAGTGCCTAAACGCCTAACTGCCTAAATGTGTAAATGTCCAAATACCTAAATGTCTAAATGCGTAAATGCCTAAATTCCTAAATGTCTAAATTATTAAATGCCTAACCGCCTAAATGTACAAATGCATAAATGCTTAATTGCCTAATGTCTAAATGCCAAAATGCCTAAATGCTTAATGCCTAATGTATAAATGCCTAAATGTCTAATGCCTAAATGCCTAAGTGTCTAAATGTAAAAATGCCTAAAAGTCTAAATGCTTAAATGCCTAAATGCCTACACTTGTAAATGCGTAAACGTCTAAATGCCTACATTTCTAAATGTATAAATTTATAACTGCCTAAATGTCTAAATACCTAAATGTTTAAATGCCTAATTGTATAAATGTCTAAATGCCTAAATGTTTAAATGCTTAATTGCCTAAATGCCTAAATGTTTAAATGCATAAATGTCTAACTGCCTAGTGCCAAATTGCCTAAATGCCTAAATGTCTAAATGATTAAATGCCTGAATGCCTAAACGCCTAAATACCTAAACGCCAGCATGCGTAAATGCCTAAATACCAAAATGATTAGATGGCCAAATTTCTAGATGCCTAAGCGCCCAAATGCCTAAATGCCTAAATGCCTAATTGCCTAAGTGCCTAAATGCCTAAATGCCTAAATGTCTAAATGATTAAATGCCTAAATGCCTAAACGCCTAAATACCTAAATGCTTAAATGCGTAAATGCCTAAATACCGAAATGCTTAAATGGCCAAATTCCTAGTTGCCTAAACGCCCAAATGCCTAAATGCCTAAATGTCTATATGCCTAAGTGCCTAAATGCCTAAACGCCTAAATGTGTAAATGTATAAATGCCTAAATGCCTAAATGCCTAAATGCATAATTGCCTAAATGCCTAAATGTTTAAATGCATAAATGTCCAACTGCCTAATGCCTAAATGCCTAAATGCCTAAATGTCTAAATGCTTAAATGGCCAAATTCCTAGATGCCTAAACGCCCAAATGCCTAAATGCCTAAATGTCTATATGCATAAGTGCCTAAATGCCTAAATGCCTAAATGTGCAAATGTCCAAATACCTAAATGTCTAAATGCGTAAATGCATAAATTCCTAAATGTCTAAATGCTTAAATGCCTAACCGCCTAAGTGTATAAATGCTTAAATGCCTAATTGTCTAAACGCTTAAATGCCTAAATGCCTAAATGTATAAATGCTTAAATGCCTAAATGCCTAAATGTACAAATGTTTAAATGCTTAATTGACGAAATGTCTAAATGCCAAAATGCCTAAATGTTTAATGCTTAATGTATAAATGCCTAAATGTCTAAATGAATAATTGCGTAAATGCCTAAATGCCTAAATGCCTAAATGTTTAAATAGATAAATGTCTAACTGAATAATGCTAAAATGCCTAAATGACTCAATGTCTAAATGATTAAATGGCCAAATTCCTAGATGCCTAAACGCCCAAACGCATAAATGCATAAATGTCTAACTGCCTAATGCCTAAATGCCTAAATGCCTAAATGCCTAAATGGCCAAATTCCTAGATGCCTAAACGCCCAAACGCATAAATGCCAAAATGTCTATATGCCTAAGTGCCTAAATGCCTAAATGCCTAAATGTGTAAATGTCCAAATACCTAAATGTCTAAATGCGTAAATGCCAAAATTCCTAAATGTCTAAATGCTTAAATGCTTAACCGCCTAAATGTATAACTGCTTAAATGCCTAATTGTCTAAACGTTTAAATGCCTAAATGCCTAAATGTATAAATGTTTAAATGCCTAAATGCCTAAATGTACAAATGCTTAAATGCTTAATTGCTTAAATGTCTAAATGCCAAAATGCCTAAATGCTTAATGCATAATGTATAATTGCGTAAATGCCTAAATGCCTAAACGCCTAAATGGTTAAATGCCTAAATGCTTAAATGCTTAAATGGATAAGAGCCTACATGCTTAAATGTATAAATGCCTAAATATCTAAATGCTTAAATGCCTAAATAAATAATTGCGTAAATGCCTAAATGCCTAAATGCCTAAATGGATAAATGCCTAAATGTCTAAATGCCAAAATGCCTAAATGCTTAATGGCTAATGTATAAATGCCTAAATGCCTAAATGCCTAATTACGTAAATGCCTAAATGCCTAAACGCCTAAATGCTTAAGTGCCTAAATGTCTAAAAGTATAAATGCCTAAATGTCTAAATTCTTATATGCCTAACTGCCTAAATGTATAAATGCTTAAATGCCTAAATAAATAATTGCGTAAATGCCTAAATGCCTAAACGCCTAAATGGTTAAATGCCTAAATGCCTAAATGCATAAATGGATAAGAGCCTACATGTTTAAATGTATAAATGCCTAAATATCTAAATGCCAAAATGCCTAAATGCTTAATGCCTAATGTATAAATGCCTAAATTTCTAAATACCAAAATGCCTAAATGCTTAATGCCTAATGTATAAATGCCTAAAGGCCTAAATGCCTAATTGCGTAAATGATTAAATGCCTAAACGCCTAAATGCTTAAATGCCTAAATGTCTAAAAGTATAAATGTCTAAATGTATAAATTTATAAATGCCTAAATGTCTAAATACCTAGATGTTTAAATGCCTAATTGTATAAATGTCTAAATGCCTAAATGTCTAAATGCCTAATTGCCTAAATGCCTAAATGTTTAAATGCATAAATGTCTAGCTGCCTAATGCCTAAATGCGTAATTGCCTAAATACCAAAATGCTTAAATGGCCAAATTCCTAGATGCCTAAACGCCCAAATGCCTAAATGCCTAAATGCCTAATTGCCTAAGTGCCTAAATACCTAAATGCCTAAATGCGTAAATGCCTAAATACCGAAATGCTTAAATGGCCAAATTCCTAGATGCCTAAACGCCCAAATGCCTAAATGCCTAAATGTCTATATGCCTAATTGCCTAAATGCCTAAACGCCTCAATGTGTAAATGTATAAATGCCTAAACATCTAAATGCCTAAATGTCTAATTATATGTGACCAAATACCTAAATGTCTAAGCGTATAAATTCTTAAATGTCTAAATGCTTAAATGTTTAACTGCCTAAATGTATAAATGCTTAAATGCCTAATTGCCTAAATGATTAAATGCCTAAATGCTTAATGCATATATGCCTAAATGCCTAAATTCCTAAGTGTCTAAATGCTTAAATACCTAACTGCCTAAATGTATAAATGCTTAAATACCTAATTGCCTAAACGCTTAAATTCCTAAATGCCTAAATGTATAAATGCTTAAATGCCTAATTGCCTAAATGCTTAAATGCCTAAATGCCTAAATGCTTAAATGCCTAAATGTCTTAATGTATAGATGCCTACATGTCTAAATGCTTAAATGCCTAACTGCCTAAATGTATAAATGCTTAAATGCCTAAATGCCTAAATAGCACATTGCCTAAATGCTTAAATGCCTAAATGCCTAAATGTATAGGAGCCTACATGTTTGACTGTATAAATGCCTAAATGTCTAAATGCTTAAATGCCTAAACGCATAGGTTTATAAATGTCTAAATGCCTAAATGCCTAAATTATTAAACGTTTAAATGCCTAAACGCCTAAATGCCTAAATGTATAAATGCCTAAACGTCTAAATGCCTAAATGTTTAAATGTATAAATTTATAAATGCTTAAATGTCTAAATGCCTAAATGTTTAAATGCCTAATTGTATAAATGTCTAAATGCCTAAATGCCTAAATGCCTAATTGCTTAAATGGCTAAATATTTAAATGCATAAATGTCTAACTGTTTAAATGCCTAAATGCCTAAATGTCTAAATGCTTAAATGGCCAAATTCCTAGCTGCCTAAACGCCCAAATGCCTAAATGCCTAAGTGTCCATATGCCTAAGTGCCTAAATGCCTAAATGTGTAAAAGTCCAAATACCTGAATGTCTAAATGCGTAAATGCCTAAATTCCTAAAAGTCTAAATGCTTAAATGCCTAACCGCCTAAATGTATAAATGTTTAAATGCCTAATTGTCTAAATGCTTAAATGCTTAAATGCTTAAATGTATAAATGCTTAAATGGCTAATTGCCTAAGTGCTTAAATGCCTAAATGCCTAAATGCTTAAATGCCCATATGTCTAAGTGTATAAATGCCTAAATGTCTAAATTCTTAAATGCCTAAATGCCTAAATGTATAAATGCTTAAATGCCTAAATGCCTAAATGCCTAAATGCCTAATTGCCTAAATGTTTAAATGCCTAAATGCTTAAATGGCTAAATGCCTAAATGCTTAAATGCCTAAATGTCTAAATGTATAGGAGCCTACATGTTTAACTGTATAAATGCCTAAATGTCTACATTCCTAAATGCCTAAATGCATAGGTGTCTAAATGCCTAAATGCCTAAACGCCTAAATTATTATACGCTTAAATGCCTAAACGCCTAAATGCCTAAATTTGTAAATGCCTAAATCTCTAAATGCCTAAATGTCTAAATGTATAAATTTATAAATGCCTAAATGTCTGAATACCTAAATGTTTAAGTGCCTAATTGTATAAATGTATAAATGCCTAAATGTCTAAATACCTAAATGCCTAAGTGTCTAAATGTAAAAATGCTTAAATTCCTAAATGACTAAATGCCTAAATGCCTAAATGACTAAATGCCTAAAAGCCTAAATGGCACAATGCCTAGATGCTTAAATGCCTAAATGCCTAAATGTATAGGAGCCTACATATTAAACTGTATAAATGCGTAAATGTCTAAATGCCTAAATGCCTAAATGGTTAATGTCTAAATGCTTAAATGGCCAAATTCTTAGATGCCTAACCGCCCAAATGCCTAAATGCCTAAATGTCTATATGCCTAAGTGCCTAAATACCTAAATACCTAAATGTGTAAATGTCCAAAAACCTAAATGTCTAAATGCGTAAATGCTTAAATTCCTAAATGTCTAAATGCTTAAATGCCTAACTGCCTAAATGTCTAAATGATTAAATGCCTAAATGTTTAAATGTATAAATTTATAAATGCTTAAATGTCTAAATGCCTAAATGTTTAAATGCCTAATTGTATAAATGTCTAAATGCCTAAATGCCTAAATGCCTAATTGCTTAAATGCCTAAATATTTAAATGCATAAATGTCTAACTGTTTAAATGCCTAAATGCCTAAATGTCTAAATGCTCAAATGGCCAAATTCCTAGCTGCCTAAACGCCCAAATGCCTAAATGCCTAAGAGTCCATATGCCTAAGTGCCTAAATGCCTAAATGTGTAAAAGTCCAAATACCTGAATGTCTAAATGCGTAAATGCCTAAATTCCTAAAAGTCTAAATGCTTAAATGCCTAACCGCCTAAATGTATAAATGTTTAAATGCCTAATTGTCTAAATGCTTAAATGCTTAAATGTATAAATGCTTAAATGGCTAATTGCCTAAGTGCTTAAATGCCTAAATGCCTTAATGCTTAAATGCCCATATGTCTAAATGTATAAATGCCTAAATGTCTAAATTCTTAAATGCCTAAATGCCTAAATGTATAAATGCTTAAATGCCTAAATGCCTAAATGCCTAAATGCCTAATTGCCTAAATGTTTAAATGCCTAAATGCTTAAATGGCTAAATGCCTAAATGCTTAAATGCCTAAATGTCTAAATGTATAGGAGCCTACATGTTTAACTGTATAAATGCCTAAATGTCTACATTCCTAAATGCCTAAATGCATAGGTGTCTAAATGCTTAAATGCCTAAACGCCTAAATGCCTAAATTTGTAAATGCCTAAACCTCTAAATGCCTAAATGTCTAAATGTATAAATTTATAAATGCCTAAATGTCTGAATACCTAAATGTTTAAGTGCCTAATTGTATAAATGTATAAATGCCTAAATGTCTAAATGCCTAAATGCCTAAGTGTCTAAATGTAAAAATGCTTAAATACCTAAATGACTAAATGCCTAAATGCCTAAATGACTAAATGCCTAAAAGCCTAAATGGCACAATGCCTAGATGCTTAAATGCCTAAATGCCTAAATGTATAGGAGCCTACATGTTAAACTGTATAAATGCCTAAATGTCTAATTGCCTAAATGCCTAAATGGTTAATGTCTAAATGCTTAAATGGCCAAATTCTTAGATGCCTAACCGCCCAAATGCCTAAATGCCTAAATGTCTATATGCCTAAGTGCCTAAATACCTAAATGCCTAAATGTGTAAATGTCCAAAAACCTAAATGTCTAAATGCGTAAATGCTTAAATTCCTAAATGTCTAAATGCTTAAATGCCTAACTGCCTAAATGTCTAAATGATTAAATGCCTGAATGCCTAAACGCCTAAATACCTAAATGTTTAAATGCGTAAATGCCTAAATACCGAAATGCTGAAATGGACAAATTCCAAGGTGCCTAAACACCCAAATGCCTAAATGCCTAAATGTCTATATGCCTAAGTGACTAAATGCCTAAACACTTAAATGTGTAAATGTATAAATGCCTAAACGTCTAAATGCCTAAATGTCTAATTATATGTGTCCAAATACCTAAATGTCTAAACGTATAAATTCTTGAATGTCTAAATGCTTAAATGCTTAACTGGCTAAATGTATAAAAGCTTAAATTCCTAATTGCCTAAATGTTGAAATGCCAAAATGCTTAAGTGCATAAATGCCTAAATGCCTAAATTCCTAAATTTCTAAATGCTTAAATACCTAACTGCCTAAGTGTATAAAAGCTTAAATGTCTAATTGCCTAAACGCTTAAATGCCTAATTGCCTAAATACTTAAATGCCTAAATGCCTAAATGCCTAAATGCCTAAATGCGTAAATGCCTAAATGTCTAAGTATATGTGTCCAAATACCTAAATGTCTAAACGTATAAATTCTTAAATGTCTAAATGCTTAAATGCTTAACTGCCTAAATGTATAAATGCTTAAATGCCTAATTGCCTAATGCCTTAATGCCTAAATGCCTAAATGTTTATATGCTTAAGTGCTTAATGCCTAAATGCCTAAACGTGTAAATGTCCAAATACCTAAATGTCTAAATGCGTAAATGTCTAAATTCCTAAATGTCTAAATGCTTAAATGCCTAACTGCCTAAATGTATAAATGCTTTAATGCCTAATTGTCTAAATGCTTAAATGCCTAAATGCTTAAATGTATAAATGCCTAAATGCCTGATTGCCTAAGTACTTAAATGCCTAAATGCCTAAATGTATAAATGCTTAGATGCCTAAATGCCTAAATGTACAAATGCTTAAATGCTTAATTGCCTAATGTCTAAATGCCAAAATGCCTAAATGCTTAATGCCTAATGTATAAATACCTAAATGTCTAATGCCTAAATGCCTAAGTGTCTAAATGTAAAAATGCCTAGATGCTTAAATGCATAGGTGTCTAGATGCCTAAAGGCTTAAATGCTTAAACTATTAAACGCTTAAATGCCTAAACGCCTGAATGCCTAAATTTATAAATGCCTAAACGTCTAAATGCCTAAATGTATAAATTTATAAATGCCCAAATGTCTAAACACCTACATGTTTAAATGCCTAATTGTATAAATGTCTAAATGCCTAAATGTCTAAATGCCTAATTGCCTAAGTGCCTAAATGCCTAAATGCCTAAATGTCTAAATGATTAAATGCCTGAATGCCTAAACGCCTAAATACCTAAATGCCAAAATGCGTGAATGCCTAAATACCAAAATACTTAAATGGCCAAATTCCTAGATGACTAAACGCCCAAATGCCTAAATGCCTAAATACCTAATTGGCTAAGTGCCTAAATGCCTAAATGCCTAAATGTCTAAATGATTAAATGCCTAAATGCCTAAACGCCTAAATACCTAAATGCCGATATGCGTAAATGCCTAAATACCGAAATGCTTAAATGGCCAAGTTCCTAGATGCCTAAACGACCAAATGCCTAAATGCCTAAATGTCTATATGCCTAAGTGCCTAAATGCCTAAACGCCTAAATGTGTAAATGTATAAATGCTTAAATGCCTAAATGCCTAAATGCATAATTGCCTAAACACCTAAATGTTTAAATGCATAAATATCTAACTGCCTAATGCCTAAATGCGTAAATGCCTAAATGCCTAAATGTCTAAATGCTTAAATGGCCAAATTCCTAGATGCCTAAACGAACAAATGCCTCAATGCCTAAATGCATATATGCTTAAGTGCCTAAACACCTAACTGCCTAAATGTGTAAATGTCCAAATACCTAAATGTCTAAATGCGTAAATGCCTAAATTCCTAAATGTCTAAATTATTAAATGCCTAACCGCCTAAATGTACAAATGCATAAATGCTTAATTGCCTAATGTCTAAATGCCAAAATGCCTAAATGCTTAATGCCTAATGTATAAATGCCTAAATGTCTAATGCCTAAATGCCTAAGTGTCTAAATGTAAAAATGCCTAAAAGTCTAAATGCTTAAATGCCTAAATGCCTACACTTGTAAATGCGTAAACGTCTAAATGCCTACATTTCTAAATGTATAAATTTATAACTGCCTAAATGTCTAAATACCTAAATGTTTAAATGCCTAATTGTATAAATGTCTAAATGCCTGAATGTTTAAATGCTTAATTGCCTAAATGCCTAAATGTTTAAATGCATAAATGTCTAACTGCCTAGTGCCAAATTGCCTAAATGCCTAAATGTCTAAATGATTAAATGCCTGAATGCCTAAACGCCTAAATACCTAAACGCCAGCATGCGTAAATGCCTAAATACCAAAATGATTAGATGGCCAAATTTCTAGATGCCTAAGCGCCCAAATGCCTAAATGCCTAAATGCCTAATTGCCTAAGTGCCTAAATGCCTAAATGCCTAAATGTCTAAATGATTAAATGCCTAAATGCCTAAACGCCTAAATACCTAAATGCTTAAATGCGTAAATGCCTAAATACCGAAATGCTTAAATGGCCAAATTCCTAGTTGCCTAAACGCCCAAATGCCTAAATGCCTAAATGTCTATATGCCTAAGTGCCTAAATGCCTAAACGCCTAAATGTGTAAATGTATAAATGCCTAAATGCCTAAATGCCTAAATGCATAATTGCCTAAATGCCTAAATGTTTAAATGCATAAATGTCTAACTGCCTAATGCCTAAATGCCTAAATGCCTAAATGTCTAAATGCTTAAATGGCCAAATTCCTAGATGCCTAAACGCCCAAATGCCTAAATGCCTAAATGTCTATATGCATAAGTGCCTAAATGCCTAAATGCCTAAATGTGTAAATGTCCAAATACCTAAATGTCTAAATGCGTAAATGCATAAATTCCTAAATGTCTAAATGCTTAAATGCCTAACCGCCTAAGTGTATAAATGCTTAAATGCCTAATTGTCTAAACGCTTAAATGCCTAAATGCCTAAATGTATAAATGCTTAAACGCCTAAATGCCTAAATGTACAAATGTTTAAATGCTTAATTGACGAAATGTCTAAATGCCAAAATGCCTAAATGTTTAATGCTTAATGTATAAATGCCTAAATGTCTAAATGAATAATTGCGTAAATGCCTAAATGCCTAAATGCCTAAATGTTTAAATAGATAAATGTCAAACTGAATAATGCTAAAATGCCTAAATGACTCAATGTCTAAATGATTAAATGGCCAAATTCCTAGTTGCCTAAACGCCCAAACGCATAAATGCATAAATGTCTAACTGCCTAATGCCTAAATGCCTAAATGCCTAAATGCCTAAATGGCCAAATTCCTAGATGCCTAAACGCCCAAACGCATAAATGCCTAAATGTCTATATGCCTAAGTGCCTAAATGCCTAAATGCCTAAATGTGTAAATGTCCAAATACCTAAATGTCTAAATGCGTAAATGCCAAAATTCCTAAATGTCTAAATGCTTAAATGCTTAACCGCCTAAATGTATAACTGCTTAAATGCCTAATTGTCTAAACGTTTAAATGCCTAAATGCCTAAATGTATAAATGTTTAAATGCCTAAATGCCTAAATGTACAAATGCTTAAATGCTTAATTGCTTAAATGTCTAAATGCCAAAATGCCTAAATGCTTAATGCATAATGTATAATTGCGTAAATGCCTAAATGCCTAAACGCCTAAATGGTTAAATGCCTAAATGCTTAAATGCTTAAATGGATAAGAGCCTACATGCTTAAATGTATAAATGCCTAAATATCTAAATGCTTAAATGCCTAAATAAATAATTGCGTAAATGCCTAAATGCCTAAATGCCTAAATGGTTAAATGCCTAAATGTCTAAATGCCAAAATGCCTAAATGCTTAATGGCTAATGTATAAATGCCTAAATGCCTAAATGCCTAATTACGTAAATGCCTAAATGCCTAAACGCCTAAATGCTTAAGTGCCTAAATGTCTAAAAGTATAAACGCCTAAATGTCTAAATTCTTATATGCCTAACTGCCTAAATGTATAAATGCTTAAATGCCTAAATGCCTAAATAAATAATTGCGTAAATGCCTAAATGCCTAAACGCCTAAATGGTTAAATGCCTAAATGCCTAAATGCATAAATGGATAAGAGCCTACATGTTTAAATGTATAAATGCCTAAATATCTAAATGCCAAAATGCCTAAATGCTTAATGCCTAATGTATAAATGCCTAAATTTCTAAATACCAAAATGCCTAAATGCTTACTGCCTAATGTATAAATGCCTAAAGGCCTAAATGCCTAATTGCGTAAATGATTAAATGCCTAAACGCCTAAATGCTTAAATGCCTAAATGTCTAAAAGTATAAATGTCTAAATGTATAAATTTATAAATGCCTAAATGTCTAAATACCTAGATGTTTAAATGCCTAATTGTATAAATGTCTAAATGCCTAAATGTCTAAATGCCTAATTGCCTAAATGCCTAAATGTTTAAATGCATAAATGTCTAGCTGCCTAATGCCTAAATGCGTAATTGCCTAAATACCAAAATGCTTAAGTGGCCAAATTCCTAGATGCCTAAACCCCCAAATGCCTAAATGCCTAATTGCCTAATTGCCTAAGTACCTAAATACCTAAATGCCTAAATGCGTAAATGCCTAAATACCAAAATGCTTAAATGGCCAAACTCCTAGATGCCTAAACGCCCAAATGCCTAAATGCCTAAATGTCTATATGCCTAATTGCCTAAATGCCTAAACGCCTCAATGTGTAAATGTATAAATGCCTAAACATCTAAATGCCTAAATGTCTAATTATATGTGACCAAATACCTAAATGTCTAAGCGTATAAATTCTTAAATGTCTAAATGCTTAAATGTTTAACTGCCTAAATGTATAAATGCTTAAATGCCTAATTGCCTAAATGATTAAATGCCTAAATGCTTAATGCATATATGCCTAAATGCCTAAATTCCTAAGTGTCTAAATGCTTAAATACCTAACTGCCTAAATGTATAAATGCTTAAATACCTAATTGCCTAAACGCTTAAATTCCTAAATGCCTAAATGTATAAATGCTTAAATGCCTAATTGCCTAAATGCTTAAATGCCTAAATGCCTAAATGCTTAAATGCCTAAATGTCTTAATGTATAGATGCCTACATGTCTAAATGCTTAAATGCCTAACTGCCTAAATGTATAAATGCTTAAATGCCTAAATGCCTAAATAGCACATTGCCTAAATGCTTAAATGCCTAAATGCCTAAATGTATAGGAGCCTACATGTTTGACTGTATAAATGCCTAAATGTCTAAATGCTTAAATGCCTAAACGCATAGGTTTATAAATGTCTAAATGCCTAAATGCCTAAATTATTAAACGTTTAAATGCCTAAACGCCTAAATGCCTAAATGTATAAATGCCTAAACGTCTAAATGCCTAAATGTTTAAATGTATAGATTTATAAATGATTAAATGTCTAAATGCCTAAATGTTTAAATGCCTAATTGTATAAATGTCTAAATGCCTAAATGCCTAAATGCCTAATTGCTTAAATGCCTAAATATTTAAATGCATAAATGTCTAACTGTTTAAATGCCTAAATGCCTAAATGTCTAAATGCTTAAATGGCCAAATTCCTAGCTGCCTAAACGCCCAAATGCCTAAATGCCTAAGTGTCCATATGCCTAAGTGCCTAAATGCCTAAATGTGTAAAAGTCCAAATACCTGAATGTCTAAATGCGTAAATGCCTAAATTCCTAAAAGTCTAAATGCTTAAATGCCTAACCGCCTAAATGTATAAATGTTTAAATGCCTAATTGTCTAAATGCTTAAATGCTTAAATGCTTAAATGTATAAATGCTTAAATGGCTAATTGCCTAAGTGCTTAAATGCCTAAATGCCTAAATGCTTAAATGCCCATATGTCTAAGTGTATAAATGCCTAAATGTCTAAATTCTTAAATGCCTAAATGCCTAAATGTATAAATGCTTAAATGCCTAAATGCCTAAATGCCTAATTGCCTAAATGTTTAAATGCCTAAATGCTTAAATGGCTAAATGCCTAAATGCTTAAATGCCTAAATGTCTAAATGTATAGGAGCCTACATGTTTAACTGTATAAATGCCTAAATGTCTACATTCCTAAATGCCTAAATGTATAAATGCTTAAATGCCTAAATGCCTAAATGCCTAAATGCCTAATTGCCTAAATGTTTAAATGCCTAAACCTCTAAATGCCTAAATGTCTAAATGTATAAATTTATAAATGCCTAAATGTCTGAATACCTAAATGTTTAAGTGCCTAATTGTATAAATGTATAAATGCCTAAATGTCTAAATGCCTAAATGCCTAAGTGTCTAAATGTAAAAATGCTTAAATACCTAAATGACTAAATGCCTAAATGCCTAAATGACTAAATGCCTAAAAGCCTAAATGGCACAATGCCTAGATGCTTAAATGCCTAAATGCCTAAATGTATAGGAGCCTACATGTTAAACTGTATAAATGCGTAAATGTCTAAATGCCTAAATGCCTAAATGGTTAATGTCTAAATGCTTAAATGGCCAAATTCTTAGATGCCTAACCGCCCAAATGCCTAAATGCCTAAATGTCTATATGCCTAAGTGCCTAAATACCTAAATGCCTAAATGTGTAAATGTCCAAAAACCTAAATGTCTAAATGCGTAAATGCTTAAATTCCTAAATGTCTAAATGCTTAAATGCCTAACTGCCTAAATATCTAAATGATTAAATGCCTGAATGCCTAAACGCCTAAATACCTAAATGTTTAAATGCGTAAATGCCTAAATACCGAAATGCTTAAATGGACAAATTCCAAGGTGCCTAAACACCCAAATGCCTAAATGCCTAAATGTCTATATGCCTAAGTGACTAAATGCCTAAACACTTAAATGTGTAAATGTATAAATGCCTAAACGTCTAAATGCCTAAATGTCTAATTATATGTGTCCAAATACCTAAATGTCTAAACGTATAAATTCTTGAATGTCTAAATGCTTAAATGCTTAACTGGCTAAATGTATAAATGCTTAAATTCCTAATTGCTTAAATGTTGAAATGCCAAAATGCTTAAGTGCATAAATGCCTAAATGCCTAAATTCCTAAATTTCTAAATGCTTAAATACCTAACTGCCTAAGTGTATAAAAGCTTAAATGTCTAATTGCCTAAACGCTTAAATGCCTAATTGCCTAAATACTTAAATGCCTAAATGCCTAAATGCCTAAATGCCTAAATGCCTAAATGTCTATATGCTTAAGTGCTTAATGCCTAAATGCCTAAACGTGTAAATGTCCAAATACCTAAATGTCTAAATGCGTAAATGCCTAAATTCCTAAATGTCTAAATGCTTAAATGCTTAACTGCCTAAATGTATAAATGCTTAAATGCCTAATTGCCTAATGCCTTAATGCCTAAATGCCTAAATGTCTATATGCTTAAGTGCTTAATGCCTAAATGCCTAAACGTGTAAATGTCCAAATACCTAAATGTCTAAATGCGTAAATGCCTAAATTCCTAAATGTCTAAATGCTTAAATGCCTAACCGCCTAAATGTATAAATGCTTTAATGCCTAATTGTCTAAATGCTTAAATGCCTAAATGCTTAAATGTATAAATGCCTAAATGCCTGATTGCCTAAGTACTTAAATGCCTAAATGCCTAAATGTATAAATGCTTAGATGCCTAATTGCCTAAATGTACAAATGCTTAAATGCTTAATTGCCTAATGTCTAAATGCCAAAATGCCTAAATGCTTAATGCCTAATGTATAAATGCCTAAATGTCTAATGCCTAAATGCCTAAGTGTCTAAATGTAAAAATGCCTATATGCTTAAATGCATAGGTGTCTAGATGCCTAAAGGCTTAAATGCTTAAACTATTAAACGCTTAAATGCCTAAACGCCTGAATGCCTAAATTTATAAATGCCTAAACGTCTAAATGCCTAAATGTATAAATTTATAAATGCCTAAATGTCTAAACACCTACATGTTTAAATGCCTAATTGTATAAATGTCTAAATGCCTAAATGTCTAAATGCCTATTTGCCTAAGTGCCTAAATGTTTAAATGCATAAATGTCTAACTACCTAATGCCAAAATGCCTAAATGCCTAAATGTCTAAATGATTAAATGCCTGAATGCCTAAACGCCTAAATACCTAAATGCCAAAATGCGTGAATGCCTAAATACCAAAATACTTAAATGGCCAAATTCCTAGATGACTAAACGCCCAAATGCCTAAATGCCTAAATACCTAATTGCCTAAGTGCCTAAATGCCTAAATGCCTAAATGTCTAAATGATTAAATGCCTAAATGCCTAAACGCCTAAATACCTAAATGCCGAAATGCGTAAATGCCTAAATACCGAAATGCTTAAATGGCCAAGTTCCTAGATGCCTAAACCACCAAATGCCTAAATGCCTAAATGTCTATATGCCTAAGTGCCTAAATGCCTAAACGCCTAAATGTGTAAATGTATAAATGCTTAAATGCCTAAATGCCTAAATGCATAATTGCCTAAACACCTAAATGTTTAAATGCATAAATATCTAACTGCCTAATGCCTAAATGCGTAAATGCCTTAATGCCTAAATGTCTAAATGCTTAAATGGCCAAATTCCTAGATGCCTAAACGCACAAATGCCTCAATGCCTAAATGCATATATGCTTAAGTGCCTAAACGCCTAACTGCCTAAATGTGTAAATGTCCAAATACCTAAATGTCTAAATGCGTAAATGCCTAAATTCCTAAATGTCTAAATTCTTAAATGCCTAACCGCCTAAATGTATAAATGCTTAAATACCTAATTGTCTAAACTCTTAAATGCCTAAATGGCTAAATGTATAAATGCTTAGATGCCTCAATGCCTAAATGTACAAATGCATAAATGCTTAATTGCCTAATGTCTAAATGCCAAAATGCCTAAATGCTTAATGCCTAATGTATAAATGCCTAAATGTCTAATGCCTAAATGCCTAAGTGTCTAAATGTAAAAATGCCTAAAAGTCTAAATGCTTAAATGCCTAAATGCCTAATTGCGTAAATGCCCAAATGCCTAAACGCCTAAATGGTTAAATGCCTAAATGCCTAAATTCCTAAATGGATGAGAGCCTACATGTTTAAATGTATAAATGCCTAAATATCTAAATGCCTAAATGCTTAAATGAATAATTGCGTAAATGCCTAAATGCCTAAATGGTTAAATGCCTAAGTGAATAAGATCCTACATGTTTAAATGTATAAATGCCTAAATATCTAAGTGCCTAATGCCTAAACGCCTAATTGCGTAAATATTTAAATGCCTAAACGGTTAAAAGTCAAAATGCTTAAATGCCTATATGGATAAGAGCCTACATGTTTAAATGTATAAATGCCTAAATATCTAAATGCCTAGATACCTAAATGAATAATTGCGTAAATGCCTAATTGTCTAAATGCCTAAATGGTTAAATGCTTAAATGTATATATGTCTAAATGCCTAATTGCGTAAATGCCTAAGTGCCTAAATGCCAAAATGGTTAAATGTATAAATGCCTAAATGTCTAATTGCCTAAATGGTTAAATGCCTAATTGCGTAAATGCATAAATGCCTAAATGTCTAAATTGTTAAATGCCTAAATGCCTCAATGCCTAAATGCCTAAATGCCTAAATCTATGAATGTTTAAATGCCTCTATGGCTAAATGTCAAAATGCCTAAACACCTAAATGTCTAAAAGTATAAATGTATAAATGCTTAAATGCCTAATTGCTTAATTGCCTAAATGATTGAATACCAAAATGCCAAAATGGTTAACTGTAAAAATTCCTAAATGTCTAAATTTCTAAATACCTACATGCGTCAAATGCCTAAATGTCTAAATGCCTAAATGCCTAAATGACTAAATGCCTAAATGCCCAAATGTCCAAATGCTTAAATGCCTAAATGCTTAAAGTTCTAAAAGCCGAAATGTATAAATTCCTAAACGTCTAAATGCCTAAATACCTAAATCCATAAAATGTATAAATGCCTAAATGTCTAAATGCGTAAATGCCAAAACGCCTAAACGCATAACTCTTAAATGCCTAAATGCCTATAAGCTAAAGGGCTCAAGTGAGTAAGTTCATAAACGTTAACGTGGCTAAATTCCTAAATTACTAGATGCCTAAATGCCTAAATGGCTAAATACCTAAATGCCTAAATGACCAAAGGCGTATATGCCTAAATGTTTAAAGGCTTAAATGCCCAAATGCCTAAATACCTAAATGCCTTAATGTATAGATGCCTAAATGCCTAAATGCCTAAA
This sequence comes from Agriotes lineatus, assembly GCA_940337035.1. Classification (NCBI taxonomy): domain Eukaryota; kingdom Metazoa; phylum Arthropoda; class Insecta; order Coleoptera; family Elateridae; genus Agriotes; species Agriotes lineatus. The sequence goes on along the minus strand of CALNHX010000193.1, from coordinate 47,749 downwards.
TGCCGAAATGCTTAAATGCCTAAATTCCTAAATGCTTAATGCCTATATGCATAAATGCTTAAATGTCTAAACGCCTAAATGGCTACATTTCTAAAACGCTAAATGCTTAAAGGTATAAATGCCTAAACCTACAAATGAATAAATGTCTAAAAGTATAAATATATAAATGACTAAATGCCTAAATGCCTAGATGCCTAAATGCCTAAATGTCCAAATGCAAAAATGTTTAAAAGTATAAATATATTTATTCCTAAACTTCTAAGAAGCTAAATGCCTAAATGCCTAAACGCTTAAATGCCTAAATGCATATATGCCTAAATTCTTAAGTGAATAAATGCCTAAACGTTTAAATGGCTAAATTCCTAAAAGCTTAAATGCCTAAATGCCTAAATGCTTAAACGCCTAAATACCTAAACGCCTCAATACCTAAATGTATAAGTACCTAAACGTCTAAATGCCTAAACGGCTAAAGCTATAAATTTATAAATGCCTAACTGTCTAATTGCCTAAATGCCTAAATGCGTAAAAACCTAAATACCGAAATGACTAAATAGACAAATTTTTAAATGCCTAAACGGCCAAATGCCTAAATGCCTAAATGCCTAAATGCCTAAATGCCGAAATGCCTAAGTGCCTAAATGCCTAAATGCTTAATGTCAATATATCTAAATACCTAATTGTCTAAACGATTAAATGGCTAAATTTCTAAAATCCTAAATGCTTAAATGCCTAAATGCCTATATGCCTACATGCCTAAATCCCTAAATGCCTAAAATTTTAATGTATAAATGTTTAAATGTCGAAATGCCTAAATGGCTAAATGCCTAAATGTCTAAACGCCTAAATGCCTACATGCCTAAATGCCTAAATGCTTAAATGCTTAAACGAATAAATTTCTAAACGTCTAAACGCCTAAATTCCTAAATGCCTAAATGCCTAAACGCCTAAATTCTTAAATGCCTAAATGCATATATGCCAAGAGGCCCAGGAGCCAAAGTTTATAAACGTTTACGTGGCTAAATTCCTAAATTACTAAATGTTTAAATGCCTAAAAAGCTAAATGCCAAGATGCCTAAACTCCTAAATGCCTAAATGCCTATATGCCTAAATTCTTAAATGCCTAAATGCCTAAACGTTTAAAAGGCTAAATTCCTAAAAGCTCAAAAGATTAAATGCCTAAATGCTTAAACACCTAAATGCCTAAACGCTTAAATACCTAAATGTATGAATGCCTAAACGTCTAAATGCCTAAATGTCTAAATGTATAAATTTATAAATGTTTAAATGTCTAAATACTTAATGCCTAAATGCTTAAATGTATAAATGTCTATACGCCTAAATGCCTAAATGCCTAATTGCCTAAATTCCTAAATGCTTAAATGCCTAAATGTCTAACTGCCTAAATGCCTTAATGCCTAAATTTCTAAATGCCTGAATGCCTAAATAACAAAATGTCTAAATGCCCAAATGCTTAAATGCCTAAATGTCTATATACCTAAGTGCCTAAACGCCTAAATGCCTAAGTGCTTAAATGTGTAAATATCCAAATACCCAAATTTCTAGATGTAGTAATGCCTCAATATTTAAATGCTTAAATGCTTAACTGCCTAAATGTATAAATGCCTAATTGCCTAATTGCGTAAATGCCTAAATGCCTAAATGCCTAAATGCTTAATGCCTAATGTCTAAATGTATAAATGTCTAAATGTCTAAATTCTTAAATGCCTAACTGCCTAAATGTATAAATGCTTAAATGACTAAATGCCTAAATGCCAAAATGCCTAAATGTTTAAATGCTTAAATGCCTAAACGGCTAAATGCCTAAATGCTTAAATGCCTAAATGTCTAAATACCTAAATGTCTAAATGCCTAAATGCCTAAATGCATAGGTGTCTAAATGCCTAAAGGCCTAAATGCTTAGATTATTAAACGCTTAAATGCCTAAACGCCTAAATGCCTAAATTTATAAATGCCTAAACGTCTAAATGCCTAAATGTCTAATTGTATAAATTTATAAATGCCTAAATGTCTAAATACCTAAATGTTTAAATGCATAAGTGTCTAACTGCCTAATGCCTAAATGCCTAAATGCCTAAATGTCTAAATGTCTAAATGCTTAAATGGACAAATTCCTGGATGCCTAAACGCCCAAATGCCTAAATGCCTAAATGTCTAAATGCTTAAATGCCTAACCGCCTAAATGTATAAATGCTTAAATGCCTAATTGTTTAAACGCTTAAACGCCTAAATGCCTAAATGTATAAATGCTTAAATGCCTAAATGCCTAAATGCACAAATGCTTAAAAGGCTAAATGCCTAAATGTTTAAATGCCTAAATGTCTAAATACCTAAATGTCTAAATGCCTAAATGTCTAATTGTATAAGTTTATAAATGCCTAAATGTCTAAATACCTAAATGTTTAAATGCATAAGTGTCTAACTGCCTAATGCCTAAATGCCTAAATGCCTAAATGTCTAAATGGCTAAATGCTTAAATGGACAAATTCCTGGATGCCTAAACGCCCAAATGCCTAAATGCCTAAATGTCTATATGCCTAAATGCCTAAATACCTAAATGCCTAAATGTGTAAATGTCCAAATACCTAAATGTCTAAATGCGTAAATGCCTAAATTCCTAAATGTCTAAATGCTTAAATGCCTAACCGCCTAAATGTATAAATGCTTAAATGCCTAATTGTTTAAACGCTTAAACGCCTAAATGCCTAAATGTATAAATGCTTAAATGCCTAAATGCCTAAATGCACAAATGCTTAAATGCTTAATTGCCTAAATGTCTAAATGCCGAAATGCCTAAATGCTTAATGCCTAATGTATAAATGCCTAAATGTCTAAATGCCTAAATGCCTTAGTGCCTAAATGTAAAAATGCTTAAAAGTCTAAATGCTTAAATGACTAAATGCCTAATTGCGTAAATGCCTAAATGCCTAAACGCCTAAATGGTTAAATGCCTAAATTCCTAAATGGATAAGAGCCTACATGTTTAAATGTATAAATGCCTAAATATCTAAATGCCTAAATGCCTAAATGAATAATTGCGTAAAGGCCTAAATGCCTAAAAACTAAATGGTTAAATGATTAAATGAATAAGATCCTACATGTTTAAATGTATAAATGCCTAAATATCTAAATGCCTAATGCCTAGATGCCTAATTGCGTAAATGCTTAAATGCCTAAACGGTTAAAAGTCTAAATGCTTAAATGCCTAAATGATAAGAGCCTACATGTTTAAATGTATAAATTCCTAAATATCTAAATGCTTAAATACCTAAATGAATAATTGCGTAAATGCCTAATTGCCTAAATGCCTAAATGGTTAAATGCTTAAATGTATATATGTCTAAATGCCTAAATCCCTAAATGCCTAATTGAGTAATGCCTAAGTGCCTAAATGCCAAAATGGTTAAATGTATAAATGCTTAAATGTCTAATTGCCTAAATGGTTAAATGCCTAATTGCGTAAATGCATAAATGCCTAAACGTCTAAATTGTTAAATGCCTAAATGCCTCAATGCCTAAATGCCTAAATGCCTAAATCTATGAATGTTTAAATGCCTATATGGCTAAATGTCTAAATGCCTAAACACCTAAATGCCTAAAAGTTTAAATGTATAAATGCTTAAATGCCTAATTGCTTAATTGCCTAAATGATTGAATGCCAAAATGCCAAAATGGTTACCTGTAAAAATTTCTAAATGTCTAAATTCCTAAATACCTATATGCGTCAAATGCCTAAATGTCTAAATGCCTAAATGCCTAAATGACTAAATGCCTAAATGCCCAAATGTCCAAATGCCTAACTGCCTAAATGCTTAAATTTCTAAAAGCCGAAATGTATAAATTCCTAAACGTCCAAATGCCTAAATACCTAAATCCATAGATGTATAAATGCCTAAATGTCTAAATGCGTAAATGCCAAAATGTCTAAACGCATAATTCCTAAATGCCTAAATGCCTATAAGCTAAAGGGCCCAAGTGCCTAAGTTCATAAACGTTAACGAGGCTAAATTCCTAAATTACGAGATGCTTAAATGCCTAAATGGCTAAATGCCTAAATGAATAAATAACTAAAAGCGTATATGCCTAAATGTTTAAAGGCCTAAATGCCTAAATGCCTAAATGCATAAATGCCGAAATGCTTAAATGCCTAAGTGCCTAAATGCTTAATGCCTATATGCCTAAATGCTTAAATGTCTAAACGCCTAAATGGCTACATTCTTAAAACGCTAAATGCTTAAATGCCTAGATGCCTAAATGCGTATATGCCTAAATGCCTAAATGTCCAAATGCCAAAATGTTTAAGTGTATTAATATATTTATTCCTAAACTTCTAAAATATATGACTAAATTCTTAAGTGCCTAAATGCCTAAACGTTTCAATGGCTAAATTCCTAAAAGCTTAAATGCCTAAATGCCTAAATGCTTAAACGCCTAAATACCTAAACGCCTCAATACCTAAATGTATAAATGCCTAAACGTCTAAATGCCTAAATGTCTAAAGCTATAAATTTATAAATGCTTAACTGTCTAATTGCCTAAATGCCTAAATGCGTAAAAACCTAAATACCGAAATACCTAAATAGCCAAATTCCTAAATGCCTAAACGGCCAAATGCTTAAATGCCTAAATGCCTAAAGGCCTAAATGCCGAAATTCCTAAGTGCCTAAATGCCTAATTGCTTAATGTCACTACGTCTAAATACCTAAATGTCTAAACGATTAAATGGCTAAATTTCTAAAAGTCTAAATGCTTACATGCCTAAATGCCTATATGCCTACATGCCTAAGTCCCTAAATGCCTAAAATTTTAATTTATAATTGTTTAAATGTCTAAATGCCTAAATGGCTAAATGCCTAAATGTCTAAACGCCTAAATGCCTAAATGCCTAAATACCTAAATGTATAAATGCCTAAACGTCTAAATGCCTAAATGTCTAAATGTATAAATTTGTAAATGTTTAAATGCCTAAATGCTTAAATGCCTAAATCTCTAACTGCCTAAATGCCTTAATGCCTAAATGTCTAAATGCCTGAATGCATAAATACCAAAATGCCTAAATGCCCAAATGCTTAAATGCCTAAATGTCTATATACCTAAGTGCCTAAACGCCTAAATGCCTAAGTGCTTAAATGTGTAAATATCCAAATACCAAAATTTCGAGATGTATAAATGCCTAAATATTTAGATGCTTAAATGCTTAACTGCCTAAATGTATAAATGCCTAATTGCCTAATTGCGTAAATGCCTAAATGCCTAAATGCCTAAATGCTTAATGCCTAATGTGTAAATGTCTAAATGTCTAAATGCCTAAATGTCTAAATGTCTAAATGTATAGATGTATAAATTCTTAAATGCCTAAATACCTAAATGCCTAAATGGTTAAGTGCCTAAATGCTTAAATGCCTAAATGTATACAAGCTTACATGTTTAAATGTATAAATGCCTAAATGTGTAAATGCCTAAATGTCTAAATGCATAAGTGTCTAAATGCCTAAATGCCTAAATGCCTAAATGCTTAAAGGCCTAAATGCGTAAACGCCTAAATGCCTAAATGTATTAATGCCTAAACGTCTAAATGCCTAAATGTCTAAATGTATAAGTTTATAAATGCTTAAATGTCTAAATGCCTAAATGCCCAATGGCTAAATGAATAAATGTCTAACTCCCTAAATGCCTAAATGCCTAAATGCTTAAAGGCCTAAATGCCTAAACGCTTAACTGCCTAATGTATAAACGCCTAAACGTCTAAATGCCTAAATATCCAAATGTATAAATTGATAAATATTTAAATGTCTAAATGCCAAAATGTTTAAATGCATAAATGTCTAACTGCCTAAATGCCTAAATACCGAAATGCTTATATGCTGAAATGGCCAAATTCTTAAATGAATATATGCGTAAATGCCCAGATGCCCAAAATGTGTAATTGTCCAATTGCCTAGACGCCTAAAAGCCTAGACGCCTAAATATTTAAATGTATAAATACCTAATGCCTAAATGCTTAAATGTATACATGTCTAAGTGCCTAAATGCCTAGATGCCTAATTGCTAAAATGTCTAACTGCCTAAATGCCTAAATGTCTAAATGTGTAAATCTCTAAATGCCTGAATGCCTAAACGCCTAAATACCTAAATGCCTAAATGCGTATAAGCCTTAATGACAAAATGCCTAGATAGCCAAATTTCTAATTTCATAAACGCCCAAATGCCTAAATGCCTAAATGTATATATACCTAAGTGCCTAAACGCCTTAATGAATATGTGCCTAAATGTGTAAATATCCAAATACCCAAATTTCTATATGTTTAAATGCTTAAATATTTAGATGCTTAAATGCTTAACTGCCTAAATGTATAAATGCTTAAATGCCTAATTGCCTAATTGCGTAAATGTATAAATGTCTAAATGTATAAATGCCTAAGTGTCTAAATGTCTAAATGTATAGATGTATAAATTCTTAATTGCCTAAATACCTAAATGCCTAAATGCCTAAATGCCTAAATGCTTAAAGGCCTAAATGCCTAAACGCCTAAATGCCTGAATGTAGATATAAATGCCTAAACGTCTAAATGCCTAAATGTCTAAATGTATAAAATTATAAATACTTAAATGTCTAAATGCCTAAATGCCTAATTCATAAATGTATAAATGTCTAACTGCCTAAATGCCTAAACGCCTAAATGCTTAAAAGCCTAAATGCCTAAACTCCTGAATGCCTAAATGTATAAATGCCTAAACGTCAAACTGCCTAAATGTCTAAATGTATAAATTGATAAATGCTTAAATGTCTAAATGCCAAAATGTTTAGATGCATAAATGTCTAACTGCCTAAATGCCTAAATGCCTAATTTCTTATATGCTGAAATGGCTAAGTTCTTAAATGAATATATGCGTAAATGGCTAGATGCCCAAAATGTGTAATTGTCTTATGCCTAAACGCCTAAATGCCTAAATGCTTAAATGCCTAAATGACTTAATGCCTAGATACCGAAATGCCTAAATTGCCAAATTCCCAAATGCCTAAATGCCTAAATGACTATATGCCTAAGTGTATATATGCCTAAAAGCCTAAGTGCCTAAATGTGTAAATGTTTAAATAACTAAATGTCTAAATGTATAAATGTATATATGTCTAAATGGCTAAATACATAAATGCTTAAATGCCTAAATGTATGAGTGCTAAATGCCTAATTACTAAATTGCCTAAATGACTGAATGCCGAATTGTTTAAATGCTTACCTGTATCAATTCCTAACTGTCTAAATGTCTAAATACCTAAATGTCTAAATGTTTAAATGTATAGATTTATAAATGCTTAAATGCCTAAATAAATGAATGCCTAAATGTGTAAATCTAAAAATGATTAAATGTCTAATTGCCTAAATGCCTAAATGCCTAATTGCGTAAATCCCTAAATGTTTAAATGCCTAAATGGTTAAATGCCTAAGTGCTTAAATGCCTAAATGTATACAAGCATACGTGTTTAAATGTATAAATGCCTAAATGTCTAAATGCCTAAATGTCTAAATGCATAAGTGCCTAAATGCCTAAATGCCTAATTGCTTATAAGCCTAAATGCCTAAACGTTTAAATGAATAAATGTATAAATGCCTAAACGTCTAAATGCCTAAATGTCTAAATATATAGATTTATAATATGTTTTTCGGACTTTTTCCACTGTCTAGGGTGTAAATCACACAACGTTTCGGGAGTTTTGTTCTACTCCCGTCTTCAGGTGTTCCTGGTTAGTCCTGAGAAGGACTTATATTCAACGTTTTTCTCCGTAAATTTGTGCACAAATTTACGGAGAAAAACGTTGAATATAAGTCCTTCTCAGGACTAACCAGGAACACCTGAAGACGGGAGTAGAACAAAACTCCCGAAACGTTGTGTGATTTACACCCTAGACAGTGGAAAAAGTCCGAAAAACATATCATAATAGACCACTGCCAAAAAATGACATTCAGAGAAGAATATAGATTTATAAACGCTTAAATGTCTAAATGCCTAAATGCTTAATGCCTAAATGTATAAATATCTAACTGCCTAAATGCCTAAATGCCTAAATGCTTAAAGGCCTAAATGCCTAAACGCCTAAATGCCTAAATGTCTAAATGTATAAATTTATAAATGCTTAAATGTCTAAATGCCTAAATGCCTAATGCCTAAATGTATAAATATCTAACTGCCTAAATGCCTAAATGCCTAAATGCTTAAAGGCTTAAATGCCTAAACGCCTAAATGATTAAATGTCTAAATGTATAAATTTATAAATGCTTAAATGTCTAACTGCCAAAATGCCTAAATGCCTAAATGCTTAAAGGCCTAAAAGCCTAAATGCATAAATGCTTAAAGGCCTAAATGAGTAAACGCTTAAATGTCTAAACGTATAAATGCCTAAACGTCCAAATTCCTAAATGTCTAAATGTATAGATTGATAAATGCTTAAATGACTAAATGCCTAAATGCCAAAATGTTTAAATGCGTAAGTGTTATTGCCTAAATGCCTAAATGCCCAAATGCTTATATGCTAGAATGGCTAAATTCTTAAATGAATATATGCGTAAATGCCTAGATGCCCAAAATGTGTAATTGTCCAAATGCCTAAACGCCTAAATGATTAAATGTATAAATTTATAAATGCTTAAACCTCTAACTGCCAAAATGCCTAAATGCCTAAATGCTTATATGCCTAAATTACTTAATGCCTAAGTATCAAAATGCCTAAATTTCCAAATTCCTATATGCCTAAATGGTCAAATGCCTATACGGCTAAATGATTAAATGTCTAAATTTATAAATTTATAAATGCTTAAATGTCTAACTGCCAAAATGCCTACATGCCTAAATGCTTAAATGCCTAAATTACTTAATGCCTAAGTATTAAAATGCCTTAATTACCAAATTGCTAAATGCCTAAATAGCCAAATGCCTAAATACCTAAATGACTATATGCTTAAATATATATATGCCTAAAAGCCTAAGTGCCTAAATGTGTAAATGCTTAAATACCTAAATCTCTAAATGTATAAATGCCTAAATGTCTAAATGCCTAATTACCTAAATGCTTAAATGCATAGATGGATAAGTGCTTAACTGCCTAATTACCTAATTGCCTAAATTACTGAATGCCGAAATGTTTAAATGCTTAACTGTATAAATTCCAAAATATCTAAATGCCTAAATGCCTACATGCCCACCTGCCTAAATGTCTAAATGCCTAAATGCCTAAATGTCTGAATGCCGAAATGCTTAAATTTATAAATGCCAAATGTCTAAACGCCTTAATGTCTAAATGACTAAATATATAAATGCCTAAATGCCTAAACGACCAAATGTCCAAGTTTCTAAATGCTTAAATGTCTAAACGTATAAATGCCTAAACGTCGAAATGCCTAAATGCCTAAATGTATAAATGTATGAATGCCTAAATGTCTAAATGTCTAAATTCCTAAATTCCTAAATGCCTATTAGCCTAAAGGCCTAAGTGCTTAATTCATAAACGCTTAAGTGGCTAAATTTCTAGATATCTAAATGCCTAAATGCCTAAATGGCTAAGTGCCTAAGTGCCTAAATGCTTAAATGACTTAGGTCGTATATGCCTAAATGCCTAAGTGTATAAATGTCTAAATGCGTTTATGCCTAAATGACTAAATGCTTAAATGCCTTGATGCCTAAATGCCTAAATGCCTAAATGCCCTAATGCCTAAATACTTAAATGCCTAAATGTATAAGTGTCCAAATGGCTAAGTGCCTAAGTGCCGAAATACCTAAATGCCTAAACCCTAAATGCCTAAACGCTTAATGCCTATATTCCTAAATGCTTAAATGTTTAAACGCCTAAATGGCTAAATTTCTAAAAGCCTAAATTCATAAATGTATAAATGCCTAAACGTACAAATACCTAAATGTTTAAAACTATAATTATACAAATGCCTAAATGCCTAAATGCCTACATGCCTAAATGTGTAAATGTCAAATGTCTAAACGCTTAAATGTCTAAATGTGTAAATATATAATTCCTAAATGCCTAAATGTTTAAATGCCCAAATGTCCAAATGCTTAAATGCCTAAATTCCCAAACGCCTAAATGTATAAGTTCCTAAATGTCTAAATGCCTAAATACCTAAATGTATAAATGTATAAATGTCTAAATGCCTAAATGCCTAAATGCCGAAATTCATAAACGTTTAAGTTGTTAAATTCTTAAATGGCTAAATGCCTAAATGCCTAAAAGGCTAAGTGCCTAAATGCCTAAATACCTAAATGACTAAGGGCGTATATGTTTACATGACTAAATGTATAAGTGTCTAAATGCTTATATGACTAAATGCTTAAATGCCTAAATGCCTAAATGCCTAAATACCCAAATGCCTAAATACCCAAATGCCTAAATACCTAAATGCCTAAATGTATAAATGTCTAAATGCCTAAATGCCTAAATGCCGAAATGCCTATATGCCTAAATGCCTAAATACTTAATGCCTATATGCCTAAATGCTTAAATGTCTAAATGCCTAATTGGCTAATTTCTAAAAAACTAAATGCTTAAATGTATAAATGCCTATTACCCTAAAGGCCTAAATGCCTAAATTCATAAACGCTTAAGTGGCTAAATTTCTAGATATCTAAATGCCTAAATGCCTAAATGTCTAACCGCCTAATTGCCTAAATGCCTAAATGTGTAAATGTCAAATGTCCAAATGCCTAAATGCCTAAATTCCTAAACGCCTTAATGTATAAATTCCTAAACGTCTAAATGCCTAAATAGTTAAATCTACAAATGTATAAATACTTAAATGTCTAAACGCCTAAATGCCTAAATGCCTAAACGCCTAAATTCCTAAATGCCTAAATGCCTATATGCCAAAAGGCCTAATTGCCAAAATTCATAAACGTTTAGGTTGTTAAATTCCTAAATGTCTAAATGACTAAATGCCTAAATGGCTAAGTGCCTAAACGCCTAAATACCTAAATGACTAAGGGCGTATATGCCTGAATGACTGAATGTATAAGTGTCTAAATGCTTAAATGCCTAAATGCCCAAATGATTAAATACCTAAATGCCTAAATGCCTAAATACCTAAGTGCCTAAATGCCCAAATGCCTAAATACCTAAATGCCTAAATGTATAAGTGTCTAAATGCCTAAATGCCTAAATGCCGAAATGCGTAAATGCCTAAATACTTAATGCCTATATGCCTAAATGCCTAAATGTCTAAATGCCTAATTGGCTACATTTCTAAAAGGCTAAATGCTTAAATGTATAAATGCCTATTAGCCTAAAGGTCTAAGTGATTAAATTCATAAACGCTTAAGTGGCTAAATTTCTAGATATCTAAATGCCTAAGTGCCTAAATAGCTAAGTGCCTAAGTGCCTAAATGCTTAAGTGTATAGATGTTTAAATGCTTCAAGGCCTAAATGCCTAAATGCTTAAATGCCTTAATGCCTAAATGCCTAAGTGCCTAAATGCCCAAATGCCTAAACACCTAAATGCCTAAATGTATAAATGTATAAATGGCTAAATGCCTAAATGCCGAAATACCTAAATGCCTAAACCCTAAATGCATAAATGCTTAATGCCTATATGCCTAAATTCTTAAATGTCTATACGCCTAAATGGCTAAATTTCTAAAAGCCTAAATGCTTATATGTATAAATGCCTACACGCCTAAATGATTAAATGTCTAAATGTATAAATTTATAAATGCCTAAATGTCTAACTGCCAAAATGCCTAAATGCCTAAATGCTTAAAGGCCTAAATGCCTAAATGCCTAAATGCTTAAAGGCCTAAATGAGCAAACGCCTAAATGCTTATATATAAATGCCTAAACGTCTAAATGATTAAATGTTTAAATGTATAAATTTATAAATGCTTAAATGTCTAACTGCCAAAATGCCTAAATGCCTAAATGCTTAAAGGCCTAAATGCCTAAATGCCTAAATGCTTAAAGGCCTAAATGAGCAAACGCCTAAATGCCTAAACGTATAAATGCCTAAACGTCCAAGTTCCTAAATGTCTAAATGTATAAATTGGTAAATGCTTAAATGACTAAATGCCTAAATGACAAATTGTTTAAATGCATAAATTACTTAATGCCTAAGTATCAAAATGCCTCAATGCCTAAATGCTTAAAGGCCTAAATGTCTAAACGCCTAAATGCCTGAATGTATAAATGCCTAAACGTCTAATTGCTTAAATGTCTAAATGTATAAGATTATAAATACTTGAATGTTTAATGCCTAAATGCCTAATTCATAAATGTATAAATGTCTAACTGCTTAAATGCCTAAATGCCTAAATGCTTAAAGGCCTAAATGCCTAAACGCCTAAATGCCTAAATGTATAAATGCCTAAACGTCAAACTGCCTAAATGTCTAAATGTATAGATTGATAAATGCTTAAATGTCTAAATGCCTAAATGCCTAATTCATAAATGTATAAATGTCTAACTGCCTAAATGGTTAAATGCCTAAATGCTTAAAGGCCTAAATGCCTAAACGCCTAAATGCCTAAATGTATAAATGCCTAAACGTCAAACTGCCTAAATGTCTAAATGTATAAATTGATAAACGCTTAAATGTATAAATGCCTAAATGCCAATATGTTTAAATGCATAAATGTCTAACTGCTTAAATGCCTAAATGCCTAATTTCTTGTATGATGAAATGGCTAAGTTCTTAAATGAATATATGCGTAAATGCCTAAATGCCGAAAATGTGTAATTGTCCAAATGCCTAAACGCCTAAATGCCTAAATGCTTAAACGCCTAAATGACTTAATGCCTAAATACCGAAATGTATAGATAGCCAAATTCCCAAATGCCTAAATGGAAAAATGCCTAAATGCCTAAATGACTATATGCCTAAGTGTATATATGCCTAAAAGTCTAAGTGCCTAAATGTGTAAATGATTAAATACCTAAATGTCTAAATGTATAAATGTATATATGTCTAAATGCCTAAATACATAAATGCTTAAATGCCTAAATGTATAAGTGCTTAAATGCCTAATTACTTAATTGCCTAAATGACTGAATGCCGAATTGCTTAAATGCTTAACTGTATAAATTCTTAACTGTCTAAATGTCTAAATGCCTAAATGTCCAAATGTCTAAATGTCTAAATGTATAGATGTATAAATGCTTAAATGCCTAAACAAATGAATGCCTACATGTGTAAATCTATAAATGATTAAATTTCTAATTGCCTAAATGCCTAAATGTCTAATTGCGTAAATCCCTAAATGTTTAAATGAATAAATGGTTAAATGCCTAAGTGCTTAAATGCCTAAATGTATACAAGCCTACGTGTTTAAATGTATAAATGCCTAAATGTCTAATCTACAGCTTGAAAATTATATAAAAGAGTATTATAGGCATCTACAAACGCCTTTTGACACGTTTAAATTAGGTTGAGTATGAAACGAAATGAGAGAAAATTAAATGTACAAAATAATTCTAATGGTTTTGCAGTGTTTTCTACAGCTTGAAAATTATATAAAAGAATATTAATGGAAACTACAAAAGCCTTTTGACACGTTTAAATTAGTTTGAGTATGAAACGAAATGAGAGAAAATTAAAATGTACAAAATCATTCTAATGCTCTTGCAGTGTTTTCTACAGCTTGAAAATTATATAAAAGAATATTAATGGAAACTACAAAAGCCTTTTGACACGTTTAAATTAGTTTGAGTATGAAACGAAATGAGAGAAAATTAAAATGTACAAAATAATTCTAATGGTCTTGCAGTGTTTTCTACAGCTTGAAAATTATATAAAAGAATATTAATGGCATCTACAAACGCCTTTTGACACGTTTAAATTAGTTTGAGTATGAAACAAAATGAGAGAAAATGAACATGTACAAAATAATTCTAATGCTCTTGCAGTGTTTTCTACAGCTTGAAAATTATATAAAAGAATATTAATGGCATCTACAAACGCCTTTTGACACGTTTAAATTAGTTTGAGTATGAAACTAAATGAGAGAAAATTAAAATGTACAAAATAATTCTAATGGTCTTGCAGTGTTTTCTACAGCTTGAAAATTATATAAAAGAATATTAATGGCATCTAAAAACGCCTTTTGACACGTTTAAATTAGTTTGAGTATGAAACTAAATGAGAGAAAATTAAAATGTACAAAATAATTCTAATGGTCTTGCAGTGTTTTCTACAGCTTGAAAATTATATAAAAGGGTATTAAAGGCATCTACAAACGCCTTTTGACACGTTTAAATTAGTTTGAGTATGAAACGAAATGAGAGAAAATTAACATGTACAAAATAATTCTAATGGTCTTGCAGTGTTTTCTACAGCTTGAAAATTATATAAAATAGTATTAATGGCATCTACAAACGCCTTCTGACGCGTTTAAATTAGTTTGAGTATGAAACGAAATAAGAGAAAATTAACATGTACAAAATAATTCTAATGGTCTTGCAGTGTTTTGTACAGCTTGAAAATTATATAAAACAGTATTAATAGCATCTATAAACGCCTTTTGACACGATAAAATTAGTTTGAGTATGAAACGAAATGAGAGAAAATTAAAATGTACAAAATAATTCTAATGGTCTTGCAGTGTTTTGTACAGCTTGAAAATTATATAAAACAGTATTAATAGCATCTATAAACGCCTTTTGACACGTTTAAATTAGTTTGAGTATGAAACGAAATGAGAGAAAATTAACATGTACAAAATATTTCGAATGGTCTTGCAGTGTTTTCTACAGCTTGAAAATTATATAAAAGAATATTAATGGCATCTACAAACGCCTTTTGACACGTTTAAATTAGTTTGAGTATGAAACGAAATGAGAGAAAATTAAAATGTACAAAATAATTCTAATGGTCTTGCAGTGTTTTGTACAGCTTGAAAATTATATGAAACAGTACTAATAGCATCTATAAACGCCTTTTGACACGTTTAAATTAGTTTGAGTATGAAACGAAATGAGAGAAAATTAACATGTACAAAATAATTCGAATGGTTTTGCAGTGTTTTCTAAATCTTGAAAATTATATAAAAGAATATTAATGGCATCTACAAACGCCTTTTGACACGTTTAAATTAGTTTGAGTATGAAACGAAATGAGAGAAAATTAAAATGTACAAAATAATTCTAATGGTCTTGCAGTGTTTTCTACAGCTTGAAAATTATATAAAAGAATATTAATGGCATCTACAAACGCCTTTTGACACGTTTAAATTAGTTTGAGTATGAAACGAAATGAAAGAAAATTAAAATGTACAAAATAATTCGAATGGTCTTGCAGTGTTTTCTACAGCTTGAAAATTATATAAAAGAATATTAATGGCATCTACAAACGCCTTTTGACACGTTTAAATTAGTTTGAGTATGAAACGAAATGAGAGAAAATTAAAATGTACAAAATAATTCTAATGGTCTTGCAGTGTTTTCTACAGCTTGAAAATTATATAAAAGAATATTAATGGCATCTACAAACGCCTTTTGACACGTTTAAATTAGTTTGAGTATGAAACGAAATGAAAGAAAATTAAAATGTACAAAATAATTCGAATGGTCTTGCAGTGTTTTCTACAGCTTGAAAATTATATAAAAGAATATTAATGGCATCTACAAACGCCTTTTGACACGTTTAAATTAGTTTGAGTATGAAACGAAATGAAAGAAAATTAAAATGTACAAAATAATTCGAATGGTCTTGCAGTGTTTTCTACAGCTTGAAAATTATATAAAAGAATATTAATGGCATCTACAAACGCCTTTTGACACGTTTAAATTAGTTTGAGTATGAAACGAAATGAGAGAAAATTAAAATGTACAAAATAATTCTAATGGTCTTGCAGTGTTTTCTACAGCTTGAAAATTATATAAAAGAATATTAATGGCATCTACAAACGCCTTTTGACACGTTTAAATTAGTTTGAGTATGAAACGAAATGAGACAAAATTAACATGTACAAAATAATTCTAATGGTCTTGCAGTGTCTTGTACAGTTTGAAAATTATATAAAACAGTATTAATAGCATCTATAAACGCCTTTTGACACGTTTAAATTAGTTTGAGTATGAAACGAAATGAGAGAAAATTAACATGTACAAAATAATTCGAATGGTCTTGCAGTGTTTTCTACAGCTTGAAAATTATATAAAAGAATATTAATGGCATCTACAAACGCCTTTTGACACGTTTAAATTAGTTTGAGTATGAAACGAAATGAGAGAAAATTAAAATGTACAAAATAATTCTAATGGTCTTGCAGTGTTTTCTGCAGCTTGAAAATTATATAAAAGGGTATTAAAGGCATCTACAAACTCCTTTTGACACGTTTAAATTAGTTTGAGTATGAAACGAAATAAGAGAAAATTAACATGTACAAAATAATTCTAATGGTCTTGCAGTGTTTTCTACAGCTTGAAAATTATATAAAATAGTATTAATGGCATCTACAAACGCCTTTTGACGCGTTTAAATTAGTTTGAGAATGAAACGAAATAAGAGAAAATTAAAATGTACAAAATAATTCTAATTGTCTTGCAGTGTTTTGTACAGCTTGAAAATTATATAAAACAGTATTAATAGCATCTATAAATGCCTTTTGACACGTTTAAAGTAGTTTGAGTATAAAACGAAATGAGAGAAAATTAAAATGTACAAAATAATTCTAATGGTCTTGCAGTGTTTTGTACAGCTTGAAAATTATATAAAACAGTATTAATAGCATCTATAAACGCCTTTTGACACGTTTAAATTAGTTTGAGTATGAAACGAAATGAGAGAAAATTAACATGTACAAAATATTTCGAATGGTCTTGCAGTGTTTTCTACAGCTTGAAAATTATATAAAAGAATATTAATGGCATCTACAAACGCCTTTTGACACGTTTAAATTAGTTTGAGTATGAAACGAAATGAGAGAAAATTAAAATGTACAAAATAATTCTAATGGTCTTGCAGTGTTTTGTACAGCTTGAAGATTATATAAAACAGTACTAATAGCATTTATAAACGCCTTTTGACACGTTTAAATTAGTTTGAGTATGAAACGAAATGAGAGAAAATTAACATGTACAAAATAATTCGAATGGTCTTGCAGTGTTTTCTACAGCTTGAAAATTATATAAAAGAATATTAATGGCATCTACAAACGCCTTTTGACACGTTTAAATTAGTTTGAGTATGAAACGAAATAAGAAAAAATTAACATGTACAAAATAATTCGAATGGTCTTGCAGTGTTTTCTACAGCTTGAAAATTATATAAAAGAGTATTAATGGCATCTACAAACGCCTTTTGACACGTTTAAATTAGTTTGAGTATGAAACAAAATGAGAGAAAATTAACATGTACAAAATAATTCTAATGGTCTTGCAGTGTTTTGTACAGCTTGAAAATTATATAAAAAAATATTAATGGCATCTACAAACTCCTTTTGACACGTTTAAATTAGTTTGAGTATGAAACGGAATGAGAGAAAATTAAAAAGTACAAAATAATTCTAATGGTTTTGCAGTGTTTTCTACAGCTTGAAAATTATATAAAAGAGTATTAATGGCATCTACAAACGCTTTTTGACGCGTTTAAATTAATTTGAGTATGAAACGAAATGAGAGAAAATTAACATGTACAAAATAATTCGAATGGTCTTGCAGTGTTTTCTACAGCTTGAAAATTATATAAAAGAATATTAATGGCATCTACAAGAGCCTTTTGACACGTTTAAATTAGTTTGAGTATGAAACGAAATGAGAGAAAATTAACATGTACAAAATAATTCTAATGGTCTTGCAGTGTTTTGTACAGCTTGAAAATTATATAAAACAGTATTAATAGCATCTGTAAACGCCTTTTGACACGTTTAAATTAGTTTGAGTATGAAACGGAATGAGAGAAAATTAACATGTACAAAATAATTCGAATGGTCTTGCAGTGTTTTCTACAGCTTGAAAATTATATAAAAAAATATTAATGGCATCTACAAACGCCTTTTGACACGTTTAAATTAGTTTGAGTATGAAACGAAATGAGAGAAAATTAAAATGTACAAAATAATTCTAATGGTCTTGCAGTGTTTTCTGCAGCTTGAAAATTATATAAAAGGGTATTAAAGGCATCTACAAACTCCTTTTGACACGTTTAAATTAGTTTGAGTATGAAACGAAATAAGAGAAAATTAACATGTACAAAATAATTCTAATGGTCTTGCAGTGTTTTCTACAGCTTGAAAATTATATAAAATAGTATTAATGGCATCTACAAACGCGTTTTGACGCGTTTAAATTAGTTTGAGAATGAAACGAAATAAGAGAAAATTAAAATGTACAAAATAATTCTAATGGTCTTGCAGTGTTTTGTACAGCTTGAAAATTATATAAAACAGTATTAATAGCATCTATAAATGCCTTTTGACACGTTTAAAGTAGTTTGAGTATAAAACGAAATGAGAGAAAATTAAAATGTACAAAATAATTCTAATGGTCTTGCAGTGTTTTGTACAGCTTGAAAATTATATAAAACAGTATTAATAGCATCCATAAACGCCTTTTGACACGTTTAAATTAGTTTGAGTATGAAACGAAATGAGAGAAAATTAACATGTACAAAATATTTCCAATGGTCTTGCAGTGTTTTCTACAGCTTGAAAATTATATAAAAGAATATTAATGGCATCTACAAACGCCTTTTGACACGTTTAAATTAGTTTGAGTATGAAACGAAATGAGAGAAAATTAAAATGTACAAAATAATTCTAATGGTCTTGCAGTGTTTTGTACAGCTTGAAGATTATATAAAACAGTACTAATAGCATCTATAAACGCCTTTTGACACGTTTAAATTAGTTTGAGTATGAAACGAAATGAGAGAAAATTAACATGTACAAAATAATTCGAATGGTCTTGCAGTGTTTTCTACAGCTTGAAAATTATATAAAAGAATATTAATGGCATCTACAAACGCCTTTTGACACGTTTAAATTAGTTTGAGTATGAAACGAAATAAGAGAAAATTAACATGTACAAAATAATTCGAATGGTCTTGCAGTGTTTTCTACAGCTTGAAAATTATATAAAAGAGTATTAATGGCATCTACAAACGCCTTTTGACACGTTTAAATTAGTTTGAGTATGAAACAAAATGAGAGAAAATTAACATGTACAAAATAATTCTAATGGTCTTGCAGTGTTTTGTACAGCTTGAAAATTATATAAAAGAATATTAATGGCATCTACAAACTCCTTTTGACACGTTTAAATTAGTTTGAGTATGAAACGGAATGAGAGAAAATTAAAAAGTACAAAATAATTCTAATGGTTTTGCAGTGTTTTCTACAGCTTGAAAATTATATAAAAGAGTATTAATGGCATCTACAAACGCTTTTTGACGCGTTTAAATTAATTTGAGTATGAAACGAAATGAGAGAAAATTAACATGTACAAAATAATTCGAATGGTCTTGCAGTGTTTTCTACAGCTTGAAAATTATATAAAAGAATATTAATGGCATCTACAAGAGCCTTTTGACACGTTTAAATTAGTTTGAGTATGAAACGAAATGAGAGAAAATTAACATGTACAAAATAATTCTAATGGTCTTGCAGTGTTTTGTACAGCTTGAAAATTATATAAAACAGTATTAATAGCATCTGTAAACGCCTTTTGACACGTTTAAATTAGTTTGAGTATGAAACGGAATGAGAGAAAATTAACATGTACAAAATAATTCGAATGGTCTTGCAGTGTTTTCTACAGCTTGAAAATTATATAAAAGAATATTAATGGCATCTACAAACGCCTTTTGACACGTTTAAATTAGTTTGAGTATGAAACGAAATAAAAGAAAATTAACATGTACAAAATAATTCGAATGATCTTGCAGTGTTTTCTACAACTTGAAAATTATATAAAAGAATATTAATGGCATCTACAAACGCCTTTTGACACGTTTAAATTAGTTTGAGTATGAAACGAAATGAGAGAAAATTAAAATGTACAAAATAATTCTAATGGTCTTGCAGTGTTTTCTACAGCTTGCAAATTATATAAAAGAGTATTAATGGCATCTACAAACGCCTTTTGACACGTTTAAATAAGTTTGAGTATGAAACGAAATGAGAGAAAATTAAAATGTACAAAATAATTCTAATGGTCTTGCAGTGTTTTCTACAGCTTCAAAATTATATAAAAGAGTATTAAAGGCATCTACAAACGCTTTTTGACACGTTCAAATTAGTATGAGTATGAAACGAAATGAGAAAAAATTAAAATGTACAAAATAATTCTAATGGTCTTGCAGTGTTTTCTACAGCTTGAAAATTATATAAAAGAGTATTAAAGGCATCTACAAACGCCTTTTGACACATTTAAATTAGTTTGAGTATGAAACGAAATGAGAGAAAATTAACATGTACAAAATAATTCGAATGGTCTTGCAGTGTTTTCTACAGCTTGAAAATTATATAAAAGAATATTAATGGCATCTACAAACGCCTTTTGACGCGTTTAAATTAATTTGAGTATGAAACGAAATGAGAGAAAATTAACATGTACAAAATAATTCTAATGGTCTTGCAGTGTTTTCTACAGCTTGAAAATTATATAAAAGAATATTAATGGCATCTACAAACGCCTTTTGACACGTTTAAATTAGTTTGAGTATGAAACGAAATGAGAGAAAATTAACATGTACAAAATAATTCTAATGGTCTTGCAGTGTTTTGTACAGCTTGAAAATTATATAAAAGAATATTAATGGCATCTACAAACGCCTTTTGACACGTTTAAAATAGTTTGAGTATGAAACGAAATGAGAGAAAATTAAAATGTACAAAATAATTCTAATGATCTTGCAGTGTTTTCTACAGCTTGAAAATTATATAAAAGAATATTAATGGCATCTACAAACGCCTTTTGACACGTTTAAATTAGTTTGAGTATGAAACGAAATGAGAAAAAATTAACATGTACAAAATAATTCTAATGGTCTTGCAGTGTTTTGTACAGTTTGAAAATTATATAAAAGAATATTAATGGCATCTACAAACGCCTTTTGACACGTTTAAATTAGTTTGAGTATGAAACGAAATAAGAGAAAATTAACATGTACAACATTATTCGAATGGTCTTGCAGTGTTTTCTACAGCTTGAAAATTATATAAAAGAGTATTAATGGCATCTACAAACGCCTTTTGACGCGTTTAAATTAGTTTGAGTATGAAACGAAATAAGAGAAAATTAACATGTACAAAATAATTCTAATGGTCTTGCAGTGTTTTCTACAGCTTGAAAATTATATAGAAGGGTATTAAAGGCATCTACAAACGCCTTTTGACACGTTTAAATTAGTTTGAGTATGAAACGAAATAAGAGAAAATTAACATGTACAAAATAATTCTAATGGTCTTGCAGTGTTTTCTACAGCTTAAAAATTATATAAAATAGTATTAATGGCAACCACAAACGCCATTTGACGCGTTTAAATTAGTTTGAGTATGAAACGAAATAAGAGAAAATTAACATGTACAAAATAATTCTAATGGTCTTGCAGTGTTTTGTACAGCTTGAAAATTATATAAAACAGTATTAATAGCATCTATAAACGCCTTTTGACACGTTTAAATTAGTTTGAGTATGAAACGAAATGAGAGAAAATTAAAATGTACAAAATAATTCTAATGGTCTTGCAGTGTTTTGTACAGCTTGAAAATTATATAAAACAGTATTAATAGCATCTATAAACGCCTTTTGACACGTTTAAATTAGTTTGAGTATGAAACGAAATGAGAGAAAATTAACATGTACAAAATATTTCGAATGGTCTTGCAGTGTTTTCTACAGCTTGAAAATTATATAAAGGAATATTAATGGCATCTACAAACGCCTTTTGACACGTTTAAATTAGTTTGAGTATGAAACGAAATGAGACAAAATTAACATGTACAAAATAATTCTAATGGTCTTGCAGTGTCTTGTACAGTTTGAAAATTATATAAAACAGTATTAATAGCATCTATAAACGCCTTTTGACACGTTTAAATTAGTTTGAGTATGAAACGAAATGAGAGAAAATTAACATGTACAAAATAATTCGAATGGTCTTGCAGTGTTTTCTACAGCTTGAAAATTATATAAAAGAATATTAATGGCATCTACAAACGCCTTTTGACACGTTTAAATTAGTTTGAGTATGAAACGAAATGAGAGAAAATTAAAATGTACAAAATAATTCTAATGGTCTTGCAGTGTTTTCTGCAGCTTGAAAATTATATAAAAGGGTATTAAAGGCATCTACAAACTCCTTTTGACACGTTTAAATTAGTTTGAGTATGAAACGAAATAAGAGAAAATTAACATGTACAAAATAATTCTAATGGTCTTGCAGTGTTTTCTACAGCTTGAAAATTATATAAAATAGTATTAATGGCATCTACAAACGCCTTTTGACGCGTTTAAATTAGTTTGAGAATGAAACGAAATAAGAGAAAATTAAAATGTACAAAATAATTCTAATTGTCTTGCAGTGTTTTGTACAGCTTGAAAATTATATAAAACAGTATTAATAGCATCTATAAATGCCTTTTGACACGTTTAAAGTAGTTTGAGTATAAAACGAAATGAGAGAAAATTAAAATGTACAAAATAATTCTAATGGTCTTGCAGTGTTTTGTACAGCTTGAAAATTATATAAAACAGTATTAATAGCATCTATAAACGCCTTTTGACACGTTTAAATTAGTTTGAGTATGAAACGAAATGAGAGAAAATTAACATGTACAAAATATTTCGAATGGTCTTGCAGTGTTTTCTACAGCTTGAAAATTATATAAAAGAATATTAATGGCATCTACAAACGCCTTTTGACACGTTTAAATTAGTTTGAGTATGAAACGAAATGAGAGAAAATTAAAATGTACAAAATAATTCTAATGGTCTTGCAGTGTTTTGTACAGCTTGAAGATTATATAAAACAGTACTAATAGCATTTATAAACGCCTTTTGACACGTTTAAATTAGTTTGAGTATGAAACGAAATGAGAGAAAATTAACATGTACAAAATAATTCGAATGGTCTTGCAGTGTTTTCTACAGCTTGAAAATTATATAAAAGAATATTAATGGCATCTACAAACGCCTTTTGACACGTTTAAATTAGTTTGAGTATGAAACGAAATAAGAGAAAATTAACATGTACAAAATAATTCGAATGGTCTTGCAGTGTTTTCTACAGCTTGAAAATTATATAAAAGAGTATTAATGGCATCTACAAACGCCTTTTGACACGTTTAAATTAGTTTGAGTATGAAACAAAATGAGAGAAAATTAACATGTACAAAATAATTCTAATGGTCTTGCAGTGTTTTGTACAGCTTGAAAATTATATAAAAAAATATTAATGGCATCTACAAACTCCTTTTGACACGTTTAAATTAGTTTGAGTATGAAACGGAATGAGAGAAAATTAAAAAGTACAAAATAATTCTAATGGTTTTGCAGTGTTTTCTACAGCTTGAAAATTATATAAAAGAGTATTAATGGCATCTACAAACGCTTTTTGACGCGTTTAAATTAATTTGAGTATGAAACGAAATGAGAGAAAATTAACATGTACAAAATAATTCGAATGGTCTTGCAGTGTTTTCTACAGCTTGAAAATTATATAAAAGAATATTAATGGCATCTACAAGAGCCTTTTGACACGTTTAAATTAGTTTGAGTATGAAACGAAATGAGAGAAAATTAACATGTACAAAATAATTCTAATGGTCTTGCAGTGTTTTGTACAGCTTGAAAATTATATAAAACAGTATTAATAGCATCTGTAAACGCCTTTTGACACGTTTAAATTAGTTTGAGTATGAAACGGAATGAGAGAAAATTAACATGTACAAAATAATTCGAATGGTCTTGCAGTGTTTTCTACAGCTTGAAAATTATATAAAAAAATATTAATGGCATCTACAAACGCCTTTTGACACGTTTAAATTAGTTTGAGTATGAAACGAAATGAGAGAAAATTAAAATGTACAAAATAATTCTAATGGTCTTGCAGTGTTTTCTGCAGCTTGAAAATTATATAAAAGGGTATTAAAGGCATCTACAAACTCCTTTTGACACGTTTAAATTAGTTTGAGTATGAAACGAAATAAGAGAAAATTAACATGTACAAAATAATTCTAATGGTCTTGCAGTGTTTTCTACAGCTTGAAAATTATATAAAATAGTATTAATGGCATCTACAAACGCGTTTTGACGCGTTTAAATTAGTTTGAGAATGAAACGAAATAAGAGAAAATTAAAATGTACAAAATAATTCTAATGGTCTTGCAGTGTTTTGTACAGCTTGAAAATTATATAAAACAGTATTAATAGCATCTATAAATGCCTTTTGACACGTTTAAAGTAGTTTGAGTATAAAACGAAATGAGAGAAAATTAAAATGTACAAAATAATTCTAATGGTCTTGCAGTGTTTTGTACAGCTTGAAAATTATATAAAACAGTATTAATAGCATCCATAAACGCCTTTTGACACGTTTAAATTAGTTTGAGTATGAAACGAAATGAGAGAAAATTAACATGTACAAAATATTTCGAATGGTCTTGCAGTGTTTTCTACAGCTTGAAAATTATATAAAAGAATATTAATGGCATCTACAAACGCCTTTTGACACGTTTAAATTAGTTTGAGTATGAAACGAAATGAGAGAAAATTAAAATGTACAAAATAATTCTAATGGTCTTGCAGTGTTTTGTACAGCTTGAAGATTATATAAAACAGTACTAATAGCATCTATAAACGCCTTTTGACACGTTTAAATTAGTTTGAGTATGAAACGAAATGAGAGAAAATTAACATGTACAAAATAATTCGAATGGTCTTGCAGTGTTTTCTACAGCTTGAAAATTATATAAAAGAATATTAATGGCATCTACAAACGCCTTTTGACACGTTTAAATTAGTTTGAGTATGAAACGAAATAAGAGAAAATTAACATGTACAAAATAATTCGAATGGTCTTGCAGTGTTTTCTACAGCTTGAAAATTATATAAAAGAGTATTAATGGCATCTACAAACGCCTTTTGACACGTTTAAATTAGTTTGAGTATGAAACAAAATGAGAGAAAATTAACATGTACAAAATAATTCTAATGGTCTTGCAGTGTTTTGTACAGCTTGAAAATTATATAAAAGAATATTAATGGCATCTACAAACTCCTTTTGACACGTTTAAATTAGTTTGAGTATGAAACGGAATGAGAGAAAATTAAAAAGTACAAAATAATTCTAATGGTTTTGCAGTGTTTTCTACAGCTTGAAAATTATATAAAAGAGTATTAATGGCATCTACAAACGCTTTTTGACGCGTTTAAATTAATTTGAGTATGAAACGAAATGAGAGAAAATTAACATGTACAAAATAATTCGAATGGTCTTGCAGTGTTTTCTACAGCTTGAAAATTATATAAAAGAATATTAATGGCATCTACAAGAGCCTTTTGACACGTTTAAATTAGTTTGAGTATGAAACGAAATGAGAGAAAATTAACATGTACAAAATAATTCTAATGGTCTTGCAGTGTTTTGTACAGCTTGAAAATTATATAAAACAGTATTAATAGCATCTGTAAACGCCTTTTGACACGTTTAAATTAGTTTGAGTATGAAACGGAATGAGAGAAAATTAACATGTACAAAATAATTCGAATGGTCTTGCAGTGTTTTCTACAGCTTGAAAATTATATAAAAGAATATTAATGGCATCTACAAACGCCTTTTGACACGTTTAAATTAGTTTGAGTATGAAACGAAATAAAAGAAAATTAACATGTACAAAATAATTCGAATGATCTTGCAGTGTTTTCTACAACTTGAAAATTATATAAAAGAATATTAATGGCATCTACAAACGCCTTTTGACACGTTTAAATTAGTTTGAGTATGAAACGAAATGAGAGAAAATTAAAATGTACAAAATAATTCTAATGGTCTTGCAGTGTTTTCTACAGCTTGAAAATTATATAAAAGAGTATTAATGGCATCTACAAACGCCTTTTGACACGTTTAAATAAGTTTGAGTATGAAACGAAATGAGAGAAAATTAAAATGTACAAAATAATTCTAATGGTCTTGCAGTGTTTTCTACAGCTTCAAAATTATATAAAAGAGTATTAAAGGCATCTACAAACGCTTTTTGACACGTTCAAATTAGTATGAGTATGAAACGAAATGAGAAAAAATTAAAATGTACAAAATAATTCTAATGGTCTTGCAGTGTTTTCTACAGCTTGAAAATTATATAAAAGAGTATTAAAGGCATCTACAAACGCCTTTTGACACATTTAAATTAGTTTGAGTATGAAACGAAATGAGAGAAAATTAACATGTACAAAATAATTCGAATGGTCTTGCAGTGTTTTCTACAGCTTGAAAATTATATAAAAGAATATTAATGGCATCTACAAACGCCTTTTGACGCGTTTAAATTAATTTGAGTATGAAACGAAATGAGAGAAAATTAACATGTACAAAATAATTCTAATGGTCTTGCAGTGTTTTCTACAGCTTGAAAATTATATAAAAGAATATTAATGGCATCTACAAACGCCTTTTGACACGTTTAAATTAGTTTGAGTATGAAACGAAATGAGAGAAAATTAACATGTACAAAATAATTCTAATGGTCTTGCAGTGTTTTGTACAGCTTGAAAATTATATAAAAGAATATTAATGGCATCTACAAACGCCTTTTGACACGTTTAAAATAGTTTGAGTATGAAACGAAATGAGAGAAAATTAAAATGTACAAAATAATTCTAATGATCTTGCAGTGTTTTCTACAGCTTGAAAATTATATAAAAGAATATTAATGGCATCTACAAACGCCTTTTGACACGTTTAAATTAGTTTGAGTATGAAACGAAATGAGAAAAAATTAACATGTACAAAATAATTCTAATGGTCTTGCAGTGTTTTGTACAGTTTGAAAATTATATAAAAGAATATTAATGGCATCTACAAACGCCTTTTGACACGTTTAAATTAGTTTGAGTATGAAACGAAATAAGAGAAAATTAACATGTACAACATTATTCGAATGGTCTTGCAGTGTTTTCTACAGCTTGAAAATTATATAAAAGAGTATTAATGGCATCTACAAACGCCTTTTGACGCGTTTAAATTAGTTTGAGTATGAAACGAAATAAGAGAAAATTAACATGTACAAAATAATTCTAATGGTCTTGCAGTGTTTTCTACAGCTTGAAAATTATATAGAAGGGTATTAAAGGCATCTACAAACGCCTTTTGACACGTTTAAATTAGTTTGAGTATGAAACGAAATAAGAGAAAATTAACATGTACAAAATAATTCTAATGGTCTTGCAGTGTTTTCTACAGCTTAAAAATTATATAAAATAGTATTAATGGCAACCACAAACGCCATTTGACGCGTTTAAATTAGTTTGAGTATGAAACGAAATAAGAGAAAATTAACATGTACAAAATAATTCTAATGGTCTTGCAGTGTTTTGTACAGCTTGAAAATTATATAAAACAGTATTAATAGCATCTATAAACGCCTTTTGACACGTTTAAATTAGTTTGAGTATGAAACGAAATGAGAGAAAATTAAAATGTACAAAATAATTCTAATGGTCTTGCAGTGTTTTGTACAGCTTGAAAATTATATAAAACAGTATTAATAGCATCTATAAACGCCTTTTGACACGTTTAAATTAGTTTGAGTATGAAACGAAATGAGAGAAAATTAACATGTACAAAATATTTCGAATGGTCTTGCAGTGTTTTCTACAGCTTGAAAATTATATAAAGGAATATTAATGGCATCTACAAACGCCTTTTGACACGTTTAAATTAGTTTGAGTATGAAACGAAATGAGAGAAAATTAAAATGTACAAAATAATTCTAATGGTCTTGCAGTGTTTTGTACAGCTTGAAAATTATATAAAACAGTACTAATAGCATCTATAAACGCCTTTTGACACGTTTAAATTAGTTTGAGTATGAAACGAAATGAGAGAAAATTAACATGTACAAAATAATTCGAATGGTCTTGCAGTGTTTTCTACAGCTTGAAAATTATATTAAAGAATATTAATGGCATCTACAAACGCCTTTTGACACGTTTAAATTAGTTTGAGTATGAAACGAAATAAGAGAAAATTAACATGTACAAAATAATTCGAATGGTCTTGCAGTGTTTTCTACAGCTTGAAAATTATATAAAAGAGTATTAATGGCATCTACAAACGCCTTTTGACACGTTTAAATTAGTTTGAGTATGAAACGAAATGAGAGAAAATGAACATGTACAAAATAATTCTAATGGTCTTGCAGTGTTTTGTACAGCTTGAAAAATATATAAAAGAATATTAATGACATCTACAAACGCCTTTTGACACGTTTAAATTAGTTTGAGTATGAAACGGAATGAGAGAAAATTAAAAAGTACAAAATAATTCTAATTGTGTTGCAGTGTTTTCTACAGCTTGAAAATTATATAAAAGAGTATTAATGGCATCTACAAACGCCTTTTGACGCGTTTAAATTAATTTGAGTATGAAACGAAATGAGAGAAAATTAACATGTACAAAATAATTCGAATGGTCTTGCAGTGTTTTCTACAGCTTGAAAATTATATTAAAGAATATTAATGGCATCTACAAACGCCTTTTGACACGTTTAAATTAGTTTGAGTATGAAACGAAATAAGAGAAAATTAACATGTACAAAATAATTCGAATGGTCTTGCAGTGTTTTCTACAGCTTGAAAATTATATAAAAGAATATTAATGGCATCTACAAACGCCTTTTGACACGTTTAAATTAGTTTGAGTATGAAACGAAATGAGAGAAAATTAAAATGTACAAAATAATTCTAATGGACTTGCAGTGTTTTCTACAGCTTGAAAATTATATAAAAGAGTATTAATGGCATCTACAAACGCCTTTTTACACGTTTAAATAAGTTTGAGTATGAAACGAAATGAGAGAAAATTAAAATGTACAAAATAATTCTAATGGTCTTGCAGTGTTTTCTACAGCTTCAAAATTATATAAAAGAGTATTAAAGGCATTTACAAACGCCTTTTGACACGTTTAAATTAGTATGAGTGTGAAACGAAATGAGAGAAAATTAAAATGTACAAAATAATTCTAATGGTCTTGCAGTGTTTTCTACAGCTTGAAAATTATATAAAAGAGTATTAAAGGCATCTACAAACGCCTTTTGACACATTTAAATTAGTTTGAGTAAGAAACGAAATGAGAGAAAATTAACATGTACAAAATAATTCGAATGGTCTTGCAGTGTTTTCTACAGCTTGAAAATTATATAAAAGAATATTAATGGCATTTACAAACGCCTTTTGACGCGTTTAAATTAATTTGAGTATGAAACGAAATGAGAAAAAATTAACATGTACAAAATAATTCTAATGGTCTTGCAGTGTTTTCTACAGCTTGAAAATTATATAAAAGAATATTAATGGCATCTACAAACGCCTTTTGACACGTTTAAATTAGTTTGAGTATGAAACGAAATGCGAGAAATTTAACATGTACAAAATAATTCTAATGGTCTTGCAGTGTTTTGTACAGCTTGAAAATTATATAAAAGAATATTAATGGCATCTACAAACGCCTTTTGACACGTTTAAATTAGTTTGAGTATGAAACGAAATGAGAGAAAATTAAAATGTACAAAATAATTCTAATGGTCTTGCAGTGTCTTCTACAGCTTGAAAATTATATAAAAGAATATTAATGGCATCTACAAACGCCTTTTGACACGTTTAAATTAGTTTCAGTATGAAACGAAATGAGAAAAAATTAACATGTACAAAATAATTCTAATCGTCTTGCAGTGTTTTGTACAGTTTGAAAATTATATAAAAGAATATTAATGGCATCTACAAACGCCTTTTGACACCTTTAAATTAGTTTGAGTATGAAACGGAATGAGAGAAAATTAAAATGTACAAAATAATTCTAATGGTCTTGCAGTGTTTTCTACAGCTTGAAAATTATATAAAAGAATATTAATGGCATCTACAAACGCCTTTTGACACGTTTAAATTAGTTTGAGTATGAAACGAAATAAGAGAAAATTAACATGTACAAAATAATTCGAATGGTCTTGCAGTGTTTTCTACAGCTTGAAAATTATATAAAAGAGTATTAATGGCATCTACAAACGCCTTTTGACGCGTTTAAATTAGTTTGAGTATGAAACGAAATAAGAGAAAATTAACATGTACAAAATAATTCTAATGGTCTTGCAGTGTTTTCTACAGCTTGAAAATTACATAAAAGAGTATTAAAGGCATCTACAAACGCCTTTTGACATGTTTAAATTAGTTTGAGTATGAAACGAAATAAGAGAAAATTAACATGTACAAAATAATTCTAATGGTCTTGCAGTGTTTTCTACAGCTTAAAAATTATATAAAATAGTATTAATGGCATCTACAAACGCCATTTGAAGCGTTTAAATTAGTTTGAGTATGAAACGAAATAAGAGAAAATTAACATGTACAAAATAATTCTAATGGTCTTGCAGTGTTTTGTACAGCTTGAAAATTATATAAAACAGTATTAATAGCATCTATAAACGCCTTTTGACACGTTTAAATTAGTTTGAGTATGAAACGAAATGAGAGAAAATTAAAATGTACAAAATAATTCTAATGGTCTTGCAGTGTTTTGTACAGCTTGAAAATTATATAAAAGGGTATTAAATGCATCTACAAACGCCTTTTGACACGTTTAAATTAGTTTGAGTATGAAACGAAATAAGAGAAAATTAACATGTACAAAATAATTCGAATGGTCTTGCAGTGTTTTCTACAGCTTGAAAATTATATAAAAGGGTATTAAATGCATCTACAAACGCCTTTTGACACGTTTAAATTAGTTTGAGTATGAAACGAAATAAGAGAAAATTAACATGTACAAAATAATTCGAATGGTCTTGCAGTGTTTTCTACAGCTTGAAAATTATATAAAAGAGTATTAATGGCATCTACAAACGCCTTTTGACGCGTTTAAATTAGTTTGAGTATGAAACGAAATAAGAGAAAATTAACAAGTACAAAATAATTCTAATGGTCTTGCAGTGTTTTCTACAGCTTGAAAATTATGTAAAAGGGTATTAAAGGCATCTACAAACGCCTTTTGACACATTTAAATTAGTTTAAGTATGAAACGAAATAAGAGAAAATTAACATGTACAAAATAATTCTAATGGTCTTGCAGTGTTTTCTACAGCTTGAAAATTATATAAAAGGGTATTAAAGGCATCTACAAACGCCTTTTGACACGTTTAAATTAGTTTGAGTATGAAACGAAATAAGAGAAAATTAACATGTACAAAATAATTCGAATGGTCTTGCAGTGTTTTCTACAGCTTGAAAATTATATAAAAGAGTATTAATGGCATCTACAAACGCCTTTTGACGCGTTTAAATTAGTTTGAGTATGAAACGAAATAAGAGAAAATTAACATGTACAAAATAATTCTAATGGTCTTGCAGTGTTTTCTACAGCTTGAAAATTATATAAAAGGGTATTAAAGGCATCTACAAACGCCTTTTGACACGTTTAAATTAGTTTGAATATGAAACGAAATAAGAGAAAATTAACATGTACAAAATAATTCTAATGGTCTTGCAGTGTTTTCTACAGCTTAAAAATTATATAAAATAGTATTAATGGCATCTACAAACGCCATTTGACGCGTTTAAATTAGTTTGAGTATGAAACGAAATAAGAGAAAATTAACATGTACAAAATAATTCTAATGGTCTTGCAGTGTTTTGTACAGCTTGAAAATTATATAAAACAGTATTAATAGCATCTATAAACGCCTTTTGACACGTTTAAATTAGTTTGAGTATGAAACGAAATGAGAGAAAATTAACATGTACAAAATATTTCGAATGGTCTTGCAGTGTTTTCTACAGCTTGAAAATTAAATAAAAGAATATTAATGGCATCTACAAACGCCTTTTGACACGTTTAAATTAGTTTGAGTATGAAACGAAATGAGAAAAAATTAACATGTACAAAATAATTCTAATGGTCTTGCAGTGTTTTGTACAGTTTGAAAATTATATAAAAGAATATTAATGGCATCTACAAACGCCTTTTGACACGTTTAAATTAGTTTGAGTATGAAACAAAATGAGAGAAAATTAACATGTACAAAATAATTCTAATGGTCTTGCAGTGTTTTGTACAGCTTGAAAATTATATAAAAGAATATTAATGGCATCTACAAACGCCTTTTGACACGTTTAAATTAGTTTGAGTATGCAACGAAATAAGAGATAATTAACATGTACAAAATAATTCGAATGGTCTTGCAGTGTTTTCTACAGCTTGAAAATTATATAAAAGAGTATTAAAGGCATCTACAAACGCCTTTTGACACATTTAAATTAGTTTGAGTAAGAAACGAAATGAGAGAAAATTAACATGTACAAAATAATTCGAATGGTCTTGCAGTGTTTTCTACAGCTTGAAAATTATATAAAAGAATATTAATGGAATTTACAAACGCCTTTTGACACGTTTAAATAAGTTTGAGTATGAAACGAAATGAGAGAAAATTAAAATGTACAAAATAATTCTAATGGTCTTGCAGTGTTTTCTACAGCTTCAAAATTATATAAAAGAGTATTAAAGGCATTTACAAACGCCTTTTGACACGTTTAAATTAGTATGAGTGTGAAACGAAATGAGAGAAAATTAAAATGTACAAAATAATTCTAATGGTCTTGCAGTGTTTTCTACAGCTTGAAAATTATATAAAAGAGTATTAAAGGCATCTACAAACGCCTTTTGACACATTTAAATTAGTTTGAGTAAGAAACGAAATGAGAGAAAATTAACATGTACAAAATAATTCGAATGGTCTTGCAGTGTTTTCTACAGCTTGAAAATTATATAAAAGAATATTAATGGCATTTACAAACGCCTTTTGACGCGTTTAAATTAATTTGAGTATGAAACGAAATGAGAGAAAATTAACATGTACAAAATAATTCTAATGGTCTTGCAGTGTTTTCTACAGCTTGAAAATTATATAAAAGAATATTAATGGCATCTACAAACGCCTTTTGACACGTTTAAATTAGTTTGAGTATGAAACGAAATGCGAGAAATTTAACATGTACAAAATAATTCTAATGGTCTTGCAGTGTTTTGTACAGCTTGAAAATTATATAAAAGAATATTAATGGCATCTACAAACGCCTTTTGACACGTTTAAATTAGTTTGAGTATGAAACGAAATGAGAGAAAATTAAAATGTACAAAATAATTCTAATGGTCTTGCAGTGTCTTCTACAGCTTGAAAATTATATAAAAGAATATTAATGGCATCTACAAACGCCTTTTGACACGTTTAAATTAGTTTCAGTATGAAACGAAATGAGAAAAAATTAACATGTACAAAATAATTCTAATGGTCTTGCAGTGTTTTGTACAGTTTGAAAATTATATAAAAGAATATTAATGGCATCTACAAACGCCTTTTGACACCTTTAAATTAGTTTGAGTATGAAACGGAATGAGAGAAAATTAACATGTACAAAATAATTCTAATGGTCTTGCAGTGTTTTGTACAGCTTGAAAATTATATAAAAGAATATTAATGGCATCTACAAACGCCTTTTGACACGTTTAAATTAGTTTGAGTATGAAACGAAATGAGAGAAAATTAAAATGTACAAAATAATTCTAATGGTCTTGCAGTGTTTTCTACAGCTTGAAAATTATATAAAAGAATATTAATGGCATCTACAAACGCCTTTTGACACGTTTAAATTAGTTTGAGTATGAAACGAAATAAGAGAAAATTAACATGTACAAAATAATTCGAATGGTCTTGCAGTGTTTTCTACAGCTTGAAAATTATATAAAAGAGTATTAATGGCATCTACAAACGCCTTTTGACGCGTTTAAATTAGTTTGAGTATGAAACGAAATAAGAGAAAATTAACATGTACAAAATAATTCTAATGGTCTTGCAGTGTTTTCTACAGCTTGAAAATTATATAAAAGAGTATTAAAGGCATCTACAAACGCCTTTTGACATGTTTAAATTAGTTTGAGTATGAAACGAAATAAGAGAAAATTAACATGTACAAAATAATTCTAATAGTCTTGCAGTGTTTTCTACAGCTTAAAAATTATATAAAATAGTATTAATGGCATCTACAAACGCCATTTGACGCGTTTAAATTAGTTTGAGTATGAAACGAAATAAGAGAAAATTAACATGTACAAAATAATTCTAATGGTCTTGCAGTGTTTTGTACAGCTTGAAAATTATATAAAACAGTATTAATAGCATCTATAAACGCCTTTTGACACGTTTAAATTAGTTTGAGTATGAAACGAAATGAGAGAAAATTAAAATGTACAAAATAATTCTAATGGTCTTGCAGTGTTTTGTACAGTTTGAAAATTATATAAAAGAATATTAATGGCATCTACAAACGCCTTTTGACACGTTTAAATTAGTTTGAGTATGAAACAAAATGAGAGAAAATTAACATGTACAAAATAATTCTAATGGTCTTGCAGTGTTTTGTACAGCTTGAAAATTATATAAAAGAATATTAATGGCATCTACAAACGCCTTTTGACACGTTTAAATTAGTTTGAGTATGCAACGAAATAAGAGAAAATTAACATGTACAAAATAATTCGAATGGTCTTGCAGTGTTTTCTACAGCTTGAAAATTATATAAAAGAGTATTAATGGCATCTACAAACGCCTTTTGACGCGTTTAAATTAGTTTGAGTATGAAACGAAATAAGAGAAAATTAACATGTACAAAATAATTCTAATGGTCTTGCAGTGTTTTCTACAGCTTGAAAATTATCTAAAATAGTATTAATGGCAACTACAAACGCCATTTGACGCGTTTAAATTAGTTTGAGTATGAAACGAAATAAGAGAAAATTAACATGTACAAAATAATTCTAATGGTCTTGCAGTGTTTTGTACAGCTTGAAAATTATATAAAACAGTATTAATAGCATCTATAAACGCCTTTTGACACGTTTAAATTAGTTTGAGTATGAAACGAAATGAGAGAAAATTAAAATGTACAAAATAATTCTAATGGTCTTGCAGTGTTTTGTACAGCTTGAAAATTATATAAAACAGTATTAATAGCATCTATAAACGCCTTTTGACACGTTTAAATTAGTTTGAGTATGAAACGAAATGAGAGAAAATTAACATGTACAAAATATTTCGAATGGTCTTGCAGTGTTTTCTACAGCTTGAAAATTATATAAAAGAATATTAATGGCATCTACTAACGCCTTTTGACACGTTTAAATTAGTTTGAGTATGAAACGAAATGAGAGAAAATTAAAATGTACAAAATAATTCTAATGGTCTTGCAGTGTTTTGTACAGCTTGAAAATTATATAAAACAGTACTAATAGCATCTATAAACGCCTTTTGACACGTTTAAATTAGTTTGAGTATGAAACGAAATGAGAGAAAATTAACTTGTACAAAATAATTCGAATGGTCTTGCAGTGTTTTCTACAGCTTGAAAATTATATAAAGGAATATTAATGGCATCTACAAACGCCTTTTGACACGTTTAAATTAGTTTGAGTATGAAACGAAATAAGAGAAAATTAACATGTACAAAATAATTCGAATGGTCTTGCAGTGTTTTCTACAGCTTGAAAATTATATAAAAGAGTATTAACGGCATCCACAAACGCCTTTTGACACGTTTAAATTAGTTTGAGTATGAAACGAAATGAGAGAAAATTAAAATGTACAAAATAATTCTAATGGTCTTGCAGTGTT
This sequence comes from Agriotes lineatus, assembly GCA_940337035.1. Taxonomy (NCBI): domain Eukaryota; kingdom Metazoa; phylum Arthropoda; class Insecta; order Coleoptera; family Elateridae; genus Agriotes; species Agriotes lineatus. The sequence goes on along the minus strand of CALNHX010000193.1, from coordinate 11,871 downwards.
TTGTACAGCTTGAAAAATATATAAAAGAATATTAATGGCATCTACAAACGCCTTTTGACACGTTTAAATTAGCTTGAGTATGAAACGGAATGAGAGAAAATTAAAAAGTACAAAATAATTCTAATTGTTTTGCAGTGTTTTCTACAGCTTGAAAATTATATAAAAGAGTATTAATGGCATCTACAAACGCCTTTTGACGCGTTTAAATTAATTTGAGTATGAAACGAAATGAGAGAAAATTAACATGTACAAAATAATTCGAATGGTCTTGCAGTGTTTTCTACAGCTTGAAAATTATATAAAAGAATATTAATGGCATCTACAAACGCCTTTTGACACGTTTAAATTAGTTTGAGTATGAAACGAAATAAGAGAAAATTAACATGTACAAAATAATTCGAATGGTCTTGAAGTGTTTTCTACAGCTTGAAAATTATATAAAAGAATATTAATGGCATCTACAAACGCCTTTTGACACGTTTAAATTAGTTTGAGTATGAAACGAAATGAGAGAAAATTAAAATGTTCAAAATAATTCTAATGGTCTTGCAGTGTTTTGTACAGCTCGAAAATTATATAAAAGAGGATTAATGGCATCTACAAACGCCTTTTGACACGTTTAAATAAGTTTGAGTATGAAACGAAATGAGAGAAAATTAAAATGTACAAAATAATTCTAATGGTCTTGCAGTGTTTTCTACAGCTTCAAAATTATATAAAAGAGTATTAAAGGCATCTACAAACGCCTTTTGACACGTTTAAATTAGTATGAGTATGAAACGAAATGAGAGAAAATTAAAATGTACAAAATAATTCTAATGGTCTTGCAGTGTTTTCTACAGCTTGAAAATTATATAAAAGAATATTAATGGCATTTACAAACGCCTTTTGACGCGTTTAAATTAATTTGAGTATGAAACGAAATGAGAGAAAATTAACATGTACAAAATAATTCGAATGGTCTTGCAGTGTTTTCTACAGCTTGAAAATTATATAAAAGAATATTAATGGCATCTACAAACGCCTTTTGACACGTTTAAATTAGTTTGAGTATGAAACGGAATGAGAGAAAATTAACATGTACAAAATAATTCGAATGGTCTTGCAGTGTTTTCTACAGCTTGAAAATTATATAAAAGAATATTAATGGCATCTACAAACGCCTTTTGACACGTTTAAATTAGTTTGAGTATGAAACGAAATGAGAAAAAATTAACATGTACAAAATAATTCTAATGGTCTTGCAGTGTTTTGTACAGTTTGAAAATTATATAAAAGAATATTAATGGCATCTACAAACGCCTTTTGACACGTTTAAATTAGTTTGAGTATGAAACGAAATGAGAGAAAATTAACGTGTACAAAATAATTCTAATGGTCTTGCAGTGTTTTGTACAGCTTGAAAATTATATAAAAGAATATTAATGGCATCTACAAACGCCTTTTGACACGTTTAAATTAGTTTGAGTATGAAACGAAATGTGAGAAAATTAAAATGTACAAAATAATTCTAATGGTCTTGCAGTGTTTTCTACAGCTTGAAAATTATATAAAAGAATATTAATGGCATCTACAAACGCCTTTTGACACGTTTAAATTAGTTTGAGTATGAAACGAAATAAGAGAAAATTAACATGTACAAAATAATTCGAATGGTCTTGCAGTGTTTTCTACAGCTTGAAAATTATATAAAACAGTATTAATAGCATCTATAAACGCCTTTTGACACGTTTAAATTAGTTTGAGTATGAAACGAAATGAGAGAAAATTAAAATGTACAAAATAATTCTAATGGTCTGGCAGTGTTTTGTACAGCTTGAAAATTATATAAAACAGTATTAATAGCATCTATAAACGCCTTTTGACACGTTTAAATTAGTTTGAGTATGAAACGAAATGAGAGAAAATTAACATGTACAAAATATTTCGAATGGCCTTGCAGTGTTTTCTACAGCTTGAAAATTATACAAAAGAATATTAATGGCATCTACAAACGCCTTTTGACACGTTTAAATTAGTTTGAGTATGAAACGAAATGATAGAAAATTAAAATGTACAAAATAATTCTAATGGTCTTGCAGTGTTTTGTACAGCTTGAAAATTATATAAAACAGTACTAATAGCATCTATAAACGCCTTTTGACACGTTTAAATTAGTTTGAGTATGAAACGAAATGAGAGAAAATTAACATGTACAAAATAATTCGAATGGTCTTGCAGTGTTTTCTACAGCTTGAAAATTATATAAAGGAATATTAATGGCATCTACAAACGCCTTTTGACACGTTTAAATTAGTTTGAGTATGAAACGAAATAAGAGAAAATTTACATGTACAAAATAATTCGAATGGTCTTGCAGTGTTTTCTACAGCTTGAAAATTATATAAAAGAGTATTAATGGCATCTACAAACGCCTTTTGACACGTTTAAATTAGTTTGAGTATGAAACGAAATGAGAGAAAATTAACATGTACAAAATAATTCTAATGGTCTTGCAGTGTTTTCTACAGCTTAAAAATTATATAAAATAGTATTAATAGCATCTACAAACGCCATTTGACGCGTTTAAATTAGTTTGAGTATGAAACGAAATTAGAGAAAATTAACATGTACAAAATAATTCTAATGGTCTTGCAGTGTTTTGTACAGCTTGAAAATTATATAAAACAGTATTAATAGCATCTACAAACGCCTTTTGACACGTTTAAATTAGTTTGAGTATGAAACGAAATGAGAGAAAATTAAAATGTACAAAATAATTCTAATGGTCTTGCAGTGTTTTGTACAGCTTGAAAATTATATAAAACAGTATTAATAGCATCTATAAACGCCTTTTGACACGTTTAAATTAGTTTGAGTATGAAACGAAATGAGAGAAAATTAACATGTACAAAATAATTCTAATGGTCTTGCAGTGTTTTGTACAGCTTGAAAATTATATAAAGCAGTATTAATAGCATCTATAAACGCCTTTTGACACGTTTAAATTAGTTTGAGTATGAAACGAAATGAGAGAAAATTAAAATGTACAAAATAATTCTAATGGTCTTGCAGTGTTTTGTACAGCTTGAAAATTATATAAAACAGTATTAATAGCATCTATAAACGCCTTTTGACACGTTTAAATTAGTTTGAGTATGAAACGAAATGAGAGAAAATTAAAATGTACAAAATAATTCTAATGGTCTTGCAGTGTTTTGTACAGCTTGAAAATTATATAAAACAGTATTAATAGCATCTATAAACGCCTTTTGACACGTTTAAATTAGTTTGAGTATGAAACGAAATAAGAGAAAATTAACATGTACAAAATAATTCTAATGGTCTTGCAGTGTTTTGTACAGCTTGAAAATTATATAAAACAGTATTAATAGCATCTATAAACGCCTTTTGACACGTTTAAATTAGTTTGAGTATGAAACGAAATGAGAGAAAATTAAAATGTACAAAATAATTCTAATGGTCTTGCAGTGTTTTGTACAGCTTGAAAATTATATAAAACAGTATTAATAGCATCTATAAACGCCTTTTGACACGTTTAAATTAGTTTGAGTATGAAACGAAATGAGAGAAAATTAACATGTACAAAATATTTCGAATGGCCTTGCAGTGTTTTCTACAGCTTGAAAATTATACAAAAGAATATTAATGGCATCTACAAACGCCTTTTGACACGTTTAAATTAGTTTGAGTATGAAACGAAATGATAGAAAATTAAAATGTACAAAATAATTCTAATGGTCTTGCAGTGTTTTGTACAACTTGAAAATTATATAAAACAGTACTAATAGCATCTATAAACGCCTTTTGACACGTTTAAATTAGTTTGAGTATGAAACGAAATGAGAGAAAATTAACATGTACAAAATAATTCGAATGGTCTTGCAGTGTTTTCTACAGCTTGAAAATTATATAAAGGAATATTAATGGCATCTACAAACGCCTTTTGACACGTTTAAATTAGTTTGAGTATGAAACGAAATAAGAGAAAATTAACATGTACAAAATAATTCGAATGGTCTTGCAGTGTTTTCTACAGCTTGAAAATTATATAAATGAGGTATTAAAGGCATCTACAAACGCCTTTTGACACGTTTAAATTAGTTTGAGAATGAAACGAAATAAGAGAAAATTAACATGTACAAAATAATTCTAATGGTCTTGCAGTGTTTTGTACAGCTTGAAAATTATATAAAAGAGTATTAATGGCATCTACAAACGCCTTTTGACACGTTTAAATTAGTTTGAGTATGAAACGAAATGAGAGAAAATTAAAATGTACAAAATAATTCTAATGGTCTTGCAGTGTTTTGTACAGCTTGAAAATTATATAAAACAGTATTAATAGCATCTATAAACGCCTTTTGACACGTTTAAATTAGTTTGAGTATGAAACGAAATGAGAGAAAATTAACATGTACAAAATATTTCGAATGGTCTTGCAGTGTTTTGTACAGCTTGAAAATTATATAAAACAGTATTAATAGCATCTATAAACGCCTTTTGACACGTTTAAATTAGTTTGAGTATGAAACGAAATGAGAGAAAATTAACATGTACAAAATATTTCGAATGGCCTTGCAGTGTTTTCTACAGCTTGAAAATTATACAAAAGAATATTAATGGCATCTACAAACGCCTTTTGACACGTTTAAATTAGTTTGAGTATGAAACGAAATGATAGAAAATTAAAATGTACAAAATTATTCTAATGGTCTTGCAGTGTTTTGTACAGCTTGAAAATTATATAAAACAGTACTAATAGCATCTATTGAACAGATTCGCCTGGAGGCTGTAGAAATCAGGCGTCCGTTACGTTATTTTGCTGGTTCCATCCCTGATGTTAAGCGCAGAACTGAGACAGCAGTTTCCGCTTTAAGACAGCTTAGTCATGCCACTTAACGGGATGATAATTCGTCACTGTGTGAGATGCAGCCTCACATCCCTTAATTATTTATAGGCTTGGACCCACAGCGACGCAGTAAGTGAATCTAACAAGTAAATGCAGACTGGTTTATTACAAAAATAATTGTTCTATATATACAAACAAATTTGCTTAGATCATAGTAATATACAAAGTTCATTTCTAATAACAGGTGCAATGTATTATATTCAGTAGGTTAATTTACTAGTCTTGCAAAACAATACTCAGCGGTTTTGCTTCCGTGATATGATATGGACTCCATGAACTCGAGCGTCTTTTATGCTGAGCTGCGATTGTAGGCATTTAAACCTTGTCACGGCCTTGCGTAATTGTGTACGCGAAGCCGTGTAAAAATGCTGAGCGGCGACTGCGAGGTGTTTAAACTTGACTGTGAGTAGGTCGCCGCGCTTGCATAATGCAATATTGCGTTTTTGGTGGCTTTTAACTTTTAGAATGTTTCGTAAAATTTAAATGAATAATTATAAATTTATATCTGGTTAATCTGTTAAAGACAAGATTAAACATATTGCCAATTTTAAGCCACAAAAAAGCAAACCGATAAATTATATTGTTTCTTCGAGATTGAGCGTTTTGAGAGGATATTCTTCTGCCTGGGGTTGTGCGGGTGGTGGCTTCCTTCGTGTTATTCGTTGCCGAATGTAGTAGATAGCTCCTAGTAGGGCAGCGGTTCCCAAAAGGCTGCCTGTGACCCCAATAGACAGGTGAAAATGATGTCGGATGGCTTTCCAGGTGAAGTTTTTTATATGCTCCTGGAAATCTAACTGCGATGCTTGTAGGTCTTCGAAGTGGTCTGACTGAGTTAGTACAGGTTCCTCTGCGATTTCTGAAAATGAGTTTGTTGTGATTGGGTTGGTAATATTGATACTGATAGCCTTGGAGTATCCAGCCAGGATCTTGTATTTTCTGTTGTGCCTTGGGGTTAATGTATTCCTCGCAGTTTGGATGATGCAATCCGATGAAATTTGAATGACACCTGTAGTGTTGACGGTGACTTCTTCCCTGTTTCCACTACAAGTGATTGCTATGCGGGTTGGTTTACTGACTACAAATAGCCAGGTGTTTTCCATGTACAATTGTTTCCAAATAATGGACTGGATGCGATGTCTTCGTAGGAGACATTGACTGGTTTCTACTCGGTGATATATATCGTCAATGATGCAGTTTGGGTTGTTTTCAATTCCTTTAACTACCGTTAGACTGCAAACATAGGTAGTGGGAGAAATTTGTAGCTCTTCTTTGAATTCTTCATCTGTTTCGTGGAAGTACATTTGTAGGTTGTAATCCACAGCGAAGATTCCTTTCGGCACATCGATCATCCAGTAGGATCCATTGCTGATTTGGAGAGGAATTGGTGTCACTTTAATTAAGGAGTATTCCGTTTTTTCCACTATGATGAAATACCCTTGGACGTTGATGTAGATGTCGTCATGCCCAATGTCAACCTTTAGAATTGGCGTTGGTAATATCTCCAAATTTGGTGAAAGTTTACTGGTTGCATTAGCGAGGATCTGTTTAATTTGAGCAGGTGTTATTAGCTCGTACAGATTACCTTGCTGAAAGTGAACGTTTAAGATGTGAATATGGTAGTTGCACAGTTCACTAATTACATTTGTGGCGACTTGGTACACACTGATGATGTGAATATTTAGTCGGTTGGAGTCGGTTGCTTTATACCATTTGTCCATGTTGTTAATGGCCCGGATTCCTTGGTTTAATTTTTCTTGGAAATGTTCCAGCTTCTTGTCGATTCGTTCTTCGGTTTCATTAAACCTGGAAAGTGCTGATAGCAAGAATTTGGATTGTTGACTGTCCATTTTTATTAGTTCCTGTTGATTCTTGTCTAGCCTGTCTATATCTTGATAGACTTCATCGTTGACTCCAAAAATTGATGTTAATACTGTGCCAAGGACTCCTCTTTTTTCTCGTCTTGTTATTATTTCTTCCATACCATCTCTAATCCATTCCATTTGCTTTTTCTGTTCCAGAAGATGATGCACCAGTGTCTTGCATAATGTGTCTTCGGACAGTTCTTTTGCAGAGTCGCAGAGATTGTCGAATTTGTCTACCATGTCTGTGACTGTTTCGAAGTCTTCTTCGATCTTCCCCCTCTCGAACTGGATTTCGATCCGGAATGTTCCTCTCTCAATCTTCCCGTGTCCAATGTGTTCTACATAGTACCCGCTGTCTGGTTTTTGGATATTAAATTCTGCTTTACTTAATGTATTGGTGGTAAGAAGGGTAAAGATGAGTAACAGCAGTTTCCATTTGGACGCGACAGATTTCCTTGGTGCTGGGGATGATCGTGTCTGGATAATGTTAGTTGCAATTTTATCTTCTGCCTCTGGTTCCTGCGATTCCTCGGTAGTTGCTGGTAATGGAATGATGCTGCCTATGGATCGTTTTAGCTGATGTCCTCCTGATTTCTGGAGCGTCACTACTCGTACTGATCCATCGGCTGCTGGATGAGTTGCAGTGACTCTTGCTAAAGGCCACTTACTAGGATTGATACTATCTTCTTTGATTAACACTAAATTTCCAACTTTAGTGTTCTCCAATGGTTTCTTCCATTTGTTTCGTTGCTGTAATCCATGAAGGTAGTCCGAGCTCCATGATTTCCAAAAATCTTGCTTGATCTTTTGGATTATCCTCCAACGATTCGATAGATTTGAAGATATTGGAGTGTTGATTGGGTCTGGTGGCGATATGATTTCCCTCCCTATTAGGAAATGGCCTGGCGTCAGAGCAGTTGTGTCCTCAATATCGTTGCCTTGTGGACATAGAGGACGTGAGTTTAGGCAGGCCTCAATTTGGCAGAGAAGAGTTGTTAACTCTTCAAAGGTGAGAGTAGCGTGGCCAATAGTTCTCTTCAGATGATGCTTCATTGATTTTACCCCTGCTTCCCATATCCCTCCGAAGTGAGGGGCTATTGGAGGGATGAAGTGCCATTGGGTACCACCGGTTGCTAAGGTTTCTTGGACAACTGGGCCTTCAATTGTTTGGCGGGTTTCCTTGTCCAACACTTTTCTTGCGCCAACGAAGTTTGTTCCGTTGTCGCTGTATAGGTGTGCACAGCGTCCTCTTCGGGCAGTAAACCTCCTGAAGACTGCTAGGAAGCTGTTGGTTGTCATGTCGCTGACGGCCTCTAGGTGGATTGCCTTGGTTGATAGACAGACAAAAACAGCAATGTACCCTTTGTGCGAAGAATGCCCTCTTCCCTTGGATGTTCGGATCTGTATTGGGCCGGCGTAGTCCACTCCGGAATGGAAGAATGGAGGAGTTGAATTCACTCTGGTTGATGGAAGATTTCCCATCAGTTGCTGTGCTGCCTCTGCTTTGTATCGTAGACATCGGAAACACTTCTGGATGCTGGAGCTGACTGCTTTCTTCGCGTTGATGATCCAATATTTTCTTCGGATATATGAGAGAGTGAGTTGGGTGCCACCGTGCAGCGTGCGTAGATGCGCCTCTTGGATTATTAGTTTGGAAATATGACTGGAGTACGGGAGTATGATTGGGTGTTTTTCATTGAAGGACAAGGTGGAATTTTCTAATCTTCCTCCAACACGGATTATTCCATGCTGATCGATGAAGGGATTGAGATTGGCAAGCTTGTTACTGGAACTCACATATTTGTTCTGCCGGAGTTGAGATCCTGTTGCCCTCAAAATAGGATCACTTCCTTGGATGACCTTAACGAGTAGGAGGATGGTGTCGTCCATTTCCTTCACTGATAGGCATCCTGATTGAGTGGGAAGTCGCTTACACTTGTTGATGAATCTTCGGCAATGTGACATGACTCGTACCATTCTTGTTAGAGAAGAAAAACGATGAACGACTTCGTTCTCGTCTTGATGAATGGTAGTTTGATGCACAGTGTAACTTCTTGCTTCTTCCTCGGTGGTTGCGGTGTCTGGTTGACACGGCCATGAACTCTTGTTAACTAGCCAGCTCGGTCCGTCCCACCATAGGAGATGATTCTTTAGTTTTTCTGGACTAGTGCCTCGGGAGATGACGTCTGCAGGATTCTCTTCGGATTTGACGTGGTTCCAATGTTGAGCCGGAATTAGATTGTTGATTTCGGCTACTCGATTCGCGACGAACGTCCTTCCATCGTACCGGGTCTCCTTTTATCCATCCTAATGTAACCATGGAGTCGGTCCAGGCGAAGATAGACACCTTAGGAAGGTCTAATGCTGCAATTACCCTTTGAAGTAGATTGGAAAGGAGTACTGCTGCGCAGAGTTCCAGTCTTGGTAATGTCGTCTTGGCTCGGGCTGGTGCCACCTTGGATTTGGCTATTAATAAGGAGACCTTGACTTGGCCGGATGATGTGGTGACTCTGGTATAAATCGCGGCCCCGAAAGCTCTTTCGGAGGCGTCACAGAATCCATGCAGCTCTACTAGAGATTCCCTTTTGATAAACAACCACCTTGGTAAGGTAATTTCTTCCACTGCCTTGAGTTGAGACCTGAGCGTCTCCCATTTGCCTTGGATATTTTCAGACACTGGGTCATCCCATTTGATATTTTCGAGCCATAGTTCTTGGATGAGTAGCTTGGCAGTGATGATGACGGGTGCTAACCATCCCAATGGGTCGAAAATTTTGGCAACTTCGGATAGTATGGTGAGTTTGGTGGATTCCTGTTGCTTAACGTCTACCTTAAAACAGAAAACATCTTCATATGGAGACCAGTGAATGCCCAAGGACTTTTTTACGCCGTCTTCACTTATTTCGAGGTATGTTTGTTCCTTTAACTCTTCTGGGAGTTCTTGAATGATGGCTGACTCATTACTGCACCATTTATGTAGAGTAAAGCCTCCACGCTTTAGTAAGGAAATGAGCTGACCTTGTTGTTGGATCGCTTCTTCCACAGTGTCGGCCCCAGAAAGCACGTCGTCCACGTAGAAATCTTTCTTCACTGCTTCTGAAGCTAATGGAAATGAGACCTTTTCGTCCTGTGCGAGTTGATGCAAGGTTCGAATGGCAAGATAGGGAGCTGATGCGGTTCCATAAGTGACGGTGCACAGCTTATATTCCCTGATTGGCTGTGATTTGTCGAATCTCCATAGGACTCTTTGGTACTCCTGGTCTTGGTTGTTCATTCTGATTTGTCGGTACATTTTTTCAATGTCTGCAGAAAAAACAATCCTGTGTGTCCTCCATCGAAGTAGAATGTCGACCAGTTCTTGCTGAAGTTTAGGTCCAGCGTACATCATCTCATTTAAGGATTTTCCGTGAGAGGCCTTGCTAGAGGCATCGAAAACGACACGAAGCCTGGTTGATGAACTTGCTTCTCGGATGACGCCATGGTGGGGAATGTAATACTTGCCGTTATTCTCATCTTCCCTTGCCACCTTTTCCATATGTCCTAAATCCAAGTATTCTTGCATGAATTTCTTGTATTGGACTGCTAGATCTTGATCTTGTCCTAATTTCTTCTCCAGATGTATGAATCGTGCCAATGCTGAGGGTTTGGACCTTCCCATGTGTACTGGAGTTTGTTTGAATGGAATCCTTACTACGTATCTTCCATCTACGTCTCGCTGGACTGTGTCTGTGAATTTATTTTCACATACCTGATCATCTGGGGAAAGTTTCCTTTGAGGAGAAGCCTCTTCAATGTTCCAGAATTTCTGCAACTGCTCATCCTCTTCAATTTTGGCAACCATGGTGTTGACCTTAAGGCTGGTGGGAGGTCGTCTTCCCATGGTTCCTGATAAGATCCATCCCAATTCGGTATTCTGTCCTAGGATGCCATCTTTGGATTTCTTGATTCCTTCGAGAATTATTTGGGAATATTCTTCAGCGCCTAGAAGTATATCTATGGGGCCAGGTCGGTTGAAGGTTGGATCGGCGATGAAGACATGTTTCCAGGCATCCATTTTTATGTTCGGAATGGGTGATGAAGGCATGGTTTTTGTAAGTTTGGGAAGTACCAGTAAAGTAACAGGTAAGGAAAATTTACTTGGAAATCTTGGCGTAATCAAACCTGTGATTTTCCATTTGCGACTTTTGTTTCGCTGTTCCCAATTCCGGAGATTTCTGCTCGAACCTTGGTCCTGGGTAACGCTAATAATTCGGCTGCGGCTTCGGTGATGAAGGAACCTTGAGACCCTGGATCTATCAAGACCCTCAAGAGATGAGTCATCCCGGATGCTGCCTTAACTTGAACCGTTGCTGTGGCCAGTAGCACTTGGCTCTTCTTTGCGCCTAGGTTGGCGGCAATGATTGTGGGTTTTGGCTTCTTCTCTGGAGCGTTGGAGGTCTGCATGGCTGCTGCGTGAGAAAACGTCTTCATCTTCGGAGCAGGTATCGGCTTTGATGGCGGCTGTGCCTTGTGAAGCAGAGTATGGTGTGGAAAGCGGCAGATTTTGCAGTTATAATACGAACGACATTGTATATTAGAATCGTGTCGCAAACATCGAAAGCACAATCGGTAGGTTCTTACCACTTCTTGCTTTTCGTGGGTGGAGAGCCTCTGGAATTGACCACAGTTATCGATGTAATGGTCCCCATTGCACATCTTGCAGTTGAGATATCCGGCAGCGTAATTTTTCTGTGGCTTGTCCTGAGTTGGTTTTCGAGCTCCATCAATGGATTCCAAGGATTGGAACCGCATTTGTAAGAAGGCCATTAGAGTTTGGTGATCCTGAACTTCATTTGGGCACTGAAGCGATTGCTCATATAATTTGTTAGTTTCAGGATCCCATTTTCGAGTAATAACTCGGTTAATCCACGGACCCCAGCTGTCGGTGGAAATGCCCAAATTTTTGATTGCTTCCACACATTCCTTAGTGGAGTCATGCAATCTTTTCAACCCTTGGGCTGATTCCTTGGAGAGGACCGGCTGATCGAAGATGGTGTCTAGCAATTTGGTTAGAATAAGGCGATTATTTTGATACCTTTGTTGCAGCAAATTCCAAGC